>VZSF01010891.1:93254-220134 GCA_013398295.1 Chionis minor
AGGCGGCGGGGCTGGGAGGGGGGCACCGCACGCCCCCGCGCGTCCTTCCCCCCGCCGCGGCGTGGGGCCGCCCCCTCCACCCCCGTTTTGCTGCGTGGGGCTGGGGCCACCCCTGTTTTGCTGCGTGGGGCCAGCCGTCCCCCCCCACCGTGTCCAGCGGACGGCGCTGGTGCGTGCACCATGAAGGTGAAGGTGATTTCCGTGCTGGAGGACAACTACATGTACCTGGTCATCGAGGAGAGCACCCGGGACGCCGTCGCGGTGGACGCTGCTGTCCCCAAAAGGGTGAGAAGGCGTTTTGTCCCCCCCCACACCTTCCCGCCACCCCGCTCCCCGCAGCGGCTGTGGCCCTGCCACGTCCCGGGTGGGCTGCGGGGTCCCACTTGGGGGACGTGCCCGTGGTGGTGGCCCCACGCGGGGTCTTCGCACGTGGCGGGGAGCGTCCGTGTGGAGCATCCCGCCGGTTGACCCCCATGCAGCCCCCACGGAGCATGTGTGTGTGTGTGCTAGACCCCGCTCCCGCCTGCCCCCAGGATTTTCCATGTCACCTTAACCGGTACCTCCCAGCCCTCCCCGTGCCAGAAGCCGCACAGACCCCAAAGCAAGTGAGAATAACGTGAAATGGGCTGAAATGGTCGTGTTTTCCGGCAGCCAGCCTGCGGCCGTGCTGCCAGAGGCCGGCAGGGAGGGCAGCGCCGGGGTCGTCCCTCGCCACCGTGACCCCCCGTGGTCCCCCTGCTTGGTGACCCCCTTGTGCCACCCTCAGCTGCTGCACGTCGTGCGAATGCCCGTCGCGGTTTTTATGCGTTCTTTGTTGACACGGACGTTTCCTTCCTCTTTGAGGAACGTAATCAGGAGCAGCCAGAGGGTTTGTGAGCAGCGATGAATTTTAAGCCGGCGTTAAAAGCCTCCTGGCAGCCGAGCCGTGGGGTTGGCAGCCCCAGGCGGCTCCTTGCCATGGCCGGGATGGGCTGCACGGCCGCCGTCTCCCCGCTGCGGCGGTGACCCCGAGCACGGCCCGTGCCGCAGCACCCCAGTGCTTACGCTGTGAAAGCACCAGCCATAAAACGCCGCCATCCCCATGGGAGCAGCGTGTTCCCATCCGCCTGCTCCGCTCTGTGCCGCCGGGAGCTGAGCCTTCGTCCCGCCTCATCCTCCCGTTGCTCAGTGGTTGTTTCTGACTGTTTCCTCTGCCCTGATCCGCTGGGCTTCGCGCCTGCAGAGCGGTGCCCTACGGGACGGATCCGGCGCTGGCACGACGGGTGCCGGCTGTTGACGGCTGTGCTGTGCGGCTGTGGCAGCCGCGGGGCGTGTGTCACCTCCTCTCCACGCGCTCACTTCCTTCTGCTCTGGGTCCGTTTCAGTTGCTGGAAATCGTCAGGAAGGAGGACGTGGTGCTCAGAGCGATCCTCACCACCCACCACCACTGGTGAGTGCTGCCGGCGCGAGCCGGGGGGGTGGCTGTACCCCGTGCGGGACCGGGCGCCCATTCCCTCCTCTGCCGGCGCAGGGACCACGCGAGGGGCAACGAGGAGCTGGCGAGGCTCTGCCCCGGCCTGCGGGTGTACGGTGCCGACGAGCGGATCGGGGCCCTGACGCACAAGGTGACCCATGAGCAGGAGCTGACGGTGCGTGGCTGCAGAGGTGCTCCGGGGCTCGGTCCCCCGCGCACGGATCCTGCCCTGCGGGGCAGCTGTGGCTGGTGGGGAGCGGAGCTGGGCGATGGCGCGGTCCCCAGTGGGAGCTAATGGGGTTGGTGGCTGGTTGGGGCTGTGCTCGGGCTCCCAGTGCCCTGGGGCAGTTGCAGATGTGGCACCCTGGATTCAGGGCTGGGACGGAGCTCTGGGCTGGCGGAGAAACCCCGTCCCATTCCCAGCCCGTCTGGGATTGTGCCTGGGGACCCAGTCCTCTCCTGGGGCCCCGATGGTGAATGCCATCGGTGCAGACAACGTGGAACCTGGGACTTGCCCAAACCTCCCTCCCCTGGCGTGTCTGCGAGGGGCTGAGCCCTGGGCAGGCGGTTCCGTGGGGCTTGGGGAGGTCTGGGGTGGGCTCTGGCTGCTCCCCAGGGCTGGGGTGATGCCAGCGGGGTCCCAATCCTCTCTCCCTGCAGTTTGGGGCCATCCGGGTGAGGTGCCTCTTCACCCCCTGCCACACCTCGGGCCACATGTGCTACTTCATGTGGGAGGACGGCTCGCCGGATGCTCCGGCTCTCTTCTCAGGTATCCCACCCTGCCGGCGTGCGCCCCGTGGGACACAGGGCGTGCTGCCTGTCCCCCCCGGCTTGATGCTCATGGGGGGAATCCGGCGCATGGGGGCTCCTACCTGCCACCCCGGCCCTGGGAGCAGGGCCAGGGTCCCTTCCATGTCCAGACCCCTGTCCCCACAGGTGACACTCTGTTCGTGGGCGGCTGCGGGAAGTTCTTCGAGGGGACGGCAGAGCAGATGTACACCAACCTCACCCAAATCCTGGGGGCTTTGCCGAAGGAGACGGTCAGTGCCCTGTATCTTAGCCCCAGCCTGGGGAGGGACCCCAAAATCTGGAGGGCGCTCAAGGGCTGGCACCACTCGGGTGGCAGCACCCCTCCCCGGGGCCGGGGTGGGACCAGGGTGGGTCGGTCCCGGCACTGGGCACGCCTGTGACACTGAGTGTTCCTGCTGTTGTTGCAGAAGGTGTTCTGCGGCCACGAATGCACCGTCCGAAACCTCAAGTTCGCCTTGAAAGTGGAACCGGAGAATGAAATAGTGAAGCAGAAACTCGCATGGGCCAAAGTAAGTGGCTGTGCCCCTGCTGGGGTGGGGGCAGAGGGGGTGTGGGGTGCCGGCAGGTTTTTGGATATCTCTGGTTCCTCGGCAGCAGCGGGATGATGAGGACTTGCCCACGGTGCCCTCCACGCTGCAGGAGGAGTTCCTCTACAACCCCTTCCTGCGGGTCACGTAAGCAGTGCTGGTGCCTTGGGGGTGCGAAGGGCCCTGCCGTGGGTCAACCCTGAGTCCGGGGGGAAGTTGGTCGGTCCTGCCCCCAAACCGCTCCCCTTTTCCCTCCAGCATCACCCCTTCTCCCATGGCTTCGCTAGCTGGTGGGAAATCCACGCCCCGAGGGAGCGGAGGGTGCCTGGACATGAGGTCCTGCACCGCCCAGCATGGGGCACCCCCAGACAAGCCCCGTGTGCCCCAGCAGCCCCCCGGCACGCGGATGTGGCTCCCTGTTGTCCGTCCCGGTGTGCGCTGGGGTCCCAGTGGGGAGGGGGTGTCCCCATCCTGTCCCCTGTGGTCACAGCAGAGCCGGTCTCCGTGCAGGGAGGAGCCCTTGCAGAAGTTCACGGGCAAGACAGACCCGGTGGAGGTGCTGAGGACCCTCCGCACCGAGAAGGATAACTTCAAGAAGCCCAAGGAGCGGCCGAACCCCCAGGCCATGCTCGCATTCGACTGGGGACTTTTCAGCCCCTTCCTGGAGAAGAAGTGATTAGCTGCAGCGGTGGCTCCCAAAACGCAGCATTCCCGTCGCGGTGGGAGCTTCCTCCCGGGGCTGCGTCCATCCGGCTCCGGCTTACTCCCGTAAGACTCGGCATGGGAACTGTTTTCTGTCTTTAACCTGCTCCTTTCGAGGCTGCTCTGCTTCGCTCCCTCCAGCGCCGTGCCCGGCTCCCCTGGCCCACAGGAGCTTTACTGGGTGCCCGGTCCCTGGGGAAGGGAGCGCGTGGTGCCTTCAGGGAGCTCGGCCACGCAGTTGCTGCTGGCAGAGGGGTCGGGGGATACTTTGGAGAAGACACCCATGCTCCTGCCGGTGGGGTTGGTGGGTGTGGGAGCTGCCACCCGTCCTGCAGCCCTTTTGCCTGCGGGAGGGAGCCCAGGCAGAGGATGGGGAAGGTGGGGACGCTCGGGGGACCGCGGTGCTGTGCCCTGCGGACCCGCTGGCACCCGTGGGGGCTGTAAGGCTCTCCTGCCTGCAGCCCGGGGTGCTGCATCGCACTTCCCGGGGGGAATCAGCTGGAGCAGAGCTTTGGAGCAGTGCGATTCCGGAGCCGCTGACCTCCTGCACGGCTGGGCTGGTGGGGAAACCCTCCTGGCCCTGAGGAGCGGAGACTGGGATGCACAAGAGGAAGCCGGGAACGGGATTGGCATTTTCACTGCCATTCAGCAGTACTTACTTCACTCCAGACCTGGGCTAATAGAAGCCCTCATTGCAGTGGGGTTTGGGTCCTTTCGCCACCTTTTTTTTCCTCAATTTTCATAGTAGGCCAACATAGAAAAATTGCGTAGAGATTTGTAAGACAATTGCTGGCCTGGGGGAGCCATCCAGACCACTTACGCCCTGCAGAGTAGGTTTCAGGGGGCGTTCAGGCCCGGAGCAACATGTGCTCAAACTCACTGGCTTTGTAAAATACTTCTCAAGGTGCGACAGTTTTCAGGCCGCAAACAGCAACGTGTTGCTGTGCGTCGATTGCTGCTGCTTCCCCGCCCCCTGCCCAAGACAGAAAACTGGAAACCACTTGGCCAAAAATGCCCTTTACGTTGCCTTTTCTTTTGAACAAGAGCTGGGGAGCAGCTGGGGCTCTTAAGCCCCTTCAGCGTGCGCAAAATCAGTACTGTATTTTATTTTCTTTCAAGGCTGAGAAATGCGCAAAGCTTGTGTTTGCAGGTGGTGGGGAGGTGCATTACAAACCTGTAAAGTAGTTTTCTTTTTTTGGGGGGGGAACACAGGGCTTGATGGTAGCTCTGTAAATAGTCTGGGCTTGGGCAGGTGGCTCTGTGTGGGACAGTCACACGTCTGTGGTTTCTTCTTTTTACCTCGATGCGCAGGGTGCGTGTGACTGTCTCGGTGTTGCTGAGTTCACGCCCGTTCTGCGCAGCTCAAGTGAGAACACAGAGGAGCAGAGGGGTTGGTCCCGTAATCCTTTACCGTGTGGTGTCATTTTAGAGCGTTGATTATGAATTTTACAGCACCTAACACTGGAATAGAGTTGACTTCAGGATCTTTCACGTGTGGACTGTGAACTGCATCTGTTACCGCTGAAGCCTGGTTTGTGGCTGTTTCTTCCCTTGCTAGAAACTGGACTAAGGTTTTGTTTTTTCCTTTTATTAACTTATAGCGTTAGAATTTACTCTCCTCCTCGCAGGAGGGCAAGAATTAATCCTGCTGCAGAAGTTGCCTCGGTACTGTTGCCTCAGTACTGTTGCCTCAGAGGTACTCACTTGAAATGTAATGGGACAGTTTGTACCTGTTACCTGGCTGTTCCTCTGGAAGTTTATTTACACTGGGAGCAGAGATGCCCCCCTGCGTGTTTGGGGGGATTCCTGAACTAGCAGCGGGTCTCCTCACATTGACAGCAGCAGCGTGCGGCTCAAAGGCTGGGCAAATTCCAGCTGTTTTTGGTACCACGGCAAGGAGAGACCCCCAGGAGTGTCTGCAGGAGCTGAGGTCTCGGTGTGTTCCGAGTGGAGACCTTTGGCGGCGTTAGCAGCGTGTGCGCACGTTGGTAACCAGAGAAGAGACAAAATGTAGATCCCCTCACCCCCAAGTCGTTTAACCTACAGCTAATTTAGCTTGATTTGTTTGTGCACTTCTGGCCTGATGTGCATGTTGTCAACAGAAACAGAATGTGTTTCTTTTGCACTGACGTACAGAGTTTATGGTCCCAGCACTGCAGCGTACTGGACTGACCTGCCATTAGCAGCGGTATCTCTTGCTGTGGATAAAAATGTTATGCTTTAGCGTAACACTGTGTGTTATAGATCTATGCATGGAAAAAGGCACTCACTGGAACTACCAACTTGCTTGTCAAATGGTGGGGAGGGGGAAGCAGTGGGACGTTCTTGCCTTACAAACACTGTGATTTCACTAATTGATAAGCAACACTTGAAAAAAATTAAAGCTTTTAATTAAAAACATTTAAAAAATCTTCTACACTGTTGGCTTACTTTTAAGAAAGAGCGGAGGAGGCTTTGAGAAGGACACGGGCATGTACTGCCAGAGAAGCCGTCACAAGAGGCAGGTCAAGGTCTGGCAGCCCCAAGCTCAAGGTCGGCAGTGACTGGGTGAGGCTTATCTTTGACCAGGAGCTGGGCAAGGTTTCAGTCTGGGCTAGATGCAGAAACCACCTCCAGCTGTTTGTATTTACTCTGAAGGAACAAAGCAATGCGGCAGCTTTGTCTTCAGCTTTCGTCCACTTAACTCTACTTTCTGCACAGTCCTTCTTCCTCACATAGCAGTAACTGAAAAAGGAGAAATATTGAAGTGATTCAATAATGCCATTCTTAAGTTCGTATCCACTTGCAGCTACAGCAGTCCCAGGGAGATTCCACATCCACCAGTGTCCCTTCCCTTCGAGTTCAGGCACAGCTGCAAATCCTCCCCTCCCCATACGCACTGTAACTCCGGATACTGAGATTCAGATTAAATAGACCAAAACAGAGTTATTCATTCAATTGTTTTTCTGTGAATAGTTCTGAAAATACCCGTATGTAAAAATACAGATAGCAAGACAAGCACACATCATCTCCAGTAACAAAAGCCCAAATCTGTTTCACATTCATCCGTCTTCTGGCAAGGCATCGTGATAGGCTGCATTAAACCAGATGTGTTTTGACTAACCTCTTGGATTGTTCTGGTAAACTACTTGTTGTAATGATTACATCTCACAGCTGCCTTCTGTTAACTTTTGTGAAGTAACACCTTTCAGAGACACCACGGACTTTGTCCTTCATTGGCAAGAAAGTTGGCGATAAATTCTTATTTGAAACACTGCAAAAAATGGTTTTCTCTGAATTTAAGGATATCATCCACTAGTAACTGCCTGTTGAAGATGGGGTGGATGTGACAATTCTGTGACTCTCTCTACTGTGTATTTAGGGAGAGAAAGAGAGAGATGTAATTGCCCACAGTATAGACAATTGTTGTAATTAAAGGGAAAAAAAATAATCACTCCAGCTTTTTCTCCTTAACCATTCATTCAATTCACATTTCAGCAGGCAATAAATCAGCCCTAGAGATGATGTTTCTCACGTGATCCCAGGCTGCTGGTACCCACCCGCTCTAACAGGGTGAAGGCACTGCAGCTGGACCTCAAGGGCAGCCAGTCAGGGGCAGTGACATGGAAAAACAGAACCCAAGGTCTAATTAGACCATTTATAACTAAATGAGGATGTCCCGACAGAGACAGCCATAAAACTTAGCACTGTGAAATACAGCAAGGCCGGGACGAGTAATACTGTCATGTAGCATAAAGATCATCTCAGCGAGGCTACAGTCTACTGCAACACAAATCCCTCAGTACCTGACATCCATCAGTTCTGGAAGGAATAGGGTTGTAAAGGGAGTGGGGATTTAGTCCTTGAAGACTGTGCAGAGGCTAGGATGTTTCTTTTGACATGCGTGTTAAGTAGTGCTTTGTTTTTATTTACATCACTTCAATAATTATAGAGCTGTGGGAATTAATATTGCCTGCCTATATGCACAATTACCTTCTGATCCCTAATGAGAGTCAGAAATTGCAAACTTCCAGTGATGGCACAGAACTCTAGCTGTATTTTGAGAACCTTAAATATAACTGAGTTAAAAAGGCACTGAGTGTCTGCATCTGGGCTTCACAGTGTCAGTCTTCACCACTTGATGTTAAATCCAGCGCTCGTTTTCTCCACCGCGTGGTACTCCGTATGTAAAGCTTTGGCAGCCTTTTCTGACTCCGCGCCACCCAGCCACCGCTCGTACAGCTCGTTTACAGTCCGGTTCTTCTCTGGCATTTCAGTCTTAAGAGACTCGTACAACCTCTCGACTTGCTGAAGCTGGTCCTTGCTGGATTCACCATCTGGTTTGATCTGACCACCGCCATTTAAACAGCCTATGTGCAACAAAGGGAGAAAACGTCACTGAGTTCAGAAAGGGCTTCAGCTTTACCAGAAAAAAACAACCCACCCAACTCTAGTTAATTTACTCTGCACCTGCAAACAGTTACAGAAATGAAAACACCATTATAATTGGGGTTTACTCCCCAGTTATCTAACACCAGCAGGGCCTGATGTGCCCCAGTATGAACGCAGCCAGCTGGGAGGCAGGCTGGGACCTGCCACGGAGAGCGAGGCAGGAGGAAGCAGGGAGCTCTGGCCTCGTGCCTCCAGAAAAGGGCCGGAACGCAAGCCAGGTGAGAACAGCCTGGGAGCCTCAACTGAAGGTGAGATAAACGTCCCCGGGGTGCGTTGGGGGTTTGCTGTAGGGGCGGAGGAGCTGCGCAGCGGGATGACTGCCCTCAGCGGTGTCCTGGTGCTGCGCAGCATTCCGGGCTGGGAGTTGTGCAGATCCTTGGGGAGAGAGCAGCCCCTTGGAGCGGCAGCTCAGCAGCACTTCAGGCTGGGTTCAAGCCGCACACGCGCTCTACTAGCGGATTCAAAGAGAAGCAGGAGGGAGAAAAAGGAGGGCTTGCACAAAGTGGAAAAGGGAATGAAATAGGCAGGAAGAGACTTTCTTCACCAGCCATAGCAAGCGTTCTCTAAAAGCATAATGGTCAATTTTGGGCAATTTTAAAGGAAGACTCTCCTCATGTGCCAAAGAGTTCAGAAAACCAGGAGGACCTCCTTAAAAGCACTAATTATGCCAATTTTGTACAATGGAATTTAACTGTAATTACTTAAACCTTGACGAATTACTAGCTTCTAGGTAGGAAAATACACACACAAACAACTTGGGCATTCTGATGCTGTGACTATCGCATATCAAGAGCTTGAAGGCTTTGCCACATTCAGGATGTGTGAAATTGCCTATTGTTCTTTTATTTTGGGTACAGTTTCATATAGCTTCTTATGGCTATGAGCTGTAACAGTGAGATCCCTGCGTGGTCTTACCTGATGGGCAGGCCATGACTTCGACATAGTGATAGGGCGACTTCCCTCGTTTCAGCTTTTGCACCAAGTTCTGTATGTTTCGAAACCCATACGCCAAAGCAAACTGGAGCAGGACTGCTCCGTCCTTCTCCAGTGTCACCTCCTGGAAGTCCTTGTTTCTGAGGAACAAGAGCAGAGAAAACGTCTTATCCAAATGAATTTCTATTTTAAACTTCAAGGAGCCCTGTGCTAAACCCAAGTTCTTTGTGAAATCTGATTCAAGAAAGCTGTCCTAGTTCTTTGCCACCCAAACAAAACCGACGAAGGAACTAGCTTACACATTGTCTCCCAGTCTTGTTTGAGGACCTGCCACCTGAACTGAGTTTGCTGAAGAACACCTGTGTTGAGTAAATCCTTAAAAGCTCAGCAAATGGAGCCTAAACAAAAGTTTCATTGTGACAGGCCTTCTGAGTTGGCTTCAGCCAACTTACACATTAGTGAGGCCGCTGAGGAAACTTTTAAATTGTAGTGGGTCATAAAACCAGGGAGCAAGCCATTATTGAGGGCTTCCAGATTCCTAAGGTTAGTGGAAATACCTGTTACTAAAAAAAGAATGAGTAATTTGATTTTTATCACGTATTTCATATTGAGACTCAGGGGAACTGTTTCTTCTGCTTCCTAGACCACAGAATCCTAAACATAAATATTGCTAATCACGGATATAATGCCTTACAAATGGTACCTTAATATTATAACCGGGAAGCTAGAAGGAATTTCAGCTGAACGAGCCTCCGTGCCCAAACTCAAATGAGTTTTTCTCTTTAAAACAGAGCCCCAAAGCCCTCACACAGGATTTTCTGTTCTGTGATAGCTGGATTAGTAACAAATCTACTTTATTGGCCTGATTGCAGGTGAGGAAGCCCAGATCCATGTGAGCTCTGTCTCCTAAATTACTCTAAAAATTGTCTGCAACTTGATACTGGGAAAATCCATCAGGCCAGAATGAAGCGTGTGGGTGGTGAAGGGGCTAGAAGTCTCCAAGGGGAAGGCTGCGTGGCGTGCTGGCTGATTTATTGCTCGGCAACTGTGGGAGTGAGAAGCCAATTCCCGTGCCTTGAAGTAAAATGTTTAACATTGCAAAGAAAGCTTCAGCCCATCAGCAAGATAACAGCATGAACAGAACTGCGATAAATATAGTGCTTTCTGTAGGACTTTAAACTTCTTACTTCAAAGGTTTGTACTGAATTGTATCCACTTGCATTCCGAAGAGCTCCTTGGCTGCGTACTTGTATATGTGCTCCAAATAGCCACCAGAACCACCTCCAGAGTGGCTGCTGAGCTCCTCTTCCTCATCACTACTAACCCTGGGGGAAAGGAAGAAATAAGCAGTTTTAGGGGAATCTGATAAAACAGAACAACCAGTACAAATGCAAAGGACCGCGAGGCTCAAAAGCATCAGGACAAGCCGCAGACCTGCTCCCTCTGAGCTCCTAGCTTTTCCCTTTCTTCTGGGAACCAACTATTTATAGCTTCAGAGCCCAGCAGATGTAACCCTGTGCTGCCCAGCATCCTTTGGGTGATGCTCAGTGGAGATGCTGTCACACGCCACAACAAGGCCTGACCCATGCGCTGCCAACTTGATCTTCGTGTATCAAAAATATGTTTTGGGAATGTTTGTGTTAGAAGAGCAGCTACCTGACATGCGTATTTTGTTAGCTTTCTGCTTAACTCCTCTAAAAACACCCTGGGTTACGCTTAGAAAAGGGAGGAGGAAAATAATGAAGCATTGGTGGTCTGGGTCTGTGCAACCTATGTGTGTCCTGGAGAACACAACCTAGCAGAAGTCCTACTTCCATCAAGAGACATCTCATCAGTGCTAAAGGTTTTCGGCAACATCAACAAAAGCAAAATTAATTATTGAATGCTCTAGTTCCGCGTTACGGCACATTTTTTGAAACCAGCTACTTTAGATGTGGCTGCTGGGACACGAGAGAACACTTCTGGGAGGTAGGAACGGTGTGACCACACACACAGAGAGACGAAATCTGTGTCACTGCGGTTTCACGTGCTTAAGTTACGTGACAAAGGTGAACAAACCTAATGATGCCAGGACATCTGCTCCATACACAGCTTTCCTTAACAGGATCCTGGTTCAAGTTCAACACGTTTTTGGTGTTGAACAACTACGTTAAGTTGTGTAATTCCAGTTCTGCACAAATGATGCTATCTCACTGACATGCCAAAACACAACCAACTATGCAGGGGTCAAGATGTTTCTTGAGAACAGCTCACCAGATGGAAGCCACAACAATAGCTTTTGTTATCAGAGAATAACAAGATGAGGGATCTGCTTATAAGCACTCATCAGGCAGTGACACTCGCGTTCTCCTACTAGCAGCTGCAGAAGGGAAAACACTTGAATCCAGGCCAAACAGTTTCAAGTCAAATTGAAGATGTTGCCTCTTGCAGATAAAAATCTTAGCTTTGGCAGAACTGCAGAAGGCAACACTTCAGCCTGCAATCACCCTCAGAAACTATTTTTAATTTGATGTTGTTTACAGGAACTGAGCTTCATTAACAAAATGTTTCAGTGTGTCTGGCCTCACGTACTGCTACTCTCTTAAAACGAGGCTGCCAGTAAGCTCCAGCGCTGGCCTGGAGCAAACGGTTATACCAGCGAAAGTCCTGGGATTTCTGGCACTTTATCTCATTCTTGCTGCCAAATGTAATAACCTCTTAATGGGCTTTTCCACGTGCTGGAGGATAAAGCAGAACAACAGGCATTGGATTGCTTATGCGAACGCTCCAAGTTCTGAGGAATACGTGCTGTTTGTAACCAGTCAATTTACTGAGTATGTTAACGCTAGCAAAAGGTTATAGAGGCACTTTATCACCACAAGCATGAGGCCTAGTGCTCAGAATGTACTCCTACGAAGCTGGCCAGAGATTTTTATCAAGTAATTAGACATTCAGCTCTATGTTATAACTGACACTTCCATAATGTTATTTCCTAAGGGAACCCAAACACTTCAGAATACTTTTTTTTTCTCCTCAATTTTCTGCTAGTGCTGTAACAAAAAAGCAGGGAGAACAGAAGTACTTGTTTACATGGGAAACTTTGGAAGTTGTACTTCTGGGACTCAACCATGCAACATTTATTATAGCTGAGACATCTTTTTTGATGTGAGAGCAATCCGTGCATATGCTATGTCAGAAAAAGACACTTAATCCTGGAGAAACTGTGCATAAATAGGTCTGTGCCAGTAAACGTGTTATGTGAAACCTACACCTACTGATCCACTGAAGTGTAGCAGGAGGAAACTGAGGCTCCAGACATGCCCATTATTTTAAATCTCTTTTTTAAATTAAGTATCCCTTAAATGAAAGGGATTGAATAGCAACAGACCATCTCTACCTTCTATTCTCCTTTTTTTCAGAAGCACAGGAGCGGCCGATGTTTATAACAAAACTAATCTAGGAAACAGGCCTCATGTAAAGACGCTTCCCTTCATAGCTCTGTCAATATATGTGGGCTGATCAGAAATTCTTGAGCAAAGGCTGCCAACTGCACTTGGTTGTACTAGAAAGACTTGAAGCTTATTTAGAAATAAACCAAATTTCAAAACAAGTGTGTCACATCAGCAAGGGGTATACTTAAAAATAGACTAGTGTCAGATTCTACTCATGTACTAGATGCTGCATAATTTGGGTATCAAAATCTGTCATAAAAACTTAAGGTGCCCAAGTTGTAAATTTTTGAACCGTATGCTTAATTATCTTGTATAATTCTTAAAGATTGCCGTGCAAGTAGCTTTTGTGTTTATTAATGTGCAAAGCGCTACAAAGACATTTATTTTAAACTGTAGAAAAGAATGCTTTGGTTTAGTGTTCAGTGCAGAACCACCACTGCATGTCAGTTCAGATGAGTAAAATGTGATTTTAATGTTTCCGTAGTCACTTAGATCTCTGTGCAGTTGTCACTTAACCAGATGTTACTTTTCAGCTGAAGCAACTGAAGACTCATCTGGTTTGCAGATGGTTTAGATTTCTTTTTTTTTTTTTTTAACAAATAAAGACTTCTAGAGATTAGCTCAGTGACCTAAGGTTTTCTTATTTATGCTTTAATTCTGGAATCCTTACAGTAGCTTTGATAACTAGGAACAGACACAAGCAAACTGAGCACAGTGCAATAACAGGCTTTGTTTTAGCAAACTTTTATCGCTGATCTAGAGTCTTTTGCTTTTCAAAGTTTGCAGGTAGATTTTTGTGGGATTCTACCTGCTATGCTGTGAGTAACAGTAATTGAAGTAAATGACTGTTGTGCAATGTTTATTTCTCTGCACAGTTATTTTGCCATTATACTCTGAGTTGATTCTAGCAATCTGATTTATGGAGAGAGCTGCTAATCCTTGGACTACTAAAATCTAGAACAAACAGTTACAGATTCTCCAAAAGTGGAAATTCATCATATTCTCCAGATTTACGTACTTTCATGCACAATTGTACTGATTCAAGTGACACAAGAAACCAGATCAAATGCAAACACGTGCAGCCTTGTGTAGAACAGTACCGGAAAGGCAAATTCTGGATAAAAAAGAACGTGACTGAAGATGCAAATAAGATTTTGTTCTTACATGTTATCCAAAGGAGCAGGATCTACATCTGATAGGGACACTCCTTCTTGTTCCAACAACTTTAGCACTTCTCCTATAACAGAACCCACAGATATAAAAAGTTCTTATTTGGGGGATAACCGAAAACAGAATGCACAGGCTGCATCTGCAATCTTTACCAGGACATGATTTGTATTATTAAAGTGTAATGATACAACAATACCCATATGCTACATCCTCTATCGGAGAGAAAGGGTTATTAAAACTAGCAAACGCCTTGCTCAGAGGCTTCCAGAAATTAGCTGGATTACCTCTGGCTCTGCTTACCTGTGGTGATTACGCAGTCCACATCGCGAGTTTGGTACTCCTGGTTGAAAAAGTCTGGCCTTGAAGCCTCTAGCTTTTTGTCATAACAGGGCATCACTGTTACGTGGTATATCCGGTCAGGAGGTAAGTGCTGGAAGAAATACAAAGCTCTGCAGTTGGACTGGCCAATATCAAACCTATCCTGAAGGAGGTGTTTTCCAGGTCCAAACGAGAATGATGAAACCGATGTCACCATGCCTCTGGAAATACTCCCTGCTATTACTGAACATTTATTTTTATATATATACACAATACATTTTTATATACATTATTTCTCCCATAGAACCCAATTTTAGTTTGTAGCAAGTGTCAGCAGTATGGTCTTTTACAGGTTTCCCCCCACCTCCTTTTGCTAGTGCAGATGATGCAGACAAAGTCAGTCAGTGAAGTGAATTCTTCATTACGCAGTTAGAGAATATGTTTCCTCCATGCTACTAATTCCCAGCCCCTGCATCAGCAACTAAGAAATGATCTGGAGTCAGACAAAAACCTCATGACCGTCCAAGAAGTAAGCACAGGCCGAGGAAACAAGTCATTGACTCAAGGCCGTTGTTTCAGTATCTTGTGCCAAATATTCTTAGTAGCTGCCAATTTTTGTAACAAGTATGCAGATGTCAGCATTTACTAAATGCAAGTGTTAAACCACTGCTCATTAATGGACAATAAATCATACAATCAGAAGTAGTGCTTAAGTTTCTTACTGGACAAATCTAAGCTATTAGTATAACTCTAGTCTTTAAATATCAAATTTACATTTGGAAAGATTCCAAAGGTTAAAGACTGAGAACAGAACTAAGTCAAACTGAAACAGAACATTAAGTTGGGAACGAGCATGTCTAATTTTTAGACAAGACATGATCTGCACGTATGCACTGACTGAAGTTTTGCCTTAGGATAACTTAAGCTATTCACCGATTTTAAACAACACGAAAATAACACATGCAGGCAAGACGGGAGCACAAAGACACTGTAAAATAAGTTTTTCTAACCTTCCCAAATAACATGCAGAGGTTTTAAGTAGTCCCTGCAGCATGCACTTACTGTTACTGTCCTAGTAACTTCTCATTAGATTAAATGGAAGTGAGAAAGACACTGCCTTTGCTGGCTTCCGCAAGGTAATTTTTACCTTTAAACTTTAATGTATAATGTATAGCAAAATAAAAAGTATCAGCTTAAAGAGTTCAAATTTAGCAGTTTGCCATTAAGCACAGTATACTTCAGGCCCTTACCTGCTGTTCTGCAAAATGGCCCTTGATCAAGGAGCCCATGACCTGCTGCGGAGACTTGGCGGTACTGATATAAGGAATGATGAAACTGCCATGGGTTTTCTCTGCATAGCAAATCCAACCTGATAAGAGTGTAATTAGCAGATTAAATTAAAAAATAACAAGCAGCCCTTCGCTCTGCCCACCCTCTCCCCAGCCCAGGCTTAGTACCCATTAATAATCATTTTTAGCCTTGCTTCAGCACAAAAAGCAAAGGACACGTAATACAAGATTCATTTTAGAGATCATTAAGTAACTGTATAGATAGCTACCGCTATTAACACCAAAATCTCTTTGTATTGTGAAGAGAGTAATCCTCTAAGTAAATTTATCCATTTAAACTTCTCTGACAAGCTTTTTGATTTTTTTGTTCTAGTGTACTATTTATATGCCATTTTATTATTTCCATAACTGATTTAATACTGTACCTGGACAGGCAGAAGCTAGCATTGGCAAAGCCTTTTTGTCTTCAGATTGCTTGCGAAAGCGTTTTACAAACTCTCGTTGGCTCTCCAATAGGCTGAAGTTTCTTGAGAAAGTTGTATCAAAAACATAGTGCACCCCTAGGCAGAACAGCATCTGTGTTAAAATTGGCAAGAAAGAAAGGGCAAACTACAGCAAAAAGCCTCCAGTCAAACTGGATTCAAACTTATTTATGTCATATTTACAGGTATCAACCTCTGCAGTTGAGAGTGAACCATTTTCTCTAGCATGTCACCATAGTAAGACAAACAAAAGTGACATGAGTTTAAAGTTTAAAGTTCCTTCCTTCCATCACTTCAAGTTTATTACGTGACTGAAGTTGTAGACAGTTTGCATTTTACCTAATGCCAATTACAAAACATTATGAGTCCACAGGGAGGTTAAGTCACATCAACCTTGTGCACTCGTAACAGCTATGCTCAACAGACACCCCAGCAGGCCCCTCTGTGATTAACAGAACGCAATACCACTTGCCTAAACTCTTTAAGAATGCGGTCAACTTCTTTGCTGTTTCCAGAACACCCATTTTACATCTTGCAGCTAGTGAAGCTCTGGATTGTGGTGAAACAGAAACCACCACCAATTTCTGTTCATTAGGAGCGGCAGTCTTGGAAAAAAAAACAAACGAACAACAACACTGTTCAGACAATATTAATACAGCACATGCAGAACTTTCAGCACACTACAACATCAGAAAGCACCTCCCAGCTTAAATCTGAAGTGAGGTCCTTTACAAACACATGATTACTTCTCAAAAATCAGAAAACATCACAACAGTGCACTGAGAATTTCCTCAGATCCTTCAGATCTCTGAAAGTAATTTTTATGTGCACTGTTTCCATGCATGCTGCTGCAGATGCATCATACCAATCCATTAAGATTTCAAACTCTGCAGCCTTCCTACCCACGACTTGTCACCTACCTTGTTAAAAGTTAGCACTTTGCAGAGCTCTTCGTGGCTCTGTTGAGTGATTAAAACACTCTCTGCTGATGTAATGCAGCCGCTACAAGCTAAACAGTCATTCAAAGTAATTTTTGCCTTTTCCAGTTTTTGTGCTCCTCCATCCTAAAAAGAACAAGATTAGACTCAGTTCTGATCACACTGTAGAATTAAGTAGCAGTTTTTCCACCTTTACTACATTTAGTTACAAAGATGTCGCCTTTTTTGTGCTCATCGTTTATCATTAAAACCCCCCATCCTTTATGTTTAGTAAGATGAGGAGGAAGGCAAGCACCTTTGAAGTTTGCTGCTTTTAATAGGATTATTTGGCACACAGATGCAAATATGCTGACGAACTTCAGGAAAATTTTAGGAAGACCAAGAACGTAACTTTCATCAAATACAGAACAGTTGCTTAGGCCACAATTATTTGTGCTATCACACGAACGCGTGGGCTAACGTTGCTCCAAAACACTGAAATTGCACTATCCCAGAAACAGATAGGGTCTGTCTTGCTCAGCTTTTCAACTTGTGGGTGGCTGAAGGCTGGGTTAGCATGGCTAACGCTACAGATTGCAGCTGCTATTTTAACCACAAAATTGTAGAGCACCAAGACCCTAAGCCTTTAAGCACTGACCTCTGGTGTGCATTGAATGTTACCCTGGAGAAAGCATGCCAGGTCTGTCACCTCTAGCAGACGCTGCTCGTGTTAGTGTACAGTACTGGAGCTGTTTCTTCACAGGAACTTGAATTTCACTCCGTCTAAATAGATTGTGCAACCGGACTACAAGCTCTCTAACATTTTTAATTGATACTGAGCGTTTTGCAATCTTTCTGTGTGCAAAACTCACATGGACACCGATGGGAAAACTGTACGGCAGTGTATCAAAGACAGTGTGTGGCTTGCCACTGGAAGGAAATATTTTTCTTAATATTTGACCTGAATAAGTCAGTTTTCCCATGAGACTCTCCTCTTAAATGTCGCTTCTCAATAAAGACTGAAACAGACTGAGCAATTAGTTAGTATTAAATTAAAATTTTAAAATAAGAAACCAGACTCCTTTGGAGGTGCTGTATCCCCCTTTTTTAAGTAAAAAGGTCATCATCTGCCCAAAGTTAAAAGTACTGTTTCTAGATGAATTCCCAGCTTGATTAACTAAGAAATGCTAACCTTTACTGTATAAACAGGAAAATCAGTCTGCAAAACTCGGCATTACTTTTGGAAGCAGGAGGCTTATGAATTCTGCAGGCTATTTAACAAATAATTTGAAATATTATTAAAAAATCAGAGCAAAATTTAAGAATGTCTAATTGAATCTCTGTGAGTGTTCTGTTGTATGACAATGCAATAAGACATTGTCGCAAATAATCCTTGACTTGCAAATATTTAAGTATTGTTAGAAAAACAGACTTCTCAGCTTATCTGCTCTTATACTGAAAATCATCACTACTTATGTCTGTGTTTCAGAGCATAAAAGACTGACATAAAATTGGAATTACTGCTTATAAAACTGGGCAATTAAAAAGTTGGACTTTGGAAAAAAGATACAAGAATGCTGACAGCAATAGTCACACTCTTCTAACGTCCTCATCCTCTTTGAGGCACTAAATAGCCATAGGCTATTCAAATACTTAACAATACACTCATAATTTATACAATAACGAAGAAAAATCACACATACCTGATTAATCTGAAAATAGCTTCCATCTGCTTCAATTCTGATCTTAGCTGCTGCTTTTCCAGGCTTTTTTTCCACTTTTACAGGTTTGATACATTCCTGATAGAGAAATAAAGCCCGAAAGTGAGGAGATGAGCAACAGAGCGTAGAAGAGGTAGATATAATACAAACTAGAATGATCAAACCCAAACACTAGTTCTGGAGTGAATGCCGCTTACTCTCCCTTAAGCTGTGCTGGATTTGCTTACAGCGCCTGTAACCACCATGGGAAAACGTAAAAGCAAAAACTTCTTACCCCTTTTTTACAGAAGGAACACTTTTCCAGCATCATACCAAAAACAGAAGCCAATTGTGCTATTCTTTCTGAAGAACACAGCTATGTTTTACGGAGCCTTGAAAGGAGCAGAGGCTTGCCTGCACCGTCCTCCTCTCTAAGATCTTACAGATGATCCTGCATTCTTCATTGCAAATTTTAACCGATGGAGGCGTGGTCACTACAGTCAACATGTGGCCAGTGCCAATGAAGTTCCATTTAATGCCGAAAGGACTCTGACAACCTCAGATGGACTGCTTCCACTTTTCTGTATTGTTCTGTGATGAAGTCTCAAGGGTGTTTTTGCACTTTGTGCAATTTTTATTGTTTAGCCACCTTATGACTCCTTGTCCTACTTCGGCAGCTATGATTCTCTTTGCCTTTCACCATCCTTGCTCTGACATTTTCAGTTTTCCCCCCTAAATTAATCCAGCTTTACTACTTTTTGCAAGATTCAGAGACGAGCGGGAACAAGTCATCACCATTCCTCAGTTATGCTCGCTGAATTAAACAAGCAATGATCTCTACTTGAAACAGAAAAGCAAGTCGCGTGATTTACGCAAAAAACTTCACCAGGAAACCCAAGTACTGTAAGGAGAGTTAGTGGGGTTTGCTGTGCCCCATTCTACTGATCTCATTTCAGGACAGTTCTTCTGCTGTACTTGTCAGCAGATATGTCCAGGATTACTACTTTGTACTTTTGCTAGTGTTTCAAGATGCTGAAAGGAATAGTCTTGACCCGTCCTTGCTGCTCACTCCCACCTCTCTGCCACCCACTCCTGTACGCTGGCATGAGCACCTGTGCAGGTCAGTAGTGCACAAGGAAACTTGTTTAGATTTAAGCTTTCTTGTGGGGCGGTCTAGATTAAGATTTAATAGAGCAGTTTCCAGATTGGGGTGGCAATGACCGACTGCCGGCTGGGCCAAGGTTTCTCTCTTCATCTGCTTACAGAAGCTTGCACCGATCAGCGTTGCTGCCCTCTCTGTTCCCTGCGCACTGCGTGGAGCAGACAGTGAAGGATCTCCGTGGTTTTTTTGGTTTTTTTTCCCCTTTTACCATTTTATTTAACAGCACCTGAAGGACGTCTGACAGGGCTGGCCTCGCCCCTTTGCCCCTGTGCCGTGCCGCCTCCCTCACGCTGCCAGGCCGAGGGACCCTGCCCAGGCCGAGAGCTGCTGTCCCGGCCCGGGGCTGTCACTCCCCCCCTCAGCGCCATCTCCTCACCCGCCCCAGGCGGCGCTGGCGGGGCCGACCCCGCGCTTCCCGGGGCGGGAGCAGGGCCGGGCCGCCCCGACCCAGGGTCGCGGCCTGTCCCCCGCGGCCGGCCCCCGGCAGCCCCCGGCCCGCACCCACCTGGGAGGGCCCGATGTAATCGTCCAAGTCCGTCAGCTGCAGCACCCCGCTGAAGGGAGACGCCATCCTGGCCGGCCAGCGGGGAGGGGAGGCGGGGCCCGCCACACTGTCGTAAAAGGGGAGACGCCACACTGCCGGAAAGCAAGGCGGGCGCGCATGCGCAGTCGGAGCGGGGCCGCCTCGCCGCTGCGCGGAGCCGGCTGGGAAGGAGGGGGCTGTGATGGCGGGTGAGCCGCGGGAGGGGGTGGATAGGCGCTCTGCCGGCAGGGTCTTTGTTGCGTTATAGGCATGGTGGAAGGTGTATTAGGCTGAGGTAACCTGTAGGCACTATAGAAAGGGAGGTATCGTGGCCTTTGGCCTTATAAACAGCGTGGCGCCTGTGCTGGGCTGCTTCTGGCCGAGAGTGAGTCCTGTGAGCCTCCGAGCTTGTGGGGGTGGCCTGGGTGTCCGTCCCCCTTCTTGGGACTGCTCTGCGGCTGGTGAGGCTCCTGCCTGTGTGGCACGGGGATTTCACGCAGTAAATCCTCCCTGAACAGCTCGCTGTGGTCATGCGAAAGCACGATGACTTGTGTGGTAGAGGTTCAAAGGCCAGTGTGAGAAACGATTAGTTCTGTGAAGGGAGCAGTTTTATTTGCACGAGAAGCCGTGGATAAAGTGGTGCAGTGGTTTTTCAGGGCTGCTGGTAAGGCTGTGGTGCTGCCTGGTCGAGAACTTGGTAGCTTCTTGATTGCAGACCCTGCTTGGAGAGTTCCCTCTGCCAGTGGTGTCTGAAGGAAAGCCTTGCAAATTTAGGCACTTACAAAATGCAACCTAATACATATTAACAGATGCTTTATTTAACAAAAAAAAAAAAAAAAAAATCTTAGCACTGTTTGTAGAAGTATCCTGATGGAAAGTGCCAAGTGCAGCGTGTTGTTAATAAGAGCTGCATGCCATTTTCAGGCAGAGCTGTAGGAGAATGCAAGGAGAAGCTGGTAGCGTCTAGGACCTGATCCTCAAACCACTGTTGGTTTTTGTCCTTGCAGCTTCAAAAGGTCTGGTTAAGGTGTGAAGTTGGGGCTCCAGGCAACATACTTTGCCAACAAATGCACCAGACTCGGTGGATTTCTGTGTGACTTTAACATCCTACAATTGCACCTCTAGATTATTGCTGAGAAGTGATGAGCTCTGAAGAAAGTAAAACACCCTTGTTGATTGAAGTATTGTGTAGCTTTCTCTGTGATAGAATACCTTATCATTTATGGGTAGGATATAGCTTTACAAAACAGTGTTTAGTAGGTAGAGGAGGAGAACACAGTAAAACATCTGAAACGTGTAGTTTTTCATATATGTTGTTGCTATTCCGGTTACAGGAGGTGCTGAAATAAATATGAAGGCACCTAATCAGTTCTAAATCCACAGAGATCATGATCTGTTCAAGGGCCTGGAATAACAGTTCTGCTTCCCGATAGCTTTCCCAGAATCCCGTTTGGAAATGCTTTACTAGTACTTTTTGCTATGCAGGTATAAGCCTTTTGGAATTTGTTTGCATCCTGCACAAGCATAAGGGTATCAGTACTAGGGAAAACTTGATGGTAACTCCAAAGTCCCCTCTCACTCACCTGCTGATGGCTGTAGTGAATATCCTACTTCAAGGTGAAACCCAAAACTAGGTCCCAGCAAATCTTTCATGCTCTGAACACTTAATGCCTACACAGGAAAAATAATAATGTAAGAATTAGGTACATTCATACAAAATTATGTGGAGTTGTTCGTTCAGTAGTTACGTAATAGAGACTTAAGCCCTGCAACAGCGCTTGGATCATGTTAGCTGTTCCCAAGCAGGTGCAGGTGGGATTGTGTGTGAACCTGGCCTGGCTCTAGACAGAGACAATGTTATCTCCAAGGCAGAGCTAGCAGCGGTGCTTAATTTTACTATGTGTTATGTCCATTTCTTCTGGATTGGGCTATGAACGTATTACTGACCATGATGGGGTAGTTGGACGCGATTTTGATAACATCTAGGGCTGTGATATGGACTTTGTGTAGGAAATTTTCATGCCTCTGGAACTTACTACAGCATGTTATTGCAAAGAATGAATTATTGCTGGTCACTCTGAACAGACTTTTGGCTCAGTACCTTAAATTTGGCATTGAAGCGAACAAGATCTTGCATGGAGGATTGTTGTATGAATTTCCCAAGATTTATGTTAATCCAGCTTCTCATTCCTCTTTGGATGTCACAGGCAATCCCTAGAAAGAGGAGAAAACCTACAGTGCTATTGACAAGGCAGTGTTACAAACTAAGACAACCTATGTCCTTTCGGGACAGCCATGATGATGCTAATGAAAGGCACAGAAGTAGGACATCATTCCTGTGGGCGTTGACTGTTTTAGAATATTTGTTGAATTAAGAGACTATGCTGGAGCCCGTTCTAACTCTGGGAAATATCCCCATGCAGTGCAAGTAGGAGCCATAGACAGGACCAGCTCCAAGGAGACTTTAAATGAAGTCTGGACCTGCTCTATTCGTGCTCGGTGAAGTCAGCTCCAACCACGTGGATGGCTGAGTGAATGTGGGAACCCACGACCGATACTTTAGAGCCTGGGAACAAACTCTGTGATCACTCTCTATCCTTTGGACTTTAGGATTATTCTACTTCTTTGGTGCTCTTACCTGTTGAAAGTGATCGGACTTTAGACTTATTCTATCATTTGGACTTTAGAATTATTTTACTTCTTTGGTGCTCTTACCTGTTGAATGTGATTGTTGGCTCAGGTAGGTTTTAATGTAGCTGTTATATATATCGATTTTGTTGGAAGGTGAAAGGGACTCATAAGCAATGTTGAATCCTTTCACACTGGGAAACAAAAGAGGACATTTTCAGAAAGGAACTGCATTTGTTTGTATTTTTAAGGAGGTTGACCCATTGTTTCCAAACTTCGGCACGGCCTGGGTGCTGCCTGAGGCTGTCCACAGAAGAGGCTCTTGAACATGTCAATTTATAGGAACAGAAAAATGTTTTAGACTGTATGTGACTTGCTCACAGCTTTCCAACAGTGACAAGCAAATACAGCGACTTGGAAGATCTCTGTGCAGTTCCTGCCTAGTGGTTACGTGTTTCTTTCAACTAATAAAGAACATTAAGGGAGTCAGAGCTCAGTCCTTCTGTCTTAGAAAGCCAAAATGTGCTGGTCTCGACTGAAATACTAGCTTTGAACTGCAATGCTGTTATAACCCTAAGAGTCATGGTAAACTCACATTGCGTGGTAGGAATCACAAGAGATGTTGGTCCCCAGCCATCCAAGATAGGTTTTGTTCATACCAGACAGGAATAGGGGCAGCTGCTGCTGGAACCAGGTTGCCCAGCTTTCACTGGGGAAGTTTTGGAATTCAGGTCGTAGCTTTAGTAGTACTGTCTTCAGTATCGCGTCTCTAACTAGCGTGCTGGGTAAGGAGGTCAGATTTACCTGTGATATAAAGAGCAACACAACTATTAATATGGCTTGGGGTTCTGGATAAGCATTTAAATCAGAAGAGGCTATTAAGAGAAACCTCTGCAGCATTATGATAACAAAATTAAATTCAATTGCCTGCCCCATCCAGGGTTTAAGTCTATTTTCTTGCTCACTAGCTTGCCCCTTGCTGAGATCTCTCCTTAAAAAGTTGTCTAGTATTTACCGCAGCTCCTCTCTTTCAGCTCTGTTACATGTAGACGGCTGCCATTACATTCAGAGTGCAATGTGAGCTGTACAGCGGAGGCAGTTAATCATGGCATAGACCTTCCCTAGTACAGTGACACGGGAGCCAGGGAATACCTGGGATCCGTTAGGACTGACCTGGCGAGCACACACATTAAACTGGTTCATGTATCTGTTGACTGTGTTATAGGATCCGCACTCGAGTACTGCCAGGATTGAGAGTGTATCTTCCAGGCTGGTCAGTGTTGAGTTAACAGTCAACTGTGCCATCTCTTCTGGGGTGTCGAGATCAGGAACTTTAAACTAAGAAGAAGCACATGTAAAAGTGTTGTCTAAGGGCTATGGCTGGCAAATGGCTCTAAAGCAAAGTCCTCCACCAGACAGGGAAAGAATATTTTTGTGGTACTGCAAATGTTTGTGGGCAGCGCGCTTTGAGAAGGAGGCAAAAGTAGGCCATGCCAGGGCATATCCACTTTTCCTTATGGAACAGTGAGATGGGAATAGTCTGGTGCTACAGCTGTTAGGAGGATGAGGGTGAAAAACCCTTCAGTTTTGTGTAAAGAGTCTTCCAGGGGAGACTGTTGGGTATTTCCCTGGAAATGGGCTGTTACATATAAGCAAGTTCCTTGCCTGTGAAGGATACGGTTAGTTAATTAGTTTAAGTATAGTCTGTACCTTTTAAGCTTTAAGAAGACTCTGATAAAACTGTCTGAAAACCTGTAGTTGGTTAACACTTGTTGATTTGAAGTCTGTCAAGGAATATTTTTGATTCTTCGGCTTTCACTATCTCCTGTGTGCAGCATCTGTCTGCAATAGCCTTTTCTCTTGCACTTCATCACTTCTATTTCCTTTTTCCTTCCACCTTTGCCTGCTTTGTCTTGACCGTTTTCTTACTGCCTTCTTTTCCACGCAAATCCCTTTGCCAGGGATGATTTGGCTGAGACTGTTCATAGGATGTTACCTGCTCTAGTCTTTAAGACCCTAAATAAAACTGACAAATAATGATTACCAGCTTAAAGAGCTTTAGGTAAGGCTGGCTTGTAATTAGTGCTTAGCTTAATTGTTTGTAAAACTGAGTCTATATCTCTCTCTACCTGTCATACTAGGTGGTAGGTTTTTGTTCCAGGGATTCTGACCCCTTGTGTTAGCCCAGACAGTACTTTCTGCTCTCTGGGAATTTAAATAAACAACAGGAAGCTGCGCTGTGTAACGCTGACGTAAATGCAGTATCTTTAGCAAGGTAAAGATGTGGGACAATGCCAGACTGAACAGGCTTGTGTGCAGTTGTCTACACAGTTCAGAGGCAACCTTGTTTTGAAATGTGGTTCTGTAAAAGTGGTATTGAAGTAATGGTACTATGTTTTCTTTCTCCTCATATAAAACTGTTTATTTTGCTGAGCGGGGAAAGGTGCTTTTTTTCTAGCTGCCCTGAAAAATTCACACCTAAAGACTTTCAGTGCTGTGTTTGAGAGCAAGGCAGCCATTGCTAAGAAGTTACAGAGCACTCCATGCTGAGGAGGTTAGATGAATAAAGGCTTTCCCCAGGCCCTGGTGGGTTTTGGATCAGGTGTTCTGTTACAGCATTGTTCCTCACAGAACGCAGGTAGATTGTAAGAGAATAGGAAATGACATCAAAGCAACAGTAGAGTCTCCAGTTGGCAGGCCTCTTTGAGGCAGGCTTTTCTGGTTCATAGACCAGAAACCTCTCACTGTGGCTTTGAAAGAAATTTCCTGTTTGCTATAGTGCATGTTCAAAGACAGAGAGGGGTCATTTTCTGTGATAAAAATGAAGGATTTTTAATGTGGCAGCATTTGGCAGGGAACTTGCTAAGCAGAGTGAATGTCTGCAAGACACGCACATCAGTGTTTCTTCTTTGAGAGCTTCAGCTGCAGAATGAATGGGAATATTGGGTTGAGCTGCCATGGTGCAGATGGCAAACGTTAACACAGCCAGATTGTGTTGTTCAAGATTCTGCTGGAAGCTGCTCAGGTGCTGTGGATGTGGTAGGTTAAGATGTTTCATATAGAACAGTATGTTTATCTGTTGACTTCAAGTACATAGGGGAATTATTGCAAATTTTGATAATGTTGATGCTTAAGATTAATCTAAGTGTCAGAATGGGAAGTTTTCTTTATCAGTATAACTCCCTTACAAAAGCTCTGTGTTTCTGCCTGGTATCTGGTAATGGGGTGTGCTTTCGCTGTCTCTGTAAGGAGTTAGTGAACTGTTCATGGTTTGGGATTACAGACTTTTTAGTTTAGTTCAACCAGTAGCAACTAGTATATTTGTACCACTACCTACTTTATCAATTTAGTTTAAGTACCATCAATAAGATTGTCTGAAACAATATGAAACATACCAAGTGGGTTGTTCAACACGACTTTTATTGATGACTGTATAGGTAGTGTCACACAAATTCTTTAAACAAAATCAGCATTTTAATAAATACTAGCACTGGCTTACAGAGTGTATGAAGTTAAAACACTTTCTAAGGCATGTTTTACAGCTGTGCAGCATTTTTTTTTTTAGAACATCATATAAGGAGAAAATCTTTGTTTTTCACATGAGAACAGAAGTGTTGGATTTTCAAGTTGTACTTGAATTATTTCATTAATGCAATTTCTGTCTTTGCTGTGAAACCAATATCATAATAACCTTTAGATACATACATCCCAATCAAATATTAGTCTAGCAGGATTCAGTTTCTCTTGGTTTTACTGCTGTTGCTCTTTGTCACATCTTTTCTTAATGCATCATTTATATTGTTCTAGTTACAGCTTGGTATCGTAATGTAGGCCGCTTGAAAGGTTAATTCGGCATGTCCTGAGGATGTGCAACCCATTGCTACTGATTAGACTAAACTCAGAATACCAGAATGTATCTGGTATTTCAGTAGACCTGAGCAAATAACTTGTAGTATTTTTGAAGACAAGGTGTAATTTGAAGAGTCATTTTCTGGAGGAATTGGGAAAGGCAATACCCACATGAGCAATTTTGCTGTGACCTTTAAGCCAATTTGATTTTAAAGATGATTTAAAAGCAGTTCCCCTCACCACTCATAGCGGAATATGCCTCCATATTTCAGACATGTCCCAGGCTCTTAGCATTGGTTCTGATAACCAGCGATAACAATTAATATCTTTCATCAAAGAGAGGCTGTGAAGAGAGAGGCAAGCAACTGGAATGTGTATTTCAACCCCTGATGCTGCACGTGGGTCCTATCTAGTAACCTCTCCCATGTAAACCCAAGCTGATCCTGCTTTAAGAGCCCCAGCCACTACGTGATGAATCGCCTGCATCTTGCCCTTACTGATTGCTGTAAATGCAAAGCCCCCGAGGCTATCTGCTTTGCTTGGAAGCTGGTGCTAATTCTACTGTTGTTCAGTGCATAGACTAGTAAAACTTACTCCAGCAATGTCTGGGTAAAAGGTTTGAAGTTCACTTAGTTTAGCTACTGAACAGATCTCTCCCAGATTCTTTTGCAACCAGTCTTTGGTCCCAGTTGTTCCATCCTGGCATGCTGATCCTGTAACCAAAATAGATCCAAAGAGTTAAAAGCCACAACATATACTGAAGGAGGCATCTGGGCATCCTTCACGTGAGCGATTAAATGTCTGCTAACAGAAGCATGGCTAGTCTTCCTATTGCAAGTGCAGGGTCTGATCTTCTGCACTCTGATTCACTTCCAGACTGGGAAAATGGTTACGCCAAATGGAAATCCTATTTCTCTGCTTATATCCTGTTCATTCTATGATGTCATACCTCCTTACACCAGTATTCCCTGTAGCTTCAAAAGAAGTGATTTTCTTTCCTCTTTCACAGAGTTGTTTTGAACTTCCAAGGGTTGTAATGAACGGGTTAAAGGACTGAATCTCAGTGTTGGGAAGATGTGTGATCTCCAGTGTTCAGAATACAAAAGATACTCCATACAAATACTGGGAACTTATGTGTAGGCACCTTACCTGAGTCTGTGAACTGGGCTGTCAAGTAGGCCTTCTGAAACTCATACACATCATGTTTCTTCCTTGCTGTCAACATTGGGTAGATTCTATCAATTGCTGCAATGCTGGGGAACAAACCATAAAACAGATGATTTCCACATGGGTAAAACAGCAAAGCTCAATATAGAGGGGTAAGGAGAACTTCTAAGCGCCGACAAACCAGAGGTGGCAGGTGCTAGTAGTTGGCCTACAGCATATCGGTAATCAGTTTTGTGTTCTGCTGGGCCTTATAATTTATAGTGTGCTTGAGACTATTAGTATTTGGTATCTGTCTACAAGGAAATGCCCCTTTTAGAGCAGTGTCATTGACTGATTTTTGGTTATAGCCAATGATAAACATGAAGGTAAAAAGCAGCTCTTGGCTTATCAATAACTGGTGATGCAAGAGTGGTTGCTGAAGTAGCAACACAAAGCTAAAGCGGCTGCAGCCCTGCAGGCAGGCACTTACAAAGCGTGGTAGTACGGGCACGGCATGGTGAGGGGCAGCAGCTCCAGCACCGTCGCATTCACGTGGGGGAGCAGAACGCGCAGTCTGTGCAGCCATGTAGATGTGTCTTCCAGGGACATGTCAGTAACTTGTGGGAAGATGATCTCAGCTGTCACCATTAGCATTGTTTCTCGAACTTTAGTGCTTCCTAGAAAATCAGAGCTCTGAGGAACAAGGAAAAAAGAATTTGAAGCAGGTAATGAGCAGAGCTGTTAGAAAGCCTTGAATAACGAAGCTGAGCTGAAAAAATGGTGAAGGAAAAATTGGCAAAATAACCACAATTTCTCTTATTTGTTGCTCTCCTCCCCTTCCTTCCTCTCCTGTTTAACAATAAAAATTGGAAATATGGCCTGACTGTGGCCTTGTTGGGGAGTTGACCTTGGCAATGCAAGTTTTCTTTTGTCGACAGAGTTGGACAGTGAAGCAAGCCAGGTGCTTGAATTTCCTTTCCCTTGCACTCCCACAGCCACTGCTTTTGTTATGGCAGGCAGCAGAGTGGTCATGCTGTGTAGAAAGTGAGGCTGGGGTGTGCTAAGGCTTCCCAGCTTGGTTTATTATTATTATCCTCAGCCCCGCAGGACTAGGGCAAGCAGCAGAGGCTCTGTCTCGCTCACTTATACACAAATGTTTTAATGCATGTTAACAATTTTAGGGGCCTGGTCCAGAACCTTTTGTAAGTCATTAGACTATAACAGCTCAGCAGTTGAGAAACCCTTGCTGTTCATATCCTGGCTCTAGGTTGGAGTAATGGGAGTGCTTCCCAAAGTTCCGCTGAGGAAGAGCGTTTTACGCTGGTCTGTGCACAGTAGTTAAACCAGAGTAAGGGCTGGACTGAGATAAGATCATACTGGAGCAGGAGGAACTCCTTCTAAATCAGCTTCCAGATTTATTTTATAGCTGGCTATGACAATCCCAGGCTTGGAAGCCTGAAGGTTTGCCTGTGACCTGTTCCACTCTCCAAGACTCTTTTATCACAGGTGTGTGGGTTACTTACCTTCAGGACAAAAGTGTTGAAGTCCTCTAGGAAGGCACTGAGATACTGGAGAGGCTCCTCCTTGTTCCCAATTACCTCCAGAACCATCCTGATGGCTGAGGGGCTGTAGATGATCTTGCTCTGAACAGTCAGCTGGGCCAGTGCCTCAGCTGAGAGAAGGTCTAAGGTGTCGTGCTGAAGAAGACGAAGCAGAGAGTGAAGCCTGGAGACCAATCCACAGCATTTTCCCCCCTGCTCATCTGTCTCAGCCTGTCTGAGCTTTGACATAAAAGGAACAGTAACTTCTCTGTGAAGAGGGTTTCAGACAAGAAGCAGTGCACAGTGTTTGCTGGGATTAAATTTAATAATAGCTGTTCTCTGCTGCTAGACAGGTGATTTGTGAGAATGTTCTCAGCAGGCCATCTGTAATTTAATATCTGCCCTCCCTGTGTCTTATCGGCCAGTGCTGTTTGGAGCTTGTCCTTGTCTTCCTATGGAATTTATATTCTCCTGATAAGATGGTTATCTCCTAGAGGCAGTGCTTTTGACACTATTTTAGCATTAAAACTTAACAAGAAGAAACTTAATGAGGAAAAAAATGGAAGCACGTGGGAGAAAACGAGCAACACAAATAACAAACTAATCCAGTTGAACTCTGTTCCTGTCAGCTTGTTTAATGGCTGAGAATAAAATGCCAAATATTTCACATCTAGCCCTTACCCCATGGAAGTTGCTCTTCAGTGTTTCAAAATCTGAGTATGATCCAAAAGCCGCGAATAAACCAAAATACTGTAGCAGCCATTCCCTGTCTGCTGCAGTGCCCTGTGTGCAGGCGGAGCCTACAGAAGGAAAAGCAAAGCTCAGAAGATAATGTCGTTTCTTTCTCTGGATTGCTGAGGCATGTAACACTGTGAGTCCCCACTGGCAGTGAAATACATATTATAGTTCATGTTGCAAGCTCCCTGTGGGATCCAGAGGCTACCAGGCAGGGAAAGGGGGAATCATTTGGCCTTTCAGCATACTGGGGTTGCTAGATTCTGTCAATGTCAGCATGTTCTAGTCTCAGTCTTGATACAGCTGCTTTTTGACCTCAGCTCTCTGTGCCATCTGAGAGAAGTTTCAGTCCTCCAAATCAGTTGGTACCTTTCTCTGACCACTGTGAGCAGAAGGGCTAAGCAGCTGGCTGAGGGAGGACTCTGTTAAGAATTAGCAGGAGATTCGGCATATTTATCCTCCAGGGAAGCAGCTTATCCAAAGGCAGAGACACTTCTCTGTCTGCTGACTTCAGGGGACCCTAAAAGCCTGGCATTGGTTGCGCACTTAACTGTCGGGTTGCTAAAATGATAAAATGACTCTCCCACAGAAAGAACAGGTCTGCACGTCACCTGAAATCAAGGACGTTTTACGAGGTGGCTGAATCTTCCTGAATACCTGGAGACAAGCAGGCCCAGACATTTGTTACCTGAGTTCTGCAGTTGGAAGTGAAGAACTCTCTTTATGAAGGCATAGATGTGCTCTGGATTCTCATAGGGCCCTTTGTGTTCACTCAGGATCTTCACTCTGCAGGACATGGATGGTCAGGGTAAAACAGCCACAACCAAGTAATCCACAGCCACTGGGACAGAACCCGCAGAGCTTTGCCAGTGAGCGGAAGGGTGTTAGGGCTGCATTCAGGGGATGTTTCCACACCCTTGATGCCAGGGAGCAGGCACGTCAATCGGAGTGTGACCAAAACTGCTTCTTCAGGAGATTAGGCTCTTTGGTTGGTTTTATGTGGATTTGCAGGTACGTGTGAATGAAGCAGAGTCTCTGCTCAGGGTCTTCTGTTTGTGGCCTGAAATGTCAAACTGCAGTGGCAACCAAGTGAGACCATAATGGTATTCACCAAATGAGAATCTCAGGTTTGGTGCTGAGTGTTTGGGATAGTGGAAGCTGCTCTCCTCACCCTGTGGTTGGGCTCCCATCTTTACAGGCAAAGAGAGAAGTAAGAAAGAGTGTCACTGAAATGATAAGGGACTTGATACTTACATGGCTGCAAGAGAGTCGCATGTCATGTCACTGGGTAAGAAGCCGAGATTCTGCGTGTTGAGGCTGCTCAGGAAGAGGCCAAGCCTTCCTCCAAACCAGGCAATATAGTCCTCCGTAGAGAAGAGCTCGAATACTGTGCTTAAGTGACAGAAGATCTGCCCCAGGATGAATCGTCTCGTGTCACCATGAGGAAGCTGAGATAGATTACGCTTCAACCAAAAGAAAAAGATATCATTAGAAGTGAGCAATGCAGTTAATGTTAACTGGGACTGGTAAAAAGGAGTCAAACTGAGGGCCAATAAGTACACTACAGTTCTGAGAGAACCATACTGGAGAATCATCTTGAGACAGGAATCATAGAATCACTTGGGTTGGAAGAGACCTTCAAGATCATCGAGTCCAACCATAAACCTATGCCAAAACCACCCCTAAACCATGTCCCTCAGCACCACGTCTACCTGTCTTTTAAATACCTCCAGGGGCGGCGATTCCACCACCTCCCTGGGCAGCCTGTTCCAATGCTTGATAACCCTTTTGGTAAAGAAGTTTTTCCTAATATCCAACCTAAACCTCCCCTGGCACAACTTGAGGCCATTTCCTCTTGTCCTATTGCTTGTTACTTGGGAGAAGAGATTGACCCCCCACCTCGCTACAATCTCCTTTCAGGTAGTTGTAGAGAGTGATAAGGTCTCCCCTCAACCTTCTCTTCTCTTACCTTCTTTTCATCTTAGGAAGATGTAATTAATTTGATTTGCAAATGTAATGATTGCTGCTGTGTGTCCAGTTTTGGTGGCTTGTTTGCTCACTTGCATGTGGGGCGGGCAGTGACTGTGCGTCCGGTGCCCACCTCATCCCGGGGAGTTAAGGGTGATGTACACAAACTCCTCGTGTATACCTGCTCGTCTGTGGCATGTGGCCTATGGGTACAGGATCCTGGGGGATTCTCTGAGGGTGCTCATGGCTATAGGTAGTGAAGGGTACAGGGCTCTTACTGTTTGATCGAGGAGCCCATAATACAGTGCCTGCACAATGGCTCCTTCATTCTTTTTCTGAGACTTGTTAGTCTTTGTGACGACGCTGAAGCTCATACTGCCTTAAAGAGTGGCAGCATTGCAGAGAGTCTGTATCCCTCTGAGGATGGGACCAAGACTAAGAGTTGTGGCCTCTCCCTGCACCTGGAACCTCAGCTCCTACATCAACATGCACTTCATGTGGGAACCGTTTTATTCCCCCACCCTCCCTGAACAGGAGGTGAAGTTGCTACCTGCTTTGCAGCTGTGTTGAAGGCATCCATGAAATCCCCAATGGTGCGAGAGCTCAGAGAGCTGAAGACCTTGCCTGCTTTGTCCATGTCACGCAGGACATCGCTAGCCAGTGTGTAAGCTGCCAGTTGCTCTGGGCTAAGTCCTGCCACAGCGTCAGCCTGTGAAATCAAATGTTAGAATTACTGGCCTTGCCTTCCAGCAGGAGCGTTTGCTAGCTGTGAAAGGCTGTCAGGCAGAATTCGGGCCTTGCACTGGGCTCTGTCTTGCAGAGTTACTTACAATGGTGAAATCTGCATTCATGTCTGTCAGGTCTCTGTATGTAGCCAAGAAGCTGAAGGAACCTAGATTTGTCTGTAGCCAACCCAAGCTTCCCCTGGTGTTCTCAATGCACGGGCCACCTTTTAAACAAAGCATAATTCAAGGGTGATATTACCAGCAGTTCAATGCCCCACTTCTCCTGCGGATTCGAATAGTATGGCTGTGCTGATACAGGAGTTGCCCAGAACGTCTGCGTACCTAAATCCCTCAGTCATATTGGCATCACTGAAATGACTAATGCCTGATGCGTACCTGTAGATGTGTATGTATATCTGGTAAGGAAACAGCATTCCCATACCTTTTGGTAAAGGTGTAGGGATCAGAATGTTAAATTTGGGATTTCTTGGATATTGTGGTGATGGCAGCCAGAGAGGTAGCAATGATGGTCCAGTTCTCAGCTGGTGAGCTGCCGCTGCAGGCAGTGATTAACACCAGGGCTTGTCCTAGCCTTAAGCAGAAACACCTAAGGCTGCTTCTGCGGATGTTTTTGTTCCCTGTCTCTTCTTGCTATAGAGCAAAAAGCAGTTGACATCTCCCAATTTTAATTGGATTGTCCTTTTAGTGGGTAAATGCCCACCATCCCATAATTTTTGTGTGTTATTGTTTCTAGAGAGGTGCAGGGAAGTTACAGGAGGGAGAGAGTGCAGGACACTTTCAGCATACCTCCTTGAGAAGCCTTAGCAGACAGGTAGCTCTTTGCAAAGCTGTAAACGTCCTGGTGGCTAGCAGGGGACATCTGTTGGAAGCTGCCCTCTAAACCAGTCATTCTGTGAGACAAGGGAAAGCAGGAGGTTCGTTATAGCAGTAAAGCCTTGTTTTTGGTGACGGAAGTCACTGAAAGTTTGTAATGTGATTACACACGAGAACTCTGCAGTCTGTGGCCTGTTTCCTCAGTGGTAACCCAACTTCTTTCGTTAGATAAATTTGCATTGTTAAACAAGCATCATTATGGCAAATTTGTAGTTGGATAGTGAAGCTGTTGGGAGTGAAAATAGGAAGGAAGGGTGAACCTGGGATTTTAAGAGCCACAAAATAATTTTGTTTCTGTATTCAGACAGGATCAAGCAGGGCAATGGCATTTTTCTTGCTGTGTGCAAAAGCTGAAGTGAAAAGAAAAGTTGAAGTGAATGCAGGCAATGAAGTACTCACATAATTTGGTATATCCTACAAGGTATGTTCCTTGGGATAGCTGCAAGGGCAGAGGCGTTTATGCTGCCCAGCCACAAGCTGAGCTTGTTGTGGAACCAGTCCTTGTACTGGGAGTCACTAAAAGTAGGGAACTGGCCTTGGAGTTTGTGAAAGATTGCTCTGAACATGGCATCTCGGACTTGCACATTTGCCAGGGATGGTAAGCCTTCCTGCAAAACAAAGCAAGTAAGAACACGACTCAGCTGTGACCTGATGCCGTTTCCCAGCTCTTGCTGTAGCAAATGTGTGGGTCTGGGTGTAATAACACATTTGACAGGGGAACCAGCTCTGGGAAGATACTGTCTAGGTCCATGTGGGCTGAACCTCAGTAGTTTCTGCAAGACACTGCTCTCGCAGTTCACTCTGTACTAAAACCACATCCCCCTGCAAGGGTCAGTATCTCACCTGAGAAGCAGTGGCCACAAACTCGGCAACAAAGGCAGAGATGTCCAGAGCTGGCCGGCTCTCCAGGGAGACCAGGAGGGTTTCAGCCATACTGGGATCATCCAGGACTCCAGGGTCAAAAAACACGTGGGCGAGCTGGGTAACGGTGAGATTGTCCCTTACACTGAACTGCAAAACCAATGGGACATGATCAGAGAGAAGTAGAGTGTTGCTAAGCAGGCAGAGACCTAAGCCATAGAGTTGGCTGGATTCCCGGCATTGGGAAGAAGAGCTCTGCTGTGGCTGCAGCAATGTCTGTTTGCTGAATGGGATCGTCTAGGAGTGTGGTCAGCTTTGTGCATGCAAGGAGCTATAGCAGAGCAGGATATAAGACCTGAGCGAAGGCAAAGCTATCAGATCTGAGTTAGAAAACAAACTAACCCCGCTGAAATCTGTCATTAATCTGGTGAAATCTTCATAACGAGCGTTGGACATGAATGCCCCCAAGTTCTTTTGCAGCCAGTCCAGGCTTGTTTCCTGTCCCAAAGCACACGCAGAACCTGCAGCACAGGAGAACAAGAGAGCGTCACTCGCCTTCCCTTGTGGTTTGCTGGAATGCACGAGAATGCTGAAAATTCCTTTCATGGTTTGGCTCATGTTACCTGTCATGGTGCGTTGGCTTTCAAGGAAGGTCAGCAAAGCGCTACAGATGCCTTGCTGATTCATGGGTAACAGGGACATGTATGTCTGGCTTAAAGAGGACACACTGCGGAGGGAAATCACAGGGGAAGGGTTTAATTTCTGCTTTCTAGCTGATGTCATGATGCTATAGATGGGAGAGAGAAACTCCCGCATAAACAGTTTCATGAAATGAAAGAAAGGAAGAGGAAGGGAAAGCTTACTTGTTATGAAATGGTACATTGCTTCATTTCTTATTGGCTGTGATCTGTATGTGAAAGTCTGGACTGCCAAGGGCAGTTCGAGAGATCTGTGCCCCAGGGCAGGATTAGCTCTGTGCAGATGTTTGTCTAGGCTGTTGTCAGAAGCCCTTAGAGATTGTGTTAGTACAGCCTCCCCTGGTGATCTCTTTGTGTCCTCGCTGAAACTCCCTGAACAGCTCATGAAATGGGTAATTAGCGTCACTCCCTGTGTTGCCAAATTCATTTGAGAGTATTTTCTGAATAGCCAATGTAAACTGCTAGATCTAAACCGTTTGCTATAGATACACAAGTCCTGTGCAGATGCAAAAAGCAGAGCTGTGCAGTGCCAGCCTGTGAGAATACGGGTGTTCCAGAAACAGGAAATTCAAGACCAGGCTGGAAATGTCTATTGTGGGCCCAACTCTGCTGTTTGTTTTCCTGCATCTTTCCTGGGTCAAAGCAGGACTGTTGTTGGCAGCATGGTCTTCCCTGCTCTGTGTGGCCCAGACATGACTGTCTGTGAGGTTTCCTTCCAGTGCTGGCCTTTGGAATTTATTTCTCAGCTTAATCTGTTTCAATAGACATGATATTTCCTCTCATCTCTTCCTGATATTTTTTCATCTTATTGCTCCTAGTTGCAGTATTTTACAAACAGGTAAAATCTATGTAATAGAAATTATAATTGACTTTGTACTGTGTCAGGAAAGGTTTTTATTTGCTTTTGCACAGTTTTACTCAAAGGAAGGAAGATAAGACCTTGGCTATTTTGTTTGCCTGATGGAACGTTTCTTTAAATGATACGCTCTTGCACAGATGTTCTTTAGCGCAGTGTTGCCCTGGCAATTCCTTGCTCTTTCCTGACAATCCCCTGTTTTATTTTGCACGCAGTAAAGAGGACGCTTCCCTTGTGTACTTACAGAGCTCTGAAACTGTCACAACTAGAAATGTGGGACAGGAAGAGTTTGGTGTTCTCTTCGCCAGCGCTTGGCAGTAGCAGAGTGAGTCTTGCAAGCAAATGAGTCCATTCAGCAGGGCTGAAAGCTGGAAATTCTGCCTCGATGTCTCCTGTGAACTGAGTGAGCATCTCTTTCCTCACGTCATTATTCTTAATAGTGGTTATTGCTAGCTGAAAGAGAAGTCATGAGCATCAGTGAGAAGACAGGATTAAAAAAGGACCCCAGTGCAAAGCCACAGGGAATAGCATTGCAGAAAAATACCCTGAGCGAGTCCCAGAGAAGGGAAGGTGCATCTTGGGTATGTCCTGTGAATCTGCCATATAGGCAGCCAGCATTAAGGGGGAGCTATGGGAGTCTCAGCGGGTGTCCCTGGACACGCTGCAGGGACACTCTGCCACTCCAGGGCTTGGCTTCACTCGAGCACAGGCAGATGCATGTCTCAGGTGAGAAGTGGCTGTGAGGATCAGCTTCCTTCACAAGGTCATGAGGTTCAGTAGTTCTGCTTAGTACAACCTCAGTGTTGCTGTGAGCGTGCGCTTGGGTATCATCCAGCCCTTAAGCCTTGGGCACTGGAGTTTGAATATTTTGGGCCAGATAGCCATGATGAGAGGTTGTACGTGATATGCTTTGTTGCAGGTGTTCATACTTTGAGACAAAAGTTCAGAAAACACCTTTGAGGGTGACTTTAAGATTCTGGATAGCTGAAGTCAACACTGCATGGGTTTATGCAGTGTTAATACCCTTACCTGGGCTGCCTCGCTGTTGAACTGGTCTAAATACTGATAGATTTCCTTTGATGGTTTGTTGTGGAGTTTTGCAAGGATCTGACGCATCTCCTCTTCCTCATTAATGGCATCAGATGAAAGCGTCAGGGATGCTAGTTGTGAAGGGGATAACTTGTCCAAGACATCCATCTGTGTGGAAAGGGACACAGAGCAGATGGCAACCTTTTTGAGCATGAGAGAATGATTTGTAAATGCTGGTGCTTCCAAGAAGACTCAGAACAAATCTGCAAGCCTGGAATATCTGCAGGACTTGTAAAGTCCTTTTTCCATCAGGATGTGTAGTATCCCATTTCTGAATATTACTGTAGCTCTGCAAGTGCCGTGAGCTAGTGAAAAGCAGTAAAAATGTTCATGGTGATTAGACACTTATGCCAGGGTATTTTTAAAGGAAAATGACCCATCACCTCCCATGCTGTGTGGAGCATAAAGGCATTGCACATGCTGGCAAAGTAGTGTGTTTCATGGTGGAATACTGCCGTGTTCTCATAGTGAATGGTAGTGAAAAGAAAGTATTAAAAATACTTACTCCCATGAAGTGTTTGTTCCAAGTGACTAGGTCCTGATACTCAGCATATTTGCTAAAATTTCCAAGGTTTACTTCCAGCCAGTTCTGAGTACTTTGGGTTGTGCTGCCACATGCAACACCTGGAAAAATAATGACACTGGGAATGCTGGGGACTGCGTATTCCTTCCTGACATTCTGACTGGAAACACTAGTCACTCTTGCAAATTTCCATTAAACCTTTGCAGATAGCAGAATATTTTGAATTCACATTGGTACGAGAGAGACCAGAATCTTCATTATTAAGTAATAACATTTTTGTGCTGTCATCTAAATTTGGGCTTGTTTATTTTTAACAGTGCTGGGCAAACTAATGTTGTGGCTGGCAGTGGTTAAACTTAATAGTGAGACATCCAAAATGCAAGAGAATTGTTAGAATCCCGTCGGTAAGAGGAAGAGGCCATAGTGTTGGAGCAGCAATGTAGGTATATGCTTCCTTTCCCTTTCTTGTCATTAGGAGCATCTCAGACATTACTACAGAAATTCCTCCTGCTTCCCAAGCCCAGAGTGTGCTGGAAAGCTTTCAAAGTACATTCCCAAATTAAGACTTTTTATGCCGTTACCTGATTTCACTTTTGATGTCAAGAAGGTTTTACAGAATCCAAAAACATGTGGAATGTTTTCTGTGGGGATGCCAGCATAGATTTTGTTGAAACCCTTCAGCCTGAAGGAGGAAATGTCAGCGTGGTCATGGAAATTATTTTAATTTAATCAAATAAGAATTTTCCAATAACAAAAACTTTTCTATTAGAAAAAATTCAACAGCTTTCATCGTTATTCGTTATTGCAAGACCTTATCAGAGAGATTCTTAAGAAGTAACTGCAAAGTATCTTCAGGTCAGACTGAACATAGCTTACCTATGTGATAAAGCCATTTTTATTTTTAAAAAAGTATGCTCTCTACTTGATGCAGTTGCTTAAAATAAAGGTCACGGAAGTGCTAAAGCTGCCCTAGTTAAAATCTTGTTGAGTTTCAGTGTATTTTGCATACAAGCCTGAAAATGCAGAGTGTTTTACTGTGGTTACTTCTGCTTTTCAGCAGGAGGATTACACTCTGCTTAGGAATGTGTGAATGTTTTGCCAGAAGGTCACATACAGTGTAAATAAATAGAAGTGCTCAGTTCAGATAAATGCATACGGAACAGATGACTCACATTTGTTGATAGGAGTTGCATGAAATATTGACAGGTATCTCTGCAACAATCGTCTCATTCACTGCGTGCAACACATTTTGTAGAGTATCTTGAAACCAGTCAGCAAAGCCAGCAGCTTTCATTTTGGGAAAACGAGGAGCTATTTTACGCAAGGCGCTACTTAGTAAGAGATGGGCAAGGTCGCTGTTATGAAGCTCCACCTGCAATCACACAACGACTTTTCAGTCTAGTTGACATGTAATTTATCATGCTAAGCCTTCCCTAATTTAAGATGCTGTTCGGGATTATGTCATATCTCTCCCTTCACTGTAAAGGTGGCTGTGTTGGTAGCACCAAGTGAAGGACCCAAGCAGGGAGCTCTTGCAAAGAGTGCTTAGTGCTTGCTGTAGGTCTGTGTTTCCTCAGCTATACTGATACTTCCCATCACATCCTGCTATGGCTCAGTATAGCCCTGGGAGGAAGAACAGCTTGGTGTCTGGACAGAAAACAGAAGGTTTCTATAACCCCAGGCCTTTAAGGAACAGCTATCCAAGGATTTGTCCTGTAGCTTCATCTCGGGCAGGTTTCCCTCTGACTGAGTGAGGCTGTAGGATGAGCCCTTCTTTTCTATGATCAGGGCCGGGGCTGGAGTATTAGACATCAGCGGGCATTGAGTCAAGTAGCTGCAATGTTTGAGTGGAGGAGCTTTGGAGCACGATAAGGGAAGTTACCGATGCCATGTTGTTCAGCATGGCAAAGAACTTGGCAAGATCTGATGGCGTGTTTAAGTTGTCCATGATGGTGATCATGCTTGTTTCGTCACCCAGAGCCCCCGTTTCCAGTGTCAGTTGTGCCAGCTGAGCTGGTGACAGCTTTTCCAGAGCTGACATCTGAAAAGGAACACAGAAACACCTGTATATTTATAACAGGGATCCCTGGCAGTGCTGTGGCAAGAAGTTACGGATCTGCTATGTTGTATGCAGAGAAAAACCGACGATGCTCAGATACAGCAAGCTTCAGTATGTGACCTACCCCACTGAAATTTGGATTGAGTGAAGAGAATTCCTGCAGAGTGGCGTGGGCACTGAAGTAGCCATAGTTGGCAGCTATCCATGTGCTGCTATTTGCATTTGGGAAACAAGTGACACCTGAAATGCAGAAAAGCCCACATTCAGTAAACCAGTCAGCAGTTTCCTGAGCTGTTGGTTAGCCTGGAAACAAAGGCTGTTCAGTGATGGGATGGGATCAGATCCACCTCAGCAGGATTCACCATGAAGTTAGAGTGAGGGGAGCAAGCGCAGTGCGTCAGAAAGCGTCTTGTCTGTTGCCTGTCTAATTTGTGTTAGGACTCTTACACCACTGTCCATCATTGTAGCATCTAGGGACTTAACATGTGAAATTAATTGCAATAGCAAGATCCTAGTGGATTTCACAGAGGGCCTACACAATTCCCTTTGTGCAGTTAAAACGCTCTGCTTATGTATAGTTTTTGGGTTAGAAAATTGCAACACAGGAAGTATTTGCTGAGCATAAAGATTAAATTCTACAGTAGGACAAAAAGAAAAACTATTGAGTAGTGTGTGTGCTTACCTTGAGTGTTATGGTAGGTCTCTAGAAAGTTGTGTATTCTGTGATGGATGGAGAGTCTCTGCTCATCTGTGTAATGCTCATACACTCTGTCCATTGCTTGGACACTGTATCAACACAAGAGCAGAAGTAGATTATGGGCCAAACATCTGCACAGAGGACTTTTCCTTTGGAGGAAAAATTCAGGTCCATAGGAAACATGAGCTGAAAGTACTAGTGTGAGTAAAACTAAAATGTTTAATTTGGTCTAAATCAAATTTTTCTTTTTCCTCCTTGTTCCCTTGGTAACATCTTGAAAAATAAAGTGAAAGTATACTCAGACATTTTATGCTAATCTGATGAATGGTTTTGCCTGATGCAAGACCTTTGGGAAGCTCAGTATGCTGAAAGGAGTAAGATGTCAAATACTCTGGGGGAGGTGACCCCTGTTTGATGGGGTAGCGAGAGCTCGGGCACCCTTAGGGAAGCTGGCTGCTCATGACTCACAGGTTTTGATGAGACTGGCAGTCGATATCCAGAGGCAGGAGCTGCAGGTAGTTGTCATTCATAGCTGGCAGGAATAGCTGCAGCTCCGAACCAAACCAGAAGGCGTATTCGTTGGCTGTAAAGGTGCTGAGCGGTAAAGATTTAAAAAGCAAATCAAAGAGCAGCTCACGAATCCGGGGGTCAGGAAGGACAGTGAGATCCCTCTGGAAACACAACCGGCACACAAAACTTGATTTTAATAATTACTGCTTTCCACAGATAGGTTAAACTGCCTAGTGGCAAGAGAGGTTTCCTCTTCTCCCCATGATGTAGCGTGCAGCTTTCAGGAAAGCCACCAGTGTTTTAGCATGCGATGTAATGTGCAGTAGTGCAGTACAGTGTAACACTGGAGTAATGAATTTTGGAACTGAATGAGATTATTATTGTAATGAATTAATGAAATAACTGCTCTACGTTTTCCTGTAGAAAAGCCATTTGACCACAGCCTTAGCTAATGAAGACTGGTATTCCTCATCTGTAAGGGATGAGTTCTGAGTTGAAGAGAAACCAAGGTACTAAATGAACATTGTGACAGAAAAAAAATAACCTTTTTAAATGAGTAAGGTGTCTGCAGCGTAACCCGTAACATGAATAAGAAAATCACTTTGTCCGGACACCGCTATATGGAGCCCAGACATGTGAGCTCTAATTTAGCGGTCTAGAACACAGCGTTTACATTGCTGTAAGAAGGGCAGTTTATCTCCGTCGTGACATTTTTGGTATTTCTGAGACTTGTAACAGGATGCTGTTCTCTGAGGTGGGAGCTTTTACTGTACCTCTTCTGCTGCAAAATTCAGCTCCTCTGTGAATTCAGTCAGTTCCTCAAAGGAGCGTTTCTCCATTTCCAGCAAAATCTGGACAGTAAGACGTTCCCTCTTAAAAGCATTTGTGAGAACTGTCATCTCTCCTATTTGTCTGGCAGACAGGAGGTCAAAAACTTCATACTAATGAGGGAAACACAACAGAAAATACAGATGTAGAAAGCTGATTGTTTATCCACTAATTACAGTTCTTAGCCATATACAGAGTTCATTGTTTATGTTTCTGACTGATAATGACTCATCAAAGCCCTAGAGCTACCTGAGAGTCCCCACTGTGCTACACCAGCACCAAGAAGCCTTCCATAGCCTGGGTGGATAAAAATCTGTCCTAACACAGAAGATTGAGATTAATGCTAATCATCAGCTGTTCTAACTAACTAATGTAATAACTGTTCGTTTGTCATTGCTAATCAGACAACTTACTCTACTGCAGTATTAAAAACCTGTATGGCAATGAATTCTTCTGGGGAATGGAAAGCGTTGGGATAAGAAGTGCCTCTACTTTGTTTTTACACTTATATAAAAGGCATGGAAGAATCATGAACTGCATTTAATACTAAAAGTCTGGAGGAAGTCCTCCTGATTTCTTTGGCGAGGATCTTTCCTTGGGGATAGTTATGGAAGAGGATAATACTGCCTGGAAGTTCAGCTTGTGAAAAACATTCAAAACTTTTGATACCTTTTACAGAGCTGTCTGTGTGTAGAAACCTTGTAAGAAAATGCTCTTTTTGAGATTCCTAAATAGTCGTGGGTTTGTCGTGCTTTCTAATCTTGGAGTGTCAGTGTTGGCAGAAACAAGGATAAGAGGATTATTAACTGTAGGGTTATGTCTGAAGGTTATAATAAAAAATTTCAGACAATGTTTTTGGCTTGCTGAAGTCATACTAGGACTGAAATACAGCCCCAAATTTCCCACAAACTCCTTATAAATTTTGTGCTGTCAGAGGTACATGTGTGCTTACCCCATTAAAGTCCTTGTAGAAGTTCGTGAGGTCACTGTAAGGAGCAAAATGTGAAAATCTGTAGAAGATAAGTTCCAGGAAACTTCGGCTGTTGTCATACGTGCCAGGAAATACCTTTTCTGAGAAAGTACAAGAAGTTTGTCAGTACAATGTGGTAACTGATCTTTTTTTGTCAGTGCTCGACAACGTGGCTGAAAACCAGGTCTGTGACGTACACTTTCCCTCAGTCCTGAGCAGCTGTGGACCGTGAGGGGTTTGGGGAGCTGTGGGTGACAGGCAGGGCTATGGATGCCCCGTGGTTGTGGGGCTGGTTTGGGCACAACGAGCTGCTGTTTGCCCTGCAGTTCTGGCAGCTACCAGCGGGTTCCTGGGAGGGTGTTACTGGGAGAGCCGTGGTGCTGAGGCATCGTGGAAGAGAACAGATGCCCAAGTGTTTTGGTTCCTTGATTATAAGCTGCAATCAATATTTGATATTTTTTAATGGTCCCTATTACCCAAAGAGGGACAGGCAGTTGGCAGAAATTCAAATGCGACAAAGAGCTACAATTCAAACATGCCATAGAACATTACTAAATGCAGACCAGTACCTGAAAAAGTAAGTTGAGATTCCAGGATTCTTTTGATGAAGAGGTAAATAGTATGGGATGTGTTTTGTGGAAGCTCTGGAAAGACGTTATCTAGGCCTTGCACTCTACAAGGGTCAAGAAAGAAGATATCGTCAGCCTGAGACTGTAGAGACTTATAATAAATAAAGCAATAACATTATTTATGATAATATGTGGTGTAAGTCTTGCCTCAACTGTAATACCTTACAGCAATAATGGTAATAACAAGAAGTGTAAAAGGTACAGGCTTTATGAGGCGTGGGAGAGTTGGCATATACCTGCTCATTCTAAGTATGCTCTCCTGGAGCAGGAAACAAGAAGGGTGAAGGATATGGGAAGATAGTTAAGTAGAGAATGATACAGTACATGTATATGTGGAAAATTCTATCTCAATATCCTTTCTGCAAAAATCAAGTTGGGACTCTTTTTTTTTTAATTTTTTTTATTTATTTTTTTAAAAAAGATCCATGTGAAATGTTAGCACTTATTTATGCTGGGAAAGAAGCTGCTAAAATGTGCACTGCTTCCCCTGCCAGAACTTTCCTGCAGTAGGAGTCTGGCAGGCAGCACTCCTCAGCACAATACTCACGTGGCTGTGTAGGCTGGGAAGCTGAGGTCTCCTGGGATTAACTCTAGCAGATCTGTGTTTATACTGGGCAAGAGGAATTTTAGGTTCTCCAGGAACCAGAATTCGTAGTCAAGATCAGCAAACTTATAAAAGTGCTTGGAAAGGTCCGTGAAGAGCGTCATCAGCATTTCCATCCTTACTTCATCATTTCTGATGCCTGCAATGCCTTCCTGTGGGGAGTGGAAATGTCTGTTACTTGGGAGCTGTTTGGTGCTGGCACGGTGAGGGGGATGATGCCTCCCGTTCGTCAGCATCCTTGTTTTACCTGGTACCATAAGCAGGACTTTCTCACCCATGAAGTGCCTGAGAAGTCCTGCCTTTTTAAAGGGGAAAAATGTTTACAATGAAATATACAATACCTGTGTCAGAGCCAGATTGAACTTCATCAGGAATTCACTCATTTTAGGCTCTGAGATTTGGGGTTTTTCACCCCTCAGGGCATTCAGGACGTCCTGCATTGTGGTCACGTTGACCAGAGCATCAGAAGTCAGAGCATATTCCACCAGCTGCTCGATGCTCAGCACATCCAGGATTTTGGCCTAGGAAATACTAAGGTCAGCCACTGAAGATGAGCTTATTCCCTCTTCACTAGAACTAGCTGAAGTTTTTGTTTTTTCCAGTTTTCACACTCTTCTTTATGCAAATTCTGTATGTGTATGTGATGATTTGTAGATGTTTGCTTGTATCCTGAAGTTATTTCTCACATCCCAGGCAAAGGTATTTCAGCACAGGGAAGAGTTTCAAAATATTGACATATATTTTTGGGTTGACTATCTGAGGGTACCCGTTCAAAATTGGAGCTTCTTTCAATATTCTAGTTGAAAACTTAATATTATTTCTGGTTTTAGAGTTGCTCCGTAGAAGTGGGAATATATTCTATTACAAATCTTGAAATTAAATCCTTTAATGCTCTCTACTGCGTGTTAAGCATTTCTGAAAGCCCCAGTTGCCCATATGCACTTAGTGTAGAGATCATACATACAGGGTCAAAGTTGTTGTGGGTTGCTATGACTTCCTGGAGGGCTATGTTGTGGAAGAAGGATTTCCAGGTGATTTGTATCCATTCAGCAGTGGGCTCAGTTGGACCATCTAAGTGGGAAAAAGATGCAGTGACTCTCAGGGAATTACCCACTACAATATGTCCTTCTTTTTAAACAATACAGCTATTGCGGAGAAGTGGAAAATTCAGATCCCAATTGACTGAAAAGAATAGCTGCATATTTGCTATTACATTGCAGTGTCACTTCTAGCTCAAGAAAAGCCATAGATTACTTGGATACCAGTGAAAAGTAAAAGGCAAATACCAGAGTATACTGGTTGGGTAACGTTACTCCTGACTAGTGCTGAATACAGGATGCTGGACTAGATGGGATTTGCTTTTTTTCAAAGGGATATGAGACTTTGTAGCTTGAGAAAGCAAAATCAGTGTGCAATAAATAGTAACAGAGAGAGAGAAGAAAGAAAAATGGGGATCCTCAGATCAGGTCAAGATACCAGAGATAGCCCTTTATAATTTTTTTTTTTTTTCCAGTTTCCAGTAACATACATCATGTTTTGGGACGGTCACCAGAGATCAAGAAGGCATCCTGCTGTGAGGTAGCACTGTAAAGACAGCATTTTTCCACTTGGACAGCCTTTCTACTAGTGTTTGCCTTTGTGTACAAGTCTATATTGCTGTTGTTTAATAGATCCTGGGAGTCTACCAGCTCCACCCCCTGCTTTCCTGGAAGAATCTTTTAGCTGGAATGTGCGGCTTCCCAGTGTTACCTTTCAAGGTCTGGAGGTTCCGTGCAATCCAGAGTGCTGTATCTCTTCTAGAGGACTCGGTCATGTGTTGGTAAGTGTGATCAAGCGCAGTAACACTAGGTGGATGAGAAAAACAACCCAGGTGAAATACATAGGATGATGGATGATGGTCAATCTCTTCTCCCAAGTAACAAGCGATAGGACAAGAGGAAATTGCCTCAAGTTGTTTCAGATGGGATATTAGGAAAAACTTCTTTACCGAAAGGGTTATCAAGCATTGGAACAGGCTGTCCAGGGAGGTGGTGGAATCGCTGTCCCTGGAGGTATTTAAAAGACGGGTAGACGTAGTGCTGAGGGACATGGTTTAGGGGTGGTTTTGGCATAGGTTTATGGTTGGACTCGATGATCCTGAAGGTCTCTTCCACCCCAAGTGATTCTATGATTCTATGGACTCTTTGTAACTTCCTCTAGCTGGAGCCTTGGACAAGAACAGTCTTTCTTACAAGTTATTGTGGCCAGTTCCTTCATCTGGAAATTTCTGGTGGCAAACTTGTTATATTCCACCCCTGTTGTACAAATAGCATGTGTGGACCAAGGCCTAGATTTGATACGGCCCAGCTCTCTAACTTCATCTTACACTTCTGAGAAAATCACTAAGTTGTAAGTAAGAGCTGTGAAAAGGTACCCAGACTAGAGCCATCCAGGCTGACAGCACACCATCTGCCTTTCAGATTTTAACCTGACTCCATGAGGAGCGTTGCCCTGTTTATTGGCTGAAGAGGGATCCCGGTTGTGCCCAGAAGACTTACACAGCAACTAAGGAGTCATAATCCTGTGGAACAATGAGGGCAAGGGTTGATTCATTGATGACAGGACGCAGGAAGTATAGCTCATTCTGGAAGGTGTTGTTCCAGTCAGCGGCAGTGTATATCTTCATTTGCTCAAACGTGCTGGTCAGGTATTGCAGTAGGAGCAGCTGAGCAATGTCATCATTTGGCAGGACTGTGATCGTACGCTGAAACAAAATGATGTGATGAACATGTTAGTGCTAGGGCAATCAAAACTGCAATGCTGCAGCTGGGGAAAACCACTCTTTAAGGGTTTTCTTGGCCAGAATTTTTGTGAATTCAAAATGGAAGTGAGCAATACTCTAAAGAGTGCAATTCGTGTCACTGAAAGGACCTGATGTGTACAGATGTTTGAAGAATACTGCTGTAACAATGTACTTTCAAAATCATAGGGTTTGCAAAGCCATTTTTTTCAACAAGTAACTTAAGATGGCAAGTATCTGCAGGGGAGATGGAGATAGCCAAGAGCATGGGTAGTGTCTACCGTGCTTGCAGCCTTGGTGAACTGTGTCAGAATCATCTGAACATCCTCGGCTTCACTTTGCTGGAAGAACTGGACCAGCTGCACTGCTGCATCCATACGGGTCAGCGTGTCCGAGAATACCATCATGTCACCAATCTGAGTGGGAGTGAGGAGGTCCAAAACGGCATACTGAAGAAAAACAGAGGAATTGATTTCTGTTACCTCATACCTCAACTTCGCTTTCATCTTTTCTGGCACATCCTCTACTTGAGTGCAAAGGCAGCCTGGCTACATACAGACTTACCGCATTGAAGGGTTGGTGGTAGAGTGAAACCAATTGAGTGTAAGGTGCTGCTGTGCAGAATTTTCCAAAGAACTGTAGCACCCAGTCTCTAGTTGTGGCTTGGGTGGAGCAGGCAGCACCTATGGTGAGGGTGCAGAAGAACAGGTAACATGAGAGAGTAGATTAAAGTACACATCAGTACCCAGGATTGCCATAGCATCATGAAGGCAAAGGAAAGGGCTGAAGTCCCTGACTTTGATGGCTTTTGCATAAGCCCTCCTGTGGCACACTGTGCCCTCTTTTTTTTTTTTTTTTCTTCTTTTTTTTGACATACTGTGAACAGGAATGAGTTCTGAGAAGAAACACCTGTTGCTTAATGGAGCAGTTTGGAAGGTATGGAACAAAGCAAGAGATTGATTAGCTCTGTCCCACAACTTGGGAGTGACAAGGGCTCACAGAGAATTACATGAACTGATAGGGATTACCAGTGAGCTCGGACTGCTGGGTGAGGAATGCCACAATGTAGTTATATACATCCATTTTGCCAGCTGCGGGGATTTCAGTGAAGGCTGTATTGATCCCAGCAATTCTGTAGAAGAAAGAAACCTGAAGTAAATAAAGGACTCTTGGGAGCCAGCCCATTCCTGAACAGCTCTCATTTAATATTCTGGGGTTGTTCTCTCTGCCTGCCCTAAAAATAAATAAGAATCAAAGCAAAGTATTGAAAGCCTGGCTTCATTGTTACCCAGGGAGTTTGTTATTGTTTTTAGTGGAGGCAAATTGAGTCCAAATTGAGGTCCTCTAAATGTCTTGTCCGAAGAAAATGTTTGAGTGCAACTAATACCTGAAGTAGCAGTGTGTGGGCTAATATGTAAAGTAAATAAAAGCCAAATAAGGTGACTTGCCAAGACATAGAAGACATGAGTGAGAGAAGTGGGAGTAACTGTCTTCTGGCCTTTTTCTGTAACCATGGCACCATGTTCCCTCCTTTTGCAGTTCATCCACTGCACTGGGTTATTCTTTTACTAAATGGTTTAAATCTCAGGCAACATGGACCAGGCTCAGGCAGGGTGACCATGACTCACAGGGACTTGTAGGAACTGCAGGACATGGTGTTGGGGATGTCCTGAAGGATGGCGGCATGAATGCCTGGCAGAACAGCCACGAGCCTCTTCTGGAACCAAAGGTGGTAGTCATGGTCTGTGAAGGTGGGAAGTGCAGAATGGAGGTGCTCCACTGTTCTTGCCAACATGGTACGCTTCACTGCCATGGAGATATTGAAGGTGTTGGCAAAAGGCTACAGCAAGAACAAAAAATGCAACTATAAGGCTCTGGGAAAATACTCGAAAACTAAGAGCAGAATATTTCTGGATGATGCAGTTTCAGTTTCTAACCTAACAGTAATAGCAAATTGTGCAACATCTGTAAGGATTTTACAGCATTGTAACAGTGCAGCCAAGACCTGACTAAATTACCGTGAAGCATCAAGTTACACAAGGAAAAATTTCCAGCGAAATCAGCATAGAAGAATGGAGATTTTTTTTTTTTTTGTCTCTATCTGGATCTTCTGTAGCAGGGAAATGTTTTGAAACTAGTTCAACACAGTAGGAGAAACAAGCTTTAGTGTTCTCCTCCAGACCTTCTGTGTTCAGGGATGTCACTCTTTTCTATCTGGGACTTGTCTGAGGCAGCCAGGCTGGCATAGCTCCTGATGCTTACACAAGATAGAAGAGGTTTTCTGAATTACTTTTGATTTATGATACTAAATATATTCCCTGACACCTCAGACTCTTTGTGCAAGTCCTGTATTTTATAGCACAAAATATATGCTATATATAGCTATTTTATAGTTCAGTTCCTACTGAGCCTCAAGAAATGGTTTAGTCAGCTGTTTTCTTTGCCAGGTGTTTTATTTTCACCGTCGAGTTTATTTTATTTTCTAGTTTCCTGGCGTTACTGTTTCAGGGAGAATTACAGGTCCAACTCTCACCCCTTTGCTACTCTTCCAGCTGTCACCTGGGAGCTTCTGCACCTTGTATCGTGGTGCCGTTAGTGCCATCAGTGGTTGTTTAAGTGGGTATGCTGGGCTAGGAGCTGTGACACCTGAGAAACAGGCATACAGTCCTTTCTGTCACCTCTGCTGCAGTCTTGAACAGGACCGGGATACCCGATACTGCTTGCTTTCCACTCTTGTTGAGCTTTGTTGCCTCTCAGAGAATGCTGAGCACCCTGCAAAGCCAGCCCCCAGGGGAGCACTGAAGGACCCAGCTGATGTGACAAAGCTGCTAAGTGTCTGAAGCTCCTTCTGCCTCCAGGACGTGCTTCCAGTGTCCCTGCAAGTACTCAGATAAGACTCTACCCCCACTCTAGACTCCTACTTTCTCATCAAACAAGGTGGAAGCAGCTGGATTCTAAAGAGTTTCATTGTTTGCTATTTTAAGCCGAGGTTGGGGAAGCGGGGGTGACCAAAACCAAGCCAGTAACAATTACTATTTTTACAGGCTAGAAGCGAGCTTTATGCCATTCTAGGCATGTGCTTCACCTTCAGGATGGATGCAGAAAACTAAAGACAGTTGCTCTGGGACAAAGCTGGCTTTCACAGTCCTGGGAAAAGCTGAGTTAGTCATGATGCTATAACCCAATAGGAAGTCGTCTTCTCTCTGTTATCAGTTCTTACCTGAGGGAGAGACCTGCAGGGTCTGAGTCTTGCAGACTGAGACTTTGTGTATCTTCTGCTGGCCTGATGAAAGGTATTGTATTTACAAGGAGCTGAGAAGGGCCCTTAGCTAATTATTTTATTAGAGGAGACTCAGCGAATAATTGACACTGGGTGCTCAGTCAGAACTGTGTATGCGGGAGAGGAATTACTGCAGCCTGAGCCAAAGGCAAATAATAAGGTGATGTGAATTGATATGATGTAAATTAATGGTGCTGTAGGGGACCCCTTTGAGCCTTATTATTTTACAAAGGCTGGAGATCTGGTCTCTGTCTTTCAGGCAGCCTGAGGTGGGAAGGGGTTGGTGGCAGCAGCTGTGTCAAACCCAAGCACAGACTAAGCATGTGAGGGATGCAACATGCGATGGCATAATCTCTTTCTGGCCTTGAACCTGTTTCAAGGTTCCTGGGTAAACCTGTTTTATCGTCTTTTACTCTAAGTTACTGCATAATTACAGGATGTACTGGAAGACTTCTATCCTGGCAGACCTCTCCTACTGAGCGAAATTAATGTCTGCAGTTACCTCCTCTAAAGCAGAGTTAAGCTGATCCCAGTAAGCGGCCAACTCGTGGAGACCCGGCAGTTTGGTTAGTCTGTCAAAGATTTTTTCAATGTTCGCAACAGAGCTGAACACATCTTGGGACAGTGTTAACTGGGCAAGCTGGATCGCGGTCAGCTCCTCCAGGAGTGCCATCTGGAACAGAGACAGAGAGAATTAATTATAGAAATACTTCTGTGTTTTCTTGAATTAACACTGTCAGCATGTGCGTCTGCAGCTTTTCTTCACACCTGGTTCTTAAGGACAAGGACTCTTTCTCCTCTGGCAGATGCAGGTTATGATATTTAATGTTCATGATGGAGCGTGAGGCTGAGACAGGCTTGTTCTGTTTTTGTAGTCTTGAAATAGGAGAGTCTTTGCACCAGAAGTGTTAGATTTTTATGGAAAAGATTAATTTTTGAAAGGCTAGGAAGAGATTGTGGGTGTTTGCTTGGCTCAGGTGAACTGAGTAGCTCTCAGAGCTCTTTCTCTTGTTGGGGTGAGAGCAAGGCAGGCCCCAGTTTAGGCTTCTCTGATATACTCCATGGAAATATCCCTTTAGTGCCCCGTGCCACAGACTGCCATGGAAACCAAGCCACGTTGTCTGATAATGAGCTCTAAACTCTTCAAAGACAAACAGAGAATCTGAATCGGATCTAGAGAGCCTTTGGCTCCCGTGCAGGTGGCCTAGCTGTGCACCCATCCTTTGTGCTGCGTGTGTTGTGTTAAGGCAAAGTGAACCAGCCGGCCAGGGACTGTTGGAACTGAAATGCAGGGGAATAATCAGAAACTGCAGCTGAACTCTTCCTGTAGCAGAGAGGAAAATCCTGGCTCTCATGAAGAGGATGGAAAAAATTTCTATTGTTTCTAATTGAGGAGGAAAGGGCAACATGTTATTATTTCGAGTTTGTTGTTCAAACTATTTTGTAATAATCTTTGGCTCTCAGAGGATAAATCCCACTACGAATTGTGCGACTGTCTAAAAAGGAAATAGAAATCGTTTTGCTCTATGGTAGTAAAATGTCACAAAGTGACTAAATCAGTAGTCTCACCCCAGTAAAGTTTTCGTAGGCAGCAACAAAGTCTGTGATGTTAGCTATGGATCTGAATCTCCGGAAGTTAAGAGTCATCCAGTTTTCATCCATTTGACAATCTAAAATGCAGCAATAACAAATTATTTATGTTTCAGTTTAAGACTCACAAAAGCTAAGATCATTCCAAGGTGTTTGTGGAAATCATAGAGGAAATATTTCCAGTTATCATGGATCTAAGCAGACAGTCAACCTGATTCTAATGAGGTTGGCTTATATTGGTGCAGTTCCTGGAAGACTGTCACAAAGTGGCATCTAGTAATTTTGTGGAAATCAGGACTCTGCTGCTTGGTTACTTTTCCACTTTTATTCCTTACCAACATTGTAAGTCAAGAATGTTGAAAAGGAAACATAATTCGGTGGTTCAATAAGTCTTAAAAGCAGTTTGTGCTTGTAATAAGGGCACAATGAATCTTTTCAAAAAAAAAATAGTAATTTGCTCCTCCCTTCAGTCAACAAGAAAATCTAGTGTTACTTCTTTACAGGGACAAGGGCTGCTCTCCACTGTGTATTGGGGCAGCTGCACTGCCATGAAATTGGCTTATTGAGGCATAATTCGAGTGCTGCGTTTACAGTCTACAAAAAACGTGGCTCCAAATTGTTGAAAACTCCTGGGCACAGGAGAAATGCACATGTCAGTGAGGTCTGAGGGACACCGGGGGCCTGAACAAACTCAGTGGGGAAATAAAGGCTCACCTAAACGAGGAAGAGTTTGGACAATCCATTGGGTTATGTCAGTCTTTGTATCTGTTGTCATGTCATCAAATGCGTAGTCCAAACCTCCCACTCTGCCAGACAAGGAGAGAGAAGACACATGTCAGCATCAGTTATTTGCTGTGGCTTTCACAGATCCAAGCTAATAACGTTTTTATCACAGCCAGCCAGAAATGTCTTCTTTGAGGGGACAGATGAATTCACAGCCCTTCCTGTCGCTTGTCAGTCAGATTCCTCCCTGCAGCCACAGTGACATTCTCCTTTACAGTGGATACAGATGAGCAAAACTGAGCTGGACTTATACTCACATCACTTGTAAGAGTGGGCAGTCACTAATAGCAGGCAGTGTCATTAATTCATTGTGAGTGATGGAGCCTAGATACAAGGTCAGTGTCCCGTTGAACAGGGATTCCAAGTCTGTCCTTGTCATTGAGGCAAAATGTGGCTTCAGGATCTGGAAAATGCCTTTGAGCATTATGTCACGAACTCCAGTGCTCATTATGCTCTCCAAGTGCATCTGGGGAGAAGAATAAACGGGAAGTGGTGCACTACTGGAGTGTGATGGAGATACTTATCTTTGAGTCTCAGGCATTACATGTATTAGTGTGGCTTTGTCCTTGCAGAAATGAACACCAGATTTCATAATACAGGGCTGGGCAGTGTAAATGAAAATATGCTGAGCTTTTTGCCTTCCCCCACCCCCCCACCCTCCCCTGTGGCTTAATCTGCAAGACTCGACAATTCTGCTTGTTTGGACTCATACCATTATTTTTTTAATCAAAAGTTGCTGTGGAGAAATCTATAGATGATTGTGCAGTCAGGAGCAAGAGGAAATGAAAATGAGACCTAACAAGAGGAAGCAACTGGAGGAAATCTCTTACCTGTGCTACAAGAGAATTAACTTCATGCAGAAAGGCGTGCAGTTCAGAGAAGTCCCGGGTTTGGAGGGTTTTCATAATCTCCATAACATCTGTCTCTGCACTGGCCCTCGTATTGTCGGTTAGAATACTGGAGGTGATGACTAGCTTTCCTAGCTGCACAGAAGTTAGCAAATCTGTCACCTCAAACTAAAAAGGAGAGGAAAAGAATGTCATCCTAGGAGCGGTTAAATGCTCCCTCCAGTTCTTGTCTTTCATCGTGTGAGTGGCCACTCAGAAGCTTACAGATAACCCCAGGCCAGGGACAGTGCCCTACTGCCATTACAGAGTGACAGACCAGAGCAGCCTGGTGGAAACCCAGTGTGAGCTTTGCTCAGTGTGGTACCTACTCCGTTGAAGCTGGGATTGAGGCGGGGGAAATCACTGTAGTCAGCGTAAATACTAGAGAATCCAAAGTTGTCCTCTAACCAGTCTCGGCTGTTAGAACTTGTGAATGTACAAGCTACTCCTGCAAGAGACAGTAAGTTGGATAGTCAGAAGCTAACAGAGCCTGTTGGCAGGAGAGAAGGGAAGCTTTGTCTAACGTGTGAGACACTCATCTATGCGAGACAGCCAGATAAGCGTATGCTTCTGGAAAAAAATCTCTCTATAAGCAGGTGATGTAGAAATGGTGCTGTAGCCACAGCTGGGCCTTGAAAAAGCTCAGAGTGTCTGTAGGAAGTAGAAGGTGGTGCTCAGGAGTGCCAGTCAAGAGGTTAAAGTTTCTTCCCAATTTCAAGTACTAGAATTATCCCACCCTTCTGCAATTTAGCTTGGCCATGCTGTACTACAGAGTGCTCCTGGGATAGCTCACCCAAGAGAAGGCTCTGTGGTTTTGCAAATTTTGTTGTAATCCTGAAATTATGAGTATTATTACTCTGGTGTTGCTCAAAAGTAGTGCAAGGTTTTAGTCATAAAGTGCTTACAGGATCATAAGAGAAAGTAATATGCAGTAATTTGTTACCTTCTTTTGCTGCTTGCCCATTGAGAAAATCCATTCTGGTCTGATATACAGCTCTCTGTGTGTCAAGATCTAACTCATGGTGCACAGAATTCAGTCCTTTGTAGCTGTATATTGATAAAAATAAAAGGGATTTCAGTGTTTCATATCAGAGTCTTTATAAACCATGCTGTACCAAAAAAAAATAGTTTTTTAAACCCAAGATAACTTTAGCCAGGTAGAGAAAAGTAAAATGGTTTTGAACCTTGTGGAAGATTAACATTCACTTAAGTTTTCAGGTGCTCTATTCATATATCATCTGTGCAAGTTCAGCCATTGCTACTAGCTATTTTCATTGTTCTGTACTGCTTTTTCTGGAGAGAATGACGTTGTTTATCTTGAGGTCATCATCTAAAAATCAACAGTTTCAAAATCTCCAGGGAAGCATTTAACAACACAATAAGAGAAGTGCTGCAGGTTCATTTTTATAGTAGTCTTAGCAATGACAGGTGATTAAAAACGTATAGCAGTAGCAAAGTTTGCAATGAGGAGCCATGCTTACGTATTACCTGTGTTAACTTTGTTTGTCAGTAAGTGCAGATGACAGATATACTCACATATCTTGGAAATCAGTGCAGCCTATTTTTGTTGGGAAGAGCCTTAATATTTTTGCATCAGTAACGGTCAGCATCCTTTTCAGTTTCACCTGAAACAAGTCTTTCAAGGAGGGTGAGCACAGATCTGGGAAATTCTCTCTGACTTTGGTTAAAATGGTCTCCAGCATTGAGTATGTCGCATTGTGGTCAAGCGGAGGAGTCAGTGTTAAAGTTGATAACTCGGTCAGGTAGTCTTCAAGGTAGAGGATGTTATTGGTGGTGATGACTTGTGTGATGGCAGCAGCCAGACTGCTGTGGGAGAGCACGTTGCTGAAGACTGTAAGCTGGGCTAGCTGGCTGGCGGTGAGGACCTCGAGAGCTGTGAACTGTGGACAGACAGACACGACTAAAGACCCAATGTGAGAGTTCAACTATTGAACAAGTTGCCACATGAGGTCAACTCTTCCGTAAAGCACTGTAGTTACTAAATTGTTGAATATATGATGTAAGTTTAGTAGGCACCATGTGGGTGCGGACTGATGAAATATGACTGCTTGCTGACCTGTAGCTCTAATCACTGATACTGCAATCCATACGCAAGTGAAAGTTTCAGTCATTTTATCCCCCTGCTTCTCTATTGCTTGAGTGTTCACAGCCCATCCGCCTGGAACGGCTGAAAGCAGCCCTGCTTTCAAAGTGATTTCTTACCCCGTCAAAGCTGCTCCAGCAAGAAGTGAAATCGTTATATGATGCATAACTTTGGAAACTCTTCCAGTTGGTCAGTAGCCACTCTTTTGCTGAATTCTTTTCACAAACTGAAAACATAAAATAATTTGTTATTTCTTTATAGACGGATAAGGATAGGTCTCCTTTGAGACCATGGGGAGGGAAGGCTTGGAGGGAAGGTACTGGGAAAAATGAAGATGAGTTTGACCCAAAGAACATCACTCTCACTCCTCTAACTTAGTTTGACCTGAGTTCAGAAAAGCTGTTTAAATGATCTTATTGTGGTGCTGAAGGCATGGGCCTGTTGCTGAATAATTTTTATTAGAGTCCTTTATAATCTGATCATTTTAACAGCTAATTCTCATTCTGTAGACAATAGATGTTAGTAGTTTATATGGGGATCTCTTGAATCTGTTGCAATTGTACCAGGGACTGTAAATACTGGTCGCTAACCATGTGTGGTGAGGAATCTTCTAATCCAGTCAGCTGCCAGTTGCCTCGTGCTGTTATCCATCTCAAAATAAGCAGTGTCTAGAGCTTGAACCCTGGAATTCAAAAGGGACAGATGAGACAAACCCTGTTGCTGGCTCCTGTTATGAATAACAATATGTTAGCTCATATTTCCCTTCACTTCCTCCTCTAAGGAGAACATTAGAAATTCTCTTCAGCTGCATGATAGAAACTGAGATAATCCTTCATGTTCTGAGGTGAATTTGTAGAGCCCTGTTCATATCCCAGCTAACTTCTTCACATCTCCATCCTGTTTCATGTCTTCTTCCAAGTTTCTACCTGTCTCCACTTACCTCCTTTGCCAGCTCCTCTGTCTGGGAAAGGTCCTCAAGAGGCACAGAATACAATAGTAAAAAATGTTATTTATATCTAATAAATATATGTTGCTTTCTTGTATGTCTGGAAGAAAAACCTACAGCTACCTCCTGAGCAGCAGTGAAGGTGTGCGAGGCACAGGTGAGCATTACAATGGTTGTACCCTGTACAATCATGTGACATTCCAGTGAGCGCACTGCAGGGTCTGGACACTGTATTGCATTTGTCTTGTTCTTTGCTGGCAGTTTTCACTTGCTGGGCCCTGGGATCTTATTCTGTCTTTGATTTTTTCCTAGCCCTACTTTAACTGTTCCGCAGATTGATCTTAATAAGACAAATGAGGAACAGAGGTAGCTGGCAGGAAAAGACATCAAAATTCAAGTCTTAAAAAGCACTTTTTGACAATGCAATCTGTTTCCTGGTTCTATCAAACTACAGGCTCACACATGCCATCTAGGTAGGCCCTGAGCTTAGATCAGACGTACACTGTGGCCAGGCCATCACAAGTGACTGGAAGCTGTGCCATGCAGTCCAGGATGCTGGTGCCAATGGAGGGAAGGTAGGCATGCAGGGTCTCCTGGAACCAGGATGCCAGGAAACCTGCATTTGCAACTTTAGGATCAGACTTCACAACTTCCCATGCTGCATTTAATATGAAGGCTTTGGTTGCTGATGCAATCTGGTCACTGCGGACCTGAAAATAACACAGAAAATGCTGATAGTATTGCTAATTTATTATGGGTGTTATTGCCATGATTAGGGGTAGAGCCAAGACCGGAAATTCTTTGTGGTAGATTCTGCATGATCACTGGGACAAGAATGCTGTCCCTTTCCCAAGATCTTCAGGTTGGTTGTTGTCATACTTCTCTAACTGTAAGTGACTTGTCTCTCCTTGAGAAGATACAGAAATTGCCTTTATGCTTTTAATCCCCGTATGTAACCTCAAATGAGTTCATCTATACTGCCTCGAAAATTACTCCTGAGAGCAGTGTGGGCAAACTTGTTTTCCTTGGTGCTGACACTGTACTAGGAGTATGGACGAGGCAAGAACCATGTCCGGGCTGAAAGGCAGTAACTTGTTTGGGTAGGGTGTGCTGTCTTCACCTGAGAGAAGAAGGAAAGGCAGGCAGAGAAGGAGGTGTTCAGCTGAGTAAGAAGTAGATTCATTACCTCAGTAGCCAGACTCCTCTCCTGTTCTTGTTAGACATAATGGGAAAATAAAGTTTTGAGGAGGATTTGAAGGGGAAGAGGGGAAGAGAAGGCTGGTTTGTACTGAAACTATGCTCATGTTTTTCTGTAATTGTAGTAACACCATACTGGAGACCTGGGGCTGCAGGCTCCCCAGGTAACTATTGACTAGTCTCTGCTCACATAGCAACATGGGGGGAAAACCAGTCAAATATTCAAGCAACTATAGATGTAGCCCAAGCTAAAGAGCCCCTGTGTGTGGTCTGAAGAGAGAGCTGCTGATGGTCCTGCACTTTGTTGCTAATATTACCTGCACGCTGATTTCATTCAGAGCAGTTTGCAGCACTTCACTGTTGACTTGTTGAAACAAGAGCAGGAAAGCCCCTTGGTCCAGGAGAGCAGTGGGGTCTGTGATGTAGCATGTGAGGATGGAGGAGAGTTGCCTTGATGTCAGCTTGGTTCCCTGAGACATACACAAGCAGGTTACATCAGAAAAAGGGTAAAGATCTACAAATTCAGGGTCAGAGTTTGCAGTTCTCTTGCTCTCCTTGTTCCTACAGACAGTCTCTAGGGAAAGGGCTGGCCATGCTTGCTGCCTTTTGCCTGATGGGAGAGATTTCAGAGCAAGGCCATCTGATGTGCCCAAGGAGGGGAAGGCAGATCTGACTGTGAGATCTGATCTCTCTAAGTAGCTACAAGGGAATATCTGGGGGGTTGGTAGGAGAGACCTCTTGGAGGTGACTTACCGAAGCGCAGGCGTACTGCTGGAGGGAAGGTCTGCACCAGTCACCGCTCTTCAGGATGGAGCTTAGATTTGAACTGGAAAGGAAGCAGGGAACATTGAACATTTCCCATTAAATGTCTGCTGAGAAAAGGGATTGGTGGGCTGCAGAAGGCTCAGGTTCTCTTGGTGAAGCTTTTGGGAGATGGTATTTTAGCACTAGCATAATCTCTCCCAGGCAGTGTGGATACCAGTTCTCGGGGGTGCCTACCTGCTTTCAGAGGAGCAGTATGTTGGAGCTGTGAAAGAAGAAAGAAATGTATGACACTAGTATTTTAGTATCTCCCTTTGAGGGATATGTATGATGCTTTCTTTGGGTGCAGAAAGTATTGAACAGTCCTTCCAGTTTCACATTTGACAACCTCTCCCTTCAGCTCCTTGTGTTTGCTATTCACATTATGTGGGAAATTGTGGATGGGTAATAGTGAATGTTTCTTTTCAGTGCTGGGCTGAGACTGCTGAAAGGCTCTAAACAGCTCTTAAATAAGTGATGCAGAAATTTTACATGGATTCTATTCAGGGACATTTCCTAGGGGCGTCAACTTTCCCAGTACTTTCGTTCTGCTCTTTTGTGTGCCAAGATCTTGTCCAACAACTCAAATGTACAAATGGTACCTTAGATACAAACAAAATTTTACTTACACATGAGGAATGCTGGACACTGGGAAAAGAAAAGAGAGAAAGCAGTGATTAGGACAGAGTATTCGTGACATGAAACAGGATGTAATTTACTCCGGCTGCTAGCTGCAAAGCAATGCCTCTTGTATTGCCTTGCCCAGTTTGCATCAGGCAAACCATAGAGATGGGTTGAAAGATGCCCAGTACCACAGTGCATCCGCTGGTTAGAATAGACTGGTGCAGGTCAGTGTCCTGGTGGAGCTGCACTCTTATTCCAGCTAACAGATCAGCTTTAAAGCAGGAATCCTTCCTGGCTGCAGTGTTACACCTTTTCTCCTCCAGTCCATGGGCTTGTGGAGCTCTGGGAAGTATTGCAAGTGTTTGTTAGTTACCTCATGGAGATTCACTTGCACTAGATTGCTTTTAAGTGACTGTTGCTGAGTGAATAAAATTGGATTGTCCCTGTTATAAGTGACCCTTACAGGTAACTGATATTACTTTAAGTGCCTGCTGTATGATCGATAACCCAGAAACAAACTTTTTACAGCATTTAATGATGTTACACACATACCTGATTTAAACTTCTTACACATGGCCCTAAAGGGGAAAAAAAAGGCAAGTAGAATAGTTAGATGAGTGGAAATGAACCAGTTTTCTTCTAACTGTCATAGACCCCCACAGAAATACAAGAACAGAGACCGAGGAGTATGAAATTAAGCTCATTTTTCATTCTTCACTTGTTTACACTCATCTTTCTTAAGTACTCGCTTATATACTGATACTGAGTGCTCATCCTGATGATTCATACTGTTTTTGTTACGTAGCACTACATGTTCAGTTTTGAAGCCCAAACCACACTGCAAAGCCTTGATAACACCAGAGACACTTTGCTCTATTGCTCTAATCGTTATATTCAGCTGTTTGGGGATTAGCCTTCAGCATGGTTGTAGATCTGAATTGACTTACCTACAATGAGTAAAGTTATAAGGGCAATTAAAAGTGGTGGCCTTTCTTTCCCCTTCATTGTTCTTCTTTTCTTGAGTGGATTGCCTTTTCAAGCCTAAAAAAGCAAAAATGATCTGTGAATTGTCTCTTTTGACTACAGATACTCTCCTGAAATTCTGTGGAAATTCTTCTTACTGCCCAGATGGTCAGGCCCAGCACTCTGCAAATGGAGCTGGAGAACTGTGGAGTGCTCTGAGCACATCGACCGTCTGGCTGTAGACTTCCTTACTGCACGCTGGAGCCAGCTCTCTTTAATTGCTGTAAGGGCTTTCAGCCTTTTCTGAGGTGCACTCGAAGGGCAGGTATGGGTCCCTGCAGGGTGAATGGAAGCTCACCGACAGTGGATGTGCTTCTGTAAGTTGTCTCTGGCTGTATTGGAAAGCTGCTCTGCGTTTGCGCATGCTGCAGCTTGGAAAGTGAAGCTATGAGGCAGAGCGTCCTCCTGGTATCTCCATCTCTGCTTACATCCCTTGGAACCAACAGCAGCTCCATTATGGTGATGGTGACCTGAGTTCACCTTGCGCCTGGTGTGGTTGTTAGAGCCAGGGAAATTGCAGTGACCTCAGCACTTGTGAAAGGAAACAGACTGAGGGATGGGTGCCTTGTGTACAAGTAATCAGAGCAGGTATTAATCACCAGTGAACAAAAACATTCCTCCAGACCTAAAAGAGACTCATAAAATTTGTGTTTTTTTCAGAAGAGTATCTTTCTTTATAACTTGTTTTTTTGCCTGTCAGCCATCACATTCTGCTTGATGACCAGAGACAGTCAGATCTTGCTTATATTAGAAATTCTCAAATACCAACAAAATGTTTTTCTCTGTAACATATCTCACTACAACGCAGCACAGAGCCTGTGCCACAGATCCTCCAGTGTTTCGATCAGTCTAGTAATACTTTACCTTATAGAGCAAAGTTTCAGGTATTCTATGTCCTAGAACAGCCACAACCACTGACAAAACACTGTTTTGAAATTTTGTCATATTTTACCCATCTCTTTCACTGTGCCTTTCTGTCTCTATCTTTTCTCTGAGCATCTTGCTTTATTATTTAAAAAAAACCTTGAAAGTGATAACGGAATGGCTGGAATTGTCCAAGAACAACATCTAGTTCAACTGGAGATCAGGTGCTCTGCCAAGTTACGTGGAAGAGCAGCAACGTGCACGTTCCTACATAGACTACCAACTTGCTCATTAATAATCATTAACTTAAATAATTAAGTTAGAGAAAGGAGCCATACCTCCCAAAACTTACTTTTTCTCCTTTCAGAACCTGATGAATCCTAGGAAGCGGCATGTGGTCCAGTAGCTGACTGCAGGAGTAGCTCTTTCTCCAGTGTCACCTTTTTATACGGTGATATCCAGCTGATCACAGGGGACATGGTGAGTGATGCCAGGTGACTTATTTGACTCTGTTCCAAGGAGCAAAGGCCCAGCCCTTCCTGAGGCATCCTCGGGTGTCGCATAACTTGTGTCACTTGTTAAAAAAATTTAACTCCAGTAGTAGTCTCTGTCCTTCTCCACCCATTCAGCATGGAAATGCGCTGCCTTAAGGTGAGAACAGCTTTTAAGTGGGAAGGGCCAAAGAATTAATGAAGACTTGATAGTGCAATTGCATAGACAATATCTGTATTATTTTCCCAAGTATGTTTGTGGAAGTTTAGCATCCCTGGAGAGCTCAGAACCTGGCAGAATGAGAGCCCTCTGTACTCTCGTGCTATTGAAGTTATGATGAGCCAACAAAGAGGCATCGTGTAACATTGTTTTAATAAACTGCCACTGCAAATACTGATTGTTATGCACTTACTTTGCTTATTGGTATAGGAAATACTTCCTGATTAGTAGTGTAAAGAAAAGCATTAAATCTGTCTTAGCTGTAAGGACGGTTTCCTTGCAGGCTTGTTGGGATGGGCTGATCTGGTATGTTGTACTTCTGAGCCCAAAGGGATTATTTGGATAAGCTCACAGTCATTGCATCTTTCTTAGCTGTTTCTTCTATTCAACTATCTCTTTTTGGTTCAGAAAAGTGCTTCTGTATCCTAAAAACTTTGAAATGGGTGCAAACTCTTGCTGAATTGAATGCAAGAACTTAAGAACAGGCAGCTCTGAATTAGACCTGTGAATCCCTGGTTTCAGCTGTCTGTGTCAGAAGAATTCCTAAGCCAGAGGATGGAGAAGCATCTTTTTGCTTAAGTGCCCATGGTGGACTTCTCTTCCACAAACTTGTCTAATTGCATTTTGGCATCCCTGGTATCCTGTGGCAATGAATTCCATTCCTGAGCTCCCAGCGTGTGGAAAGATGCTTCCTTCTGCTTGTTTGGAAGCTTCTGCCCGGTAATGGAAAGTTTGATGGGATTTTGCTTCAGAGGAGGTAGGTCAAGACTTTGGAAGTGTCAGAGGGGTTTGCCAGGGGCTGGACTGCTGCTGCACTGGGCAATACAGGAAGGTGGGGGAAGATAACACCCACTACAGCCACTTGAATGGCCAGAGCCATTTGAACCTCGGGCAGTCAGCCATGTGCTTAAGGTCAGAAACCTAAGGGAGGTCTTAGAAACACTGATGAAGGCTGATGGGTGTGAGACCACTTTGTCATCTCGGATATCTCTGATTTAAAGAAGCTTTGTGTGTTGTGGCTTAAGAGGACAGTTTTGGAAGAGGAAGTCCCTTGTTTCTGCATGGGCCTCTGATGGAGTTGTGCAGTGGTGTTCGTTTCATTTCAGTAGTGAAAGGAAGGTGAATATTTAGCTGTAGGGGAAGTGAATCATGCTGCTTTGTCATCCATGGTCATTCCTTTAAACTTTGCCATTTGTAAGGACTGTGCCAAGCTCCTGTTAAAGTGAACAGATGATTTATTATCTCCTGCCATCTTTCAGAGTTTTACTTTCTTCAGTACAGCAGACTCTTGGGAGTCCTGTGAGCCCCTTGAATGTCTGTGAAAACCTTGACCAAATCCTCTTACTTGGGTGACCACCACAGTATTCTCACAGGCTGGGATGCGACTGCAAGAGCAGATACTGCTCATACAATCTACTGAGTTAGATTGTAGTCAGAATCTGTGAAATTTGAATGCTAGGTTGATATTTCCTCTTTTGTCACACGAGCCTTGAGTTTGAGCTGAGAAATAATAAAGGTTCAGAGGTTTTTATTATTTTATTCAGAAGACATCTCCCATGCTGTATCTCATGCTAACTTCCTGGTCACCCAGTCTTTAGCCAAGGTATCACCAGTGATGTGTGATTCACAATATGTGAACCAGTCCTGGTTTAAATTAGCGCTACAGTGAACGGAACGAGATATTTTGCACTCTCCATTAAGCATTTCAGAAGTTGTCAGGTACTTCAGGGGCCAGCTGTACTCTGACAATGTCTTGCTGGTGGGGTCAGTGAGTATTTTGATCTTTGACAGGTTAGGTTTGGTACCTTGTGTTCTCAGGACAGATTCCAGGGTTTTATCTTTACTTGAGCAGCTTTTGGAATGGAGAAAGGAGGAACACACAAGCCACTACCACTCGTGCTGCAAACTCAGTCTAGGGGAAGTGGAATGATACGAAATGTGTGTGTGTTTTCTGAAAGAGTTTTGAATTTTGAAGGAAATATCTTCCACTCTCACCTCACTAGGAGCCAAACCAAGCATCTGTGTAAACCATGAATCAAAACAGGCAGTTGCAAGATGTTTGGGTGTGAAGAAATCCAACCTGTACAGGTCCTGAGAAAGGAGATCTAGGCTCCTTTGTCTTCTCCCAAGGACTGTTGTTTGGCTGGTGGAAGTTCCCATCAGGACCACCTTCTGACTTGGTTTATGGCAGGGACTACTTATAGGTAGTCTCTGTCATCTTCTTTGGCCTATTTCAGTCCCCAAATTTCTTATGACATTAAGGGAGTAGCTACGTTGCTGCTGCTCTCTTCCAGGCCATTCACTCTGGCTCCAGGAGGTGTTGCACTCCTCTGGGACTCTCATAAGGAGTGAGGCAGACCTTGTCCCATGCCAGAAGATGTGCTTTGCGATGTGTCTGCTCATGGCTGCAAATGGGTTAATTTGGGGGGGAGGGTGAGGGCTTTTATGTGATTGCTTTTAATCCTCCTTACTTCCCCATTGATCTGTAAGCACAGCACGTGCCCTGAGCTTATTTAATGCTTGGAAAGACCTCACCTTCCCCCATTGTTATGTTGCAGGAATAGCAGCATTTTGCTCGTGTGATCTCCACGTGGGCGCAGCAGAAAGGTGTGACTGCACGGCCTTGGGGTTAGGCTTAAGGACTCCATACATCCTTGTTCAGCAGGAAATCCTCCCCTCAAAAATGCCAGGGATAAGTATATCCTTGGGGCAGGCTCCCCCATAGGGAAGGGTGTTTTTGAATGGTAAGTTTGGGCTGAGATTTACTCCAAACACAAACCTGGCACACTGCCTGCGTACCCCTGCATTCTCTGGGACATCGTGAGTGGCGGCAGCTGAGCTATCAGATATTAGGGCTACAGTCTTCCTACGTGAGGTCAAGGATATGAACTTTCTTTAAATGTGGAATCGATCCCACGCTTGACTCTCTAGGCACTGGGTTATCAGTGTCTCATGCATTACTTCAGAGCACAAACATGTTCTCTAACTACAGCAATAAACCAGAGAGCTTTTACGTTTTTAGTTGCATTAAGGTAAACTACATAGATTTTATTTGTTGCTTTCCTTCATGTTTAATATTTGGCAGTGTAATTTACCTCCTCCTCTTCTGTTGGTGAAAGGAATTTTTAAATTAAATCCATAAATCTTGCCCTTTACAGCAATTTTATGTTGGGGACAGGTATTTTTCTTTTGTTCTGTTTTGTTTTTTTTTTTTTTTCTAGACTATGTTCTGTATTTTGCTTCACACATATCATCTTAGATGCATATGAGAGGCTTGGAATAAAATACCTGTTTGTTTCCTCCTCCACATTAAAACTACCTGTAAATATGAACATGAACCTGAGTTTAACCATCACATCCTTGAAATGGATCAGCATGCATTTTTTGTGGCAGCCTGTGTGTACTGAGCTGACGCTCGGAGCTCCTTTCTTTCTAAGACGAGTGCCCTGTACCACCATGACCATCGCTGTTCTCAGTGAACGTTTGTGGCTAGTCCTGCTGAAATGTCACAGGGGCTCAGCAAGGCTGGGGGTGTTTCCGTGCCTGTCCTGCAGTGCACCTGCCAGCTAAACAAATGCCTGCAAGCACGTTGGTTATCTGGAAAGGGTGTTGCAGGGTGCGCCTGCACTGCAGGTTTTGTTCTGCACCCCTGGCAGCACACACAGGTGAGTGCCACCTGCTTGCTGGTGGCCTTTTTACGGAAATGAGGATAGGGTGATATCCTCAATGTCCTCAGCTCCTGAGATGTGGGGCGCACAGCCACCCAGGTGAGAGTCACTGGGCAATTCTGCAATGAGGAAGAGGCCGATAACAGGTTATTGACTATATTCTCAGTGGCCCATTACAATTATAGCATTAGGAGGTCAGTTCTGGGATGGAGCTGGGAGGTAGCTGCTCCTAGGGCAAGCAAATGGGAAAGTACATCCACTCTGACTGTCTGCTTCATAGGGATCAGGCCCTCTTATCCAGTGGGAAGGGAGTGTAATGGGATGGGGATTACACTTTATAGCGTATCTGCTCAGGGATTAATTTAAACTTGGCTTTAAAACTGGTAGCAAACCTGAATGTCCCGTCGGTGATGTCCTCATATGGATATACTGCAGTAAAACAAGACCGCTTGAAATTCTCATTTTACCCTAAGCTGACACAATCTTGCTCACGTACCTAATGCTTCATCTCTAGGATTTAGCCACCACCGTGCCTCTGAGAGGGATTGTGTCAAACGAGGGGCTGAAAGTCTTTGTGGAAGAGGGAGTTACAGTGTGTCACAAACCATCTGATGAGTTTTTTGAACTGAAAAGAAGGTGAGCATAAATAACAGCACAGTTGAAGTTAGTTTTTGCTTATTTATTTCTCAAGAATGAATGACCTGGAAAGAATGTCTTTCAGAAGCACCTCATTGCTGAGATGTTTTGTTATGCTTCATCTCGCAACGCTTTCTCAGCCTCACTGCTGCTGTGCCATCTATCTGCCTTGCCCTTTTATCGATAACAAGACAATCCTGTGACAAAACAGTCCTTTTTTCTGAGCTGTTTGTGGTGACAGTGGAACTGGTCAAAACAATAAAGGATCTGACCCTCATTGTCACTTACTTGTATGTGAATTTGGACTCACTTCAGTGACCTCTACATTGTATCTCTGCAGTGTGGCCTGGAGCAGAATCTATCGTATTTCCTTCGTTTCCTCCTTCCCCTTGAGATGCCGCGTGCCTCGTCTGGGAAGTTAAGCTAGGTTCCCCAACTGTTTTCTGCGGTACTGTTGTCACACGTAGCCCAGGATCTCAGCAGCGTCGTTGTGTTAACCTGCTCTTTCCTTCCACCTTCCAAGGCTCTTTCCATTTTGGATTTGTCTCCTGGCATGTTACTGTCCTCACACTTCGAATGCAATTTTGTGCCTAGAGGTGAGCTCAGTTTCCTGATGTACTTAGCACGCGGAGGAATCTCAGTGAACCATAATATAAAAGAGCATTAAGCTTCAGAATTCTTGTGCTGTTGAGATGACATTTGAGTTTCATGTCCTTGCCCATCTCAGGAATGCTCTAAATGGCTTCAGGAGTAAACAAGACCATGGAGCAGGACATTTCTCTTCGCTGGTGCATAAATGTGGAAGTGAAAATCTCCAGATGTAGCAGCTGGAAGTGAAAAAAGCAACTGTTTTTAGAGAGCGCGGTCTCAGGCACTTTAGGAGTACTTTTGGATGGATAAATCTAGTTATCTGCCACCACTGTCTAATTGCCCTCAGCACAGAGATGCTATAAGCTGACTTTGGCAAGTATAATGGCTTGTCGATCAACCTCCAGTGTAACATACTTATTCTGGATCCTCCGTGTTTCACTCGGAGTAAGAGAAAAATCCCTAGTGATGGAGCAGATTTATTCTTTTTCCATATTTATTCTTTTTCAGTCTTGTCTCTTGATAGCTCTTGGACCCACAGCATCTCAACAAGGCACGTCTTGGTGCTCTGACTTTTGTTCGAGGCAAAGTGTGAGGAAGGTTGGGAGAGGCCTTTGTTAGCTTTAAAGGCCTTTAACCATTTCACAAATCTTTTTTTTTTCAGTACTGCAGAAACGGGTTTTGGCACTTCTTGGTCTTAAGTTTTGCTGCTGTTTGCAGATCATGAAACAAGAGCAGAGCAAAATTCTCTTTGCATTTGAATGAGCCCCAAGTATTTCTCTTTTGTCTTACTTCAAACTCCTCAACATCAGCTGGAGTAAAGCCTAGCTCTTCCTCCTCCAAAAAGATGGCCTATTATTGTACACAGAGGCTCTCTGAAAAGGACTGTGATGTCCAAGTCAGAGCTTTCTGCCCAGGCTGTGGGGAACAGTAACTGTGCAGTCCACGTTTTCCAAATGATATTCATTTAAAGTTAGCCCATAAAATGGCCAAAATGGCCAAATCCCACATCATAACCCCAGAACCCATTGAATTTATGTAATTGATAATGCTGAATTAATAAGACAGCACTTGGGAAATACGTCACATAGCTCTGTTACATGATGGTGGCCCATTACATGCACACAGACAGGTTTGCTTTGCTGGAGATTAGACCAAAAGCATTTGGGATCTGGCATTTGTCAAAGTGGTATCAACATTACAGAATCCAGCCCTAGACCTTGGTGCAAACATGTGGCCTGTGGGATCGCAGGTTTGGGACTCAGGTGGTCTTTTCTCTGCTTTGCAGCAATGCATTATTGTGCTCTAGCAAATTTATTCTGCTGTGAAGGTCGCTGCGTGTTTGTGAAGCCACCTTTGGGTGTGGGAGACCTGCATGAGTTCCTGTGATGCAAAGGCATCAGTGTCAGAAGGGTGTGACACAGAACACCCTGCCCAGAATTAAAAAGGAATTGATGACTCAAATCTGGATCAAATCCACTGAGAAGGTGTCCCATTTTCAGCCAGGATTGGCTGAAGGTGGCCATGAGTGGCCAATTTCTGAAGGCCCTCAGTGGCTTAGTTTTTTATGAACATGTGTGAACTGGTGTTTCCTAAGTTTTGTGAGTTACCAGTCAATGTCTGATTTGCTGTGATTTTTTTCATAGACTTTTTCTCAAGATGGTCAGAGTCTCTCTCTCCAAGCAACGTTTGATTCTAGGGATGGAGAAGGACTTTTTCTTGGCAAGTCAAAGGGCAATGTATCATTAGATATATAATGTAAGTACATAAAACTGGAGGATAAACAAGCACCATGGAAAGATTTACAGTACAGACTGAAGAATTATTGGAGGCTAGGTCAGCAATAGTTAGAGACTCCTTTTATTTCAGCCGCAGTTACATCTTTTTGGAAATAGCTGTTGCAGACATTACTCAGTTTCTGTGTCTAGGCTTAAGTCAGCTTTGACAGTAACATCAGTCCATCCCACTTAGGTTCATATAAGCTGTTGCTGTAGCACGAAGGCAGCTGTGGAGGCAGATTTTTACTTTTGTTCCTGTGACAAGTTGCCAGCAGATACTCACAGAGGGGAGAGCTTGCTGCATCATACAGGAGGGTCAGGGGCTGAGATGCAGGAATGGTGGCCATGTGGTCGTCTCTCCAGAGGGGCGTAGTGATGAGTTCACATTTCTGTCTGTGAGAAGGGGTCACATTCAAAATGTGGTTTTGTACTGAATTGGAATGAAATCAGAAGTACAAGAGTATATGACTGAAAAAGAATAACAGAGATGACTAACGCTTGTCTGGCATGTTTTCCAGTGAAATTTCCGCAAGAACCGATACTATTTTGTGAAATCTTCCGGCCTGGTTCAAACAGCTTCTTTCCCCGGCTTCTTCCCCAGGTAAGTGACTTAGCAGAGACCTCCAGTGGCGGCGGGAGAGACTCCCAGGAGAGAACTGGTGGGTTAGCAGGGCTGAGCTCCTGGTGCCCTCTGGTGCTTGCATGCTCCTCCTGGCAGCCTGGTCCTAGGGACATGCTGGCAGATGGATGTCCTGAGCCCACAAAGCAAGGAAGAGGTGCTGTGGAGGCAGCAGGGCTGTGCACAGCTCCGCTGGCTTAGTGCAGTGACTCTTGTGGATGGGTACCTGGAGGGCTGACAGATTGCAGGAGGCAGGAACAACAAGAACTGACCCTGCAGTGCTTTTCTTACTTTCCCCCGCCCCAGTTCTCTCTACAGCTCTCACCTTGCCATGTAATTTTTAACACATTGCTTAATGTCCTATGTTTCTCCTGCCTTTCCTGTCCTGGAAAATAAGGACACAGACAGGCAAATTGCCTGCCTATGGCTCCATGTGCTGTTTTGAATGTGATGTTCAGCCAGGTTCATTGATTGTCCTGCCTGGTACATGTTTACTTTTCATCAGACACATGCAGCAGGAAGGGGTTAAACCTTCCTTATCTTACCCTACAGAGCGGGTCACACTGCAAGGGGCAGCGCAAGGCTGGATCCTGTGAGCTGTAGTAAATCCCTTGCAGGTGCTCAGCATAGCAAGGTGCTACATGGGAGGGGGGAGAAGGTACTTAAAAAAGAGTTTTTAGGGCTGGTGGCCTTTGGCTGATGGGGGTGGTTAGGGAGAGTGAGAGATGGGTTTAGTTATGCTACGCAATGAGTTAGACTTCCCATTTCATGAGTTGGATCCTTGACTTTCATAACGTGGGCTCTCTCTTTTTCCCCTCTTCTTTCTTAGGGCTAAGATGTCCTGTGTGTGTGCGTATATATATATATATATATGTTTATATATAAAGGAGAGGGCAAGTTAGACTGCACTGTTGCATCACAAGGTGTCAGCCTTGCTGCAAGGAGAATCAACTGAGAACAGGCAAAGTTTCTTAGCAGGTGGCTGACTCGTACAGAAGACCATTTTCTTGAAGCTATAAGATACAGAGGCAGAGCTTCTTTGTACTTGAGAATGAGAGTGCCTGTCATTTACAGATATATTTTGCTGCACTTCAGTGTATGGTAGAGATGCCCAAATGCTGATGATAGTCGCAACAGAGACAGAAGGGGCAGAAGCATTGCTGGGTGCCTACAGCACCTCACCCTTTTTTGACTGACCCTCTGGAAGGTGAATGTGTGTTTTGGGAGGACCCAGTCAATCAGAGGATGTGGGAGCTGTGAGAACATGGCACGGAAGCTGACACCAGTAGCCCTTTTCCTGGAGTGCTGGTTGCCAAATACTTTTAATGCTGTGAGCACCATGGCACAGCCAGTACTGGTGGCTCAGGGGCCAGTGTGATGATGGCCTGGTTCATCCTGAGCAGGCTTTCAAGGCTGGGCTGAGTTTCTGGGAGCATGTGTCAGCTCTGAGCCTCCGCATGCTGAAAACTGGTCTTCCAGTAACGTAAAAGACCTAAAAACTGGACATGCTTCTTACTCCTGGCTGCTTATGAGTCAGGAGTGTCTCCAGCAGGCATAGCCTCAAGACCCTGCCCTGATGGGTAGCTAAACAGGTAGGATTAGGACATTACTAAACAACACTTCTGCTCTCTAGTGCAGCCATTTGGTCACCAGCATGAATAAAAACCTTGTCGAGAGAGGAAAATCAGAGGTCAGATTAACTACCCTTTTTTTAGCTTGGTTGGGCTTAAAATTGAGGACAAGTTTTGAGTGTTAGATGTAGGTGGTTTTGGACTTCATGTAACGCAAACATTACAGAGGAGAGAGCAAGCAAAATCTCTTGTGTAAACCTCTGGGAAGGTGTAATGTGGCAGTTGTGTTTTACTTCCAGCTATAAATGGGTATTTGATGCCATTTGGCCTTTTTATCCCGTCTTAATTGTCTCCGCTGCCTTTATATTAGTCTCTGTGACACTTCCTTTAGCAGTGTGCGGATAATAGCTCTGGGAGTGTCGTGTGGCCAGAGCAGGGTTTGCTCTGGAGTTACCACAACAGGGGATAAATCAGGATTGGGTTGTAGTCCTGAGTTGACCGAGGATTCAGCCTGTTTGATGGTGGGCAGGTCTGTGAGATCCTTGGCTTTCCTCTCTCATCCTTTGCAACTTAGAAGTAGCCTCAAGTGAAGGCCTGTTAGCGCAGGCAGGTGAGGATCGACGGTCTTGCGTGAGCTGTAAAACACAAACTTTCAGTGTCGAGTTCTGGTGACCCCACTGGCATTTTGCAACATCTCAAAGCCAATAATGTTTCTTTCTTATATTCCCTGTTTGTAATTGAAAGCTTAAGCAAACAGGTGAGACAAGCTGCTTATTGAACCAAATATTGCCTTGTTTATAAAAATCTCTCTAGGTGACATTTAACAAGCAGGCACATAATACCACGCAGTCACATAGCTGGATGTGACCTGTGCGCTTACGCATTACTTTGAGGATCTACACTGAGATAAGAATCAGTCCTGTCAATTTGACTTGTGTTGATAGTAAATCCCAGGGTGTAATTTTTGCTCAGTTGCTTTCTGAACCAAGGGCCGATTCTAATATCTGCCAATCCTTGAAACAGAGCTGTGCAATTTAAATGCTTGTGTGGAGAGTCAGCTCCTTTTCCGGTCTGAACTATCCCTTTGGTCCCGTGAATCCATTGGTTTGCAGAGAAAGGTGGCTCTGCAGCTGAACTGGGCTGAAATGCTCCAAATGCTGCGATGCCAAACGTCACAGTTGCTTATTCATGCTAAAGTTCTCTTTTTACCAACGCTGACCGCAGCAGTATATTCAAGAGGAAAACCTTATCTATAGGTTAACTGCAAGATGAGGCTTTAAAAAATGCATCTTCTGCCTTAACCCAGAACCTTTCAGACTGTCAACCCTGAACATGGCTCCAGGCAAAGTGATCAACTCTTAAGCCTGGAGGTGTTCTGACGAATGCCTGGAGAGCCCTCCTGACTTTCTCTTCTGTGATTCTGCAGGTAGGTGACAGCAGTTTTGGTCCAGAGCAGCAGGAGCGAGGGCAGGACTGCTCTGCAGAGGAAGCAGTGATCCATGGGGCAATGCAGTTGGTTCGTTGCCACTGAAATCACGGTTCTGACGTGGGCATTTTTTTAGCAGTGTTTCCTTGTTTGTGCTTTTGGAGAGATAAGGAGGGGAGAGGTTTCATGCAGCCTTGTTTCAGTTACTGGGGAGTCTTTCTTTGTGTGCCAAGTCCCAGTAAACGTGAGATCTGTACAGGGAGGATAAAAGGAGAGCTAAGTATGACTGTATCATAACACCATTTTTCTAGGCTTGGAGCTGTTTATACCTTAGACCACAGATTTTGTATCACTTCTGTCTTTATGCTCTTCTGTCAGCTCTAGATGTAACCCTTTGTAGGGGTCTCACGCAGCTCGTTTTAGCAGACTCTAGCAGCAAGCCCATCTATTTCTTTCCCCAACAAAGAGAAGAGGTTTGTTTCAGGCTGAGGCTTGACCTTCATGTTTCTCTCTTTCTTTCTGGTCATCTGTCCAGTATCCTTTGGAGATCCTCCTAAAAGATGCTGTTGTGTGTATCACCTTCTGACCCATGGTCCAAAGGATTGGACACCACGGCTGTGTTATGTTGTTCTCCTCTTGGACTCTTTGATATAGTATACCTTTTCTGGGTGTTTTGGTGTGATATTGTTCTGTAACCTCTTCTGTCAGTACATGCATATGAGATTCATTCTTAGATGAGCTCACGTAATGAAAGGATCTAGTGTGATGAACATGGAAACGAAGAATGAATTTAGTTTCCCTTTTAAAGCCTGTTGTCTCCGGATCCTCTTTTTATAACTGGATCATGTCCCAGTGGGACCCTGACAGATTTCCTCTTCATGAAACAACCAATGATTCTGTGATTCTTTAAGAAACAGAAAAATAACATGGAGTTTTTGAAAGGTATCTTCTTATATCCAGAAGCTTCCTTTGCCTTTCTGTTGAGTTATGACAGTTTGATTTTCTTTGCTAGATGGTATGCGTTTGCTTTCAGCCTTCAGTATGCCTTGGTATCATATCCACAACACCCGCAATATTTTAGTCTCTTAACTGCCCCTTTTGGTTCCTCTTCAACAAGCATTCTTATTTTGTGCTCTGTTGTTCCTGTTCTTAAACCTCTCCTCCTGATTCTGGGGCACATGGTGTATTTAGGGTTAATGAAAATGAATGCACTGGTGGGGCTGTCTGTCTCAATGGCCTTCACAAGGTTGCAGAGGAGCTTGGTTGTGGTCTGACTTATATTAGTAAAAGCCTGAGCCCCATCCAGTACCAAAAACATGGTGAAATGTTCTGTATTAGCAAATTTACCCTCTGGGGTACTGCTGTCTTCTGCGATGTGCCGGCCCTTGGGACTGTGTTTGATGGGGGTTTTTCACCTGTGATGTGAGCACGTATCTGCTCGGACAGCTTCTCCAGAGAGCGAGTCAGGGAGACCTGGCTTTTCTGAGAACGCACAAACCACCTTTTGTTCTGGATGAAAACCATTGGGAAGTACAATGACTTTGGGCTGAGCAGGGCGTGTGGCATGCATAGTGGAGCTGGGATAGGGAAGGATTTATTGTCTGTCGCCACACCTGGCTTAACATGGCAGGAACACCTTGGCAGTCAATTGTACCGTTTAGTATTGCTGAAGAACACTTGAGCCATACTTGATGCTGCACATGCACAGTCAGGTCGGGTGAGAAGAGGGTTATTAAGGCACTGACTCATTTTCTCGTGGTACAAACCACGTCCCAGACCTGTCCCACTCCTGCCCACAACTGTGGATTTCATTGCCTCTCCTCCTGCTAGGCCTAGCCTCTCCGTGTGTGTGTGTGTGTTAGAGATCACGATGCAGAATTGGGCTTCACTCCCCGCTTGCTATCACCGGCAAATTCATACATTTGAGGAGAATGGAAGGTGATGTGAAGGCATTAGGTTTTTTCAGTTTAGGGAAAAGGAAGCTTGCGGAGAGGGAGGAATGTGAGAGGGAAGGGAGACAGAGAGAGGTCTCCTGTGTAATTGTGTTGAGATAGAAGTGATTATTATTAGAGCTGAGCTCTAAAATCTTCCTCACAGGTCTATGCAGGTGTGCTGGCTGCACCTCTGTCAGTCTAGATATATACAATTGCACCATGGTGCAAGGGGCGGACTGGGCAGTCTCAGAGTCCCCTCCCAGCTCTGTACTTCTTGAATAAGGGAAAATCTCCAGTTATCTGTCACTGAGAGCAAGTTTTACCAGCAGTCCTGTTCCATGCTATGTGTTCCTCTTTGTCTGCAGCTGAGAAGCCTGATGCTACAAAATAAGAAAAGTTCATCAAGGATGGGGACAGCAGTGCTTAGGAAGGGAACATGGTGCAGATGAGACTAATGACAGGGAGGGCTCTGATTCTGGGGAGGTGGTAACTGAGGGTGTGCTAAGTTCTGTCCCCTGAAAGAGTTGTCTGCCAAGGTGTGTGCTGCAAATATCTCGTTCTCGTGTAGTCACAGTCACCACCTGGATTACTGTATGCTGCTAAGGATGTTCAGATAATAGGAATAAAACTCCTAAACCACATCCCTTCTGGTTAGTGTGAAGGTTATTGCTGAATTATAGGCATAAAACCTGCTTTTGCAGAGTCGTGTCACTGTGTGTGAGACTGTGACATTGTTCTCTCTGACCATCCATTAGGGTGATCTTACTCTGCTCTGAAAACCCCACTGATGTGCTAAGCAGTGCTAAGCCTCCTGCGGTGATGTGGCTGTGTCCTTGGGCTGGGCCAGGCTGGGATCTGGAAGGTGCTGGAAAACCTCCCACAGGCCAAACTGCTGTTCCCAGCTTTCAGTGCTACAAAGTGGTGACGCTGGATATAGCATCACATCCAAAAGGTAAAAATCCTCTATCTGGAGGTCTGTTTTAGAGAGCTGTAACTCTCACTTAGTCTTACTTGAGCAGATGCAATACTGTAAATCAGCTCCAGACTTATTCTGTGTAATTACCAAAATTTTGCTTTGGTGTAAAGTGTGCAAAAATGGCTTGTCTATTGCTATATTGAAATCATTGCCTGTCTTCCTGTCTTTGAGCTCCTCTGTCTGTCTTCATCTCCTCAACTGGATGCTCTTGGAATCAAAGGCCTTCTTGTTCACATCTAGCAGTCTCGGGTCTGCGTTTATGTCTCATGGGTGCTTAAAGGATGAACACAAATGGCACATACCGGATGGGTCTGCTTGACCACCCTGCAGACAGTCCTAAGAAAAATACCAGTTTGTTTACAGATGAAAGTTCCTCCTTGCCTTTGTGAACTCTGATTTCTGTCCCCATAAGGGGGGAGCTCTGCACACCCTTTAGCTATGCATGACTTCTTGGCTGACAGGAGCAGGAAATCCTGACACTCTGCATTGTCCCCTCCCCTGGTTTCCTCATCCGTGGCTGAGGCCCAGTGTTGGTTTTTCTGCTTTCCAGATCTCTCCTGTTCTTGCGTTTCACCTCTCGATGCCCTGGGAAAGAGCCATAGATCTGGCTGAGGATGGCAGAGGCCTTCTGTGCCATGTGGTCTTCGCTGCCTTCTTGACTGACTCCTGTATGGACCCACAGTTCGTCCAGCAGCATGTCCAGGGCTCGGCAGCAACACATACCTACCTGTCCTGCAACACTGAATTTCCAAAAGGTGCAAGATGCAGAAAGCTTTGGTATTGGAAACCTGATTGAAGGGTCCCCATCCTTCTCAAGGACACCTCGTTTGGATATCCTGGAGAAGAGTCTTCTTGCTTTGAACTAGGAGTCCATGAATCTGACTATTTACAAAATGATGCATTTCAAGTGTATATAGATTTGAGTAGCTTAGGATGGGTGTTGATGAGAGTCACTTTGATGCTGGACATCTTGTGCACTTCTGAGTCAGACAAACTACACTTATAAATCAGTGTTACACTAGTTCCAAAATAGCTTATAAAATGTTAAGTAGGGTAAGAAAGCTGGGGAGTGTGGAGAGAGCTGGCATTTGGGTACATGTTGTGAGTCGACACTGCCTTTTCTTGGTGTTGCCACAAACACATGAGTTAGAGGTGGGCATGATGGGGCAAGCCTAAAGCTGGAACATAACTGGCTTATGGAAAAAACTTCACTTGAAAAACACCAACAAAGTGATCAAAGATTTTTTTCAAATCTAAGGGTGCAAAATTACTCCACTGCACCCAGAGAAATTGAGAGTGTTACTGCGGGCAATTTCTTAGTCACTTGGGTGATCGGATCCAAGGGTCAGTGAAAAGAAATCTGAAATGAGTGGAAGATAGTTTACTATCCATCCCTTGTTAGAATTTGCAGCAGGTCTCATTTTTATTCTTTCACATTATGCTTAGCAAGTTTTCCTTGCTGAAATGCTTATAGGCTGACTGTTAGTCATGCTGTGGGATTTGCCTGCACCAGTCCTAGCTTCTTACCCTATTGCAGGGCTGCATTTTTTAATTTCAGCTCCATTCCTCTGTCTGGAGTGGAGAGCTCTGCGTTTCAGTTGGTTCACCTCGCTGACTCTGGAGCAGAGTTCCCAGTTAGACAGATCTGTGATCTCAAAATGGCCTGTCTGACCATCAGAGGAGCTGCCATTGATTTTTCTCTTGGGTTTCCCAAGCGTAGACGACTGGGGTAAGCAGAAATTTCAAGAAAGAGGCCAAACATTTCAAGCTCCACTGAAGCAAAATTTCATGACGACAAACGTTTTTGTAGTAACAGGAGGAAGGTGGTCCTAGAGTAGCTCTGTCCTGGCAGTGCAGCTTTATTTTTGTTGCCTCCTGTAAATGGCAAACACGTCCTGGGCAGGCAGGGAATGCACCTATTCACTGCTCTTGTCCTGCTCACTCCGTGCAGCCTGGCTTTGTGCTCAGTGTTTCCTACTGTATCCTAGGAATGACAAGCATTAACAAATAACACACTTACTTGTACTGCTAAACATTTGTATTCTCAAGAACTTACAGGTGTGTCCAGTGCTCCAAATCCATCCCGTAATTTCAGATGGGAGTTTTGCAAAGCCAGAGACACACCCTGGATTGCTCAGTGAAAAGGAGCCCTCTACGGATCCAGATCCTGTGCACTAAGTGCCCGGCAACTGGAGGCTTGGAGGTAAGTGCCACAGTTAACTGTCTGAGCAGGGTTGTGCAACCTCTTATCCTCCTCTGCCAGGGAGAGCCTGACTTCAGGGCATCGACAGCAGTGAATCTAGCTTAATTAAGTTGGAATTCCCTGCATTGCAGCTCTGTGCTTTCCCAGGCATAGTGGACCCTCAATAGGGTTTTTTTTTATGTGCTTTGGGTTTGGTTTCAAATAGTTTATGTGAAGGGTGTTGGCATGTGTCAGTGTGCTTGTGAGACAGTCACCTTTTAACTTTCCTACTCTGAGTTTGGTTTTGCAATTAAGTATTATCCACGTTTGATTTTTCCTGGCTGAAATAAGGTGATTCCTTGAACGTATGGGAGCTCTGAAGACCTTTGCAGAAATGCTGCCTTTACTCCCAGGGCTGGGCTTCCTCCTTTTGGTTGGTGAGTATTACTGTGAGGGTGACGGGTGTCCCGGGAGGGTTTTCCTTACTAGCAGCCTAACGGCTGTGACTGAGATAACGCTCAAAAGAGAAAATTGCGCTGAAAGACCATTGCATGTTACTTTGGTGGTTGCTCTAAATCTCCAGCCTTTATTTATGCTTGTTTATCATTGTATCTGTAAACCAAAATATATTTGTTTTTGTAATAAACAAGGCGGAAAGACAAAATTGGAATTCGTTCTCCCCCTGTCATTGCAGAGTTGTCTGCTCACTGTTCCTTTTGTTGGTGTATCCAGGTGCCTTTGAGAAAGCACTTAAGACATAATCTTAGCTGAATCTCATTATCTCTATATTCCCCTACTTTCCCTCCATCTGATTTTTTTGGTAGTAAGGAATTCCAGAGCAGGATCTTTGTTTCTTTCAGAAAGTGTCAGTGTTTTATTCTTCCTTCCTCATCAGGCTTGAGGTTGTGTTTGCAGTGAATGTTGATGACAATAAAACATGAACTTACAACATTACAAACAATCTAATGAGCCACCAGCTGGGGAACAGCTACATAAAGGGACTGTCATTTTCTCTGCAGTAGGCTTAGTTATCAGTACTGAAGGGAGGAAAACAAATAAACATAACTTTTTTTCTTTTCTTTATTTCTTTAATTAAGCAGTTATTGCTGTTCAAAACTGGCTGATGTATTACGGACACCCTGATGAAAATGTGATACTTTTTTTTTCCCCCCACTTCTCTATTAACATCCTGTACAAGGAGGGATGTCTCTGACCAGCAGAAGTACATAAGTTGTTTGTAAAAGTTAATGACTCTTAATGCAATTGCTTTTAAGTCTGGCAGGTCACTAATTTTGGTGGTGTGTTCTCTTGTTGGCCACTGGCTCAGTGTGTGGGTGTGGGAAATCATTCCATTACTTTGGGCCATGCTTGCCCCCATCCATCTACCCAGCTTCTTCTGTAAATGTCCTAGAAAACTGGAGGTGGAGGAAAGTGAGTATATCGGATATGTGCTGAGCTTGTAGAGAATTTGGATCTAACAGGTTGCATGAACTGCCCTTTTGGGGCTGGATCAAAGAGAGAAGAAAAAAACCATAAGGTTCTGAGAGTCCCTAAACAGGTTTCTGAAAGGAAAGGACAGGAGATCTAAGCGCAGTGGTGCCACACAATCAACATGAATGGCTTTGTTGTAAGGAAGGAGTGGGGAAACTGGGCAGTGCTCAGCAACCTCATGGTACAGAAGTGCCTTCATGGAGGAGGGAGGGTGGTGGAAAGCAGTTGAAAAGTGTATGTGGATGGAGGAGACAGTCTCTTCCATTATGGAAGGCTCCACTGCAGACTGGCGTGTGCCGGTGCCCTAACAAAACATGGGAAAACAGTGTTTTGGAAGGGTATTGCTCCCGGGGTGATGCACACATAGTTTAGCCTTTGTTGTGATGTTGTGAGATGAAGGTTTTACTGTCATAGAATAAGGATTTTTGTGATAGCAGGTTGGGGTCCTCTGTGATCTTGCGGAGTGAGAAGCCACCCTTCCTCTTCCTCCTTCGCCCTGCATACGTGTTTCTGAACACTATGCTTTTGCTTTTGAGTCAAAGGGACAATTTGCATCCTTAAACATGTGCATAAGATCTTTCCAAGAGTGGGGCCAAAGGGCTTGGCCGCATTGTTTCCAAGGTCCAGTCCTGAGGTGAGCAGGAAGTGATTTTCACTGTGGAAACAGCCTGGCTGTGTCTGCAAGCAGGGAACCGTGGCCTCAGGGCCAGCCTCTGGCACTGAACAGTTGGCTGCAATTTTGCGAACTCTTCCGGGACTTTCTCTAGGAGTAAAGTTAATGTGTGTTCAGCCTAGAGGAAAGCATTTGTCCACCTGTGGGTATGTTTCCTTTGCGTGTTACTTAGTGACAGTTCTCCATTAATTAAATGATTAAAAAGGTGTAGCAGCTAGTAATCAAACAAGCTGTTATACTAATTAGGGACTCATCCATCTGTACAAGTTACTTTATAATCCTCTTCCTAATGCAGGTCATTGGGCTGGTGAAAACATCTATATCCAGGAAAGCTGCTGCCTTCCTCGTCTTCTTCCCCATCACAGTTCACTGATAAGGATCTCCCATTCTGTTGATCTCTGTGCCCCATATCACCACGGGTTTGACTGACCCTGGGCCAGCTTAGCTGGGTCTCTTAGCCATATGGTGTGGAGGAACCACAGGAGGTTACTTCTGTGTTTTGGGTTTGGGACTCACCTCCTGTGTGTTCCCTGCCATGAGTCACTTTTGACCGAGTATTTTTGGATAACACCAATCCTAACTGTGCTTCCCCCACAGGGGTATGAGGGCTGGGAATTAAATGGAGCAATCATAGTGAATCTGGGCTCTGTCACACCTCCATATGCTTGTTGGGCGCTACTTAGCCATCCCTGGGCTAGCTGATCGGTGGATCCAGGAGATGAGGCATGGATGGGATGGTTTCTACAGCCACTTCAGCCTCCTGTCAGCTGTAGTGCCTGATCCAAAGTCACTGAAGTTGGTGTTTTTCTCCCTGCTGCTAAGTACCAAACTTTCAGCACTGTGTTACTGCCTGAGCAGATGGACAAGGCTTGCAGAGAAGTAGGTTGCTCTGGGCTGCAGCGCAGCCAGCCTGCCATGCACCGAGATGGGTCAGAGGATAGAGCTAAAGGGGTGGGAGTAGAACGGTGCCAACTGGGCATGCCGTGGGGGGGGGGGGGGGGGGGTGGGGTGGTGGGGGGCGAGTGTGGTGGGGGATGGCTGTGGCAGACAGCTCTGTGGTGCCCTGGTGCCTCACTGTGGGCTGAGATGGGGCAGAGCTGCCCCAGGAGGTGGGTGAAGGGGACAGTGCTGACCAACAGAGTCCTGAGCATGCCATTAGAGAAACACACTGACCAAAATAACTGTGCAGTAGTTCAGTGCTAGCAAATCGTGACAGTCACCCTGCAGAATAACCTCAAAAGCCTCTAACCACTGCCTCCTCCCTCTCCCTGCCCATTGTTTCATGTAGTGTTTGTTGCATTTGCTTGTTCTGTCCTGTCAGAAACTAGTGGGAACTTTCTACCTTCCCCCTTTTTCTGTACACAGGGGATGCTGAGCTTGGCAAGCTCCTAATCTGAAGTAAATAATACTAATGCCAGGGAAATTTGAGTCTGTGTATGTTGTTACTGGTTTCCTAAGCTTGCATTTCACCACCTTACCAGCTTCGTGGCATTGGCAGGAGAGATGTAAGTTCTAAGCAAGAACAATGTAAAAGTTGGGAAACAAGGAGTAGACAAGCGGAGGGCTTGCACAGACCTGCCAAGAGCCAGCAGTGACAGACTGTCTTCTTCCAGTAAATCCCTCTCAAATTCTCGGGCAGGACTGATGTGAGGGCTGTCACACACTGGCATTACCTACATCATGTGTAGTTCTGCAACACAGGCGGATTTTAATCCAGTTGAGGATTTAGCAGGAAAAATGTATGAAATACAACACAGGCTTGGCTACAATTGACATGTTGATGGCAACACTGTAAGAAACAAGTAGAAGCTGCAAAGCTAAATGGATCATGGAAGTATAAGCATGGTGAGCCTGGCCTCCTGGGCTGATTGCTGGTCATGGTGCACAAGGGATACGGGGCATAGAAGTCCTGGAGAGAAGGTCAGTTCTCAGAGTGTTGTTTCTGCCCCTTTCCCTGCCTTTTTCTCTTTGGGGACAGAGATGCATGCAATCTCCGTATCGTCTAAGACACCGCATTTCTGTCCTGCTGGGCTGACCTGGAGTGGACAGAGGAGTATCTCATGTCTGCTCACCCCCTCAGCTGTTGCAAAGTCAAAGAGAAAACAGCAGAAAGGTCTGACAGAAACGATTTTGTGAAATACTGTGTCAAGAATGAGGAATAAAATAACGTAGTGAGGTGAGCGATATTCAGGATCTGTGAAGCCAGACAGGGGCTGAACTGTGGGATGAGCTTTGTCCTAGTTTTTCTGGTAAAATCATGGAACATTGTCTTCCAGGTTGGCATGCAGCTGCTGCAACTTCTGCTGGGACGTATCTGGTAAGGCAAACCTGTGTGTTTAAAATATTTTGTCAACAATGACTTTACTTGCAAAGCATGTGTGGGCTGGTGGTCAGTGTGTGCCCCTTCCTGATAGCAGTGCATTGATGGGAATCAATTGCTGCAGGCCAGAGCCAGTGTGTTGAGCATGGTGGTGGATGGTAAATGCCCTTCCCCTTCCTTGTCTCCCAAGCAGTGAGTGAAGTGGGGATAGCTTCTCCAGGTCTTTGCAGGGCTTCAGCTCAAGCACATCACCAGACAGTTCAATGAAGGTGACACTGATCAAGCACACTCAAATCATCAGGAGAACAGTCCATCCCATTGGCTCTCGTGCCTGAGTGATGGAAGGACTCACATAACCCTGAAATTTCCAGCTGTTTGAAGTACAGAGCCAGTACTGATAAGAATTTTGCAGATGGCAACTACCTAGCATGGCAAGATGGGAGCTCTGGATCTGGGCACTTGTATGTTTTCAGGACAGATGCAAGTACAAACGGCTGTAGCTAACATGCTTGTCTGTATGCGATGATCACAAATAATGTGCTACTGTTGTAACTGCATGATAAGATCATCTCTTTTCTCTTTTTCTCCTGGTGCAGTGCTCCAGCTCCCCTCTTAATGGTGAGTTTCTTACCAAGTAATGTCCAAAACGAGAATTCAGACGTGGTTCTGTATATATATTCCTGTCACGGTTCCTTTACCTTTGTGTCTTTTTTTTTGGTTTTTTTTTTTTTTGAATCAGAATCTGCTGTGTGTGCTTCAGTGGAAAGGTACGTGAACCATCAGCAAATTATCTTGGCAGCATTTTCCTTGGGAGTGATACTGGTTTGTTGGGGATGTTGCTTTGGGTAGCAGGAAGCCTCTGAAAGCAGGTGTAGCATCTTTCTCCCCATAAAGTCCCAGGGTTGCCTGTGGGCAGGGAGGGCTCTAATTGCACTCATCAAAACAGTGAAGGGAAAATGCCATCCTGGGGCTCTCTGTCTGTGCAGGACAAAGAAAAGCAGGGCAAGTCCCTGTTGTGTCAGTCAGCCTGACATGGGGGGATTTACTGCTCCAAGAACCTTGGCATTGGTGCTGAGCTTAGCTTGTCTAGTGGTGGGGGGGCTAAGACTCAAACAGGTCAGCTTCAAGCCTTCATTGAACTTGATTTCTGCCTAAGGGTCAACAACTTACAAGTACCCTCTCTCTGCTCCCAAATGGTGCCAGCAAATAATTCTCATAATCTGTAGTGTTGTTTGCTTGTTCTTCTGTATTTGTTCTGTGGACTGTGCTTAGCTGTTATGGCTTCCTGGCATTGCTCCTCTTCCTTAATGGGTGGACTGGGCCCTTTACATGAGTGTAGCTAATAGCTGTCCCTGCTATGGGTGAGCAAAACTTGAATGAATAAAAGCATGTGGTCAGGGGCATTTGCACGCTTTCACTGCCTGCCTGGCCTGGGGCAGCTGTACTCCATGCCTGTGTTTGCAGCTGGAATGCTAACGGAGTGCCAGCTCCCAGCCGGTTCTGCTCCCCGCTGCTGCAGGTCTGGGGCAGCTGGCATGGAGGTGATGTCTTTGCTTTTTTTCCCCACCAGTGTCAGCCAGGAGATGATTCTTGAGATAGCCTGTGGTCAAGCCTCCCCCTGCAGCCTCACTTTTGGCCAATATGCCTGTGCAGAGGTAACGGCAGTCTCGTCTCTTTACGGGCTAGCGTTTTGTTTTCCTTGACAATAGTGCCATTCCTGTCATGGAAGCCACCCCGCTGTTGGCTGTGGATGGAGTGGCCGATGCCTCGTGCAGGCTAGGGGACTGGGTTGTCAAGGTTTGCCTCACAAGACTGAGAGAAGGGATGGGGTCAAACACACAGGGACACGGGGACCATCCAAAGCACTGAGCTGTGGCAGCGTCACCTTCCCATGCAACACCATGGTGGAGGCCTTTCTGGGGCTGTCTGTGGAAGTGGGGATGCTGTCTTTTCCAAACATCTCAAATGAGAAAGTGGGACAAGGGGAATTTTGCAGGACAAACTGGCTACTAGAAACCGGCATCGTAGTGTTGAAACAAATCTCTGCGTGCAAGTAACCTGTGTCCATCAGGGTAAAACACTTTGGAGCACGATGAAGAAGTGGTTACAGTGTGGAAAATGTCATCTGGAATATTTCAGATGTACTTCCCTTCCTTGCTTTTGTCTTTAAGTTGCTGTGCTGTCACTAATTGCGATTGAATTGACAAAGATTTATATTTTCCCATAAATGTTTCTAACAAAAAGATGCAATTTCTTCAAATATTTGTTGGTGGGTTTTTTCCTCTTTTTTTTTTCCATTGAAAAATGTTTCTGAAATGAGGAAGTTTCTTGTGGAAGTTTCCGCTTTGATCAGATGGCACTTTTTTTTTTTTGTGGGAAACTTATTTTGAATAATTTTTTTTTAAAGCCACTCTTTGCTTGGGGGAGCACAGATTAGGGAACAGAAGGATCTAGTGTTTGAAATGGGTGTGATTAGACTTACTTCAGGTCAGTGTAAGTTGGACTTTCTTTTGACTGTTCTGTCAACAGGTTTCATCACTTTACGGTGCTGAACGCTCACGTGTAGGTGAGCTAGTGAAGCAGACCTGAAGGAGATTGCTTACTGCAGCATCTCTAAATATGACACACCTTTTATTATCTCCATATGGATTTCCCGTTTCTTTTTCAGAGTGCTTGGCTTCGGGACCTTCCGGATGATTTCCTCATATCCTTATATTCTTGCCTTACCCCTAAACCTGCCGGTGCTATGGATCCGGAATACTCTGTTCTCTTCTTTTCCAAATATGATGCCAAGAAGCTTGTAGCTGCTCTAAGTGTGTTCAGCCAGCGGGTGGGTATCACATATCCAACTATTTGTTCACCTCTAACACGGTGGAAGTTAACATTACCTTTTTCTTTTTTATCTGAACATTACCTTATTTTAAAAAGGGCACTATTTCAGTCAACAGATCTCCACCAACACAGTAGAGTTCTGTGCTGTTAAAAATAGCTGGGAAGTGTAGAATAACAATCACAAGTTCACATAGGTTCGCTGTTGCTCATTGCAGTTGGTAGCACAGACCTGGGGTTCCTATGTGAATTACAGACTGGCTGTGCTTGAATTGCATAAATATTGCTATGATGAGAGTCTCTATTCAGAGAAGGGATTATTGCTAGGGGTGATTCTGTTCATAATGTTCAGATTCACGTTTAGAAGTCCATCTTCACTTGAATTCATGTATTTATTCTTGTCTCTTGCCTTTAGTTTTCTCACGTCCCTCTTTCTCTTGAATGGAACATGATCTTCATTAATGGCCTGTGGGAGAAGATGTTGCAAGTACCTGATATTGACAACCCACACGTTTTGTCTCAGTGGGTCCATGAGGGGCTTCAGCCATTCCTGGTCAAGCCTGAGGTCTTTGCTTGCCTCCATGCCAAAAACGTGTTCTGTGAGAAGTTTCAGAAGATGTAAGTTGTGAACACAAGCATTCAGTCCCCTGTTGCTGAGATAGGAAAGTGGCCCTTACTCCAAAACAAAGGGCTAAATCCTGTAAGCGCTGTAAACTGATGGAGACCCGGGTGTCATCTCGGAGAAGCTCTCTCCAGGGCTTCATAACACACCTGCTGACCTTGTAACTGGTCCTCTGCATCAGTCAATGCGCATGTAATGACCCTGCTCGCACTGCGTTTCCAGAGCAGTATCACAGTGCAGCCCCCAGATGATCGTGGGGGCTGTTGTAGAAGGAGGTCACGTTGGTAGCTTTGAAAAAGGATGTGATTGGTAATACCAGTCTTCAGGTAACAGACGTTTCTGTGAGAATTCAACCCTGCCAGGTTTGACTTCATCTGTGTTTGAGACATCTGCCCTTCTTATCCATCTTTAGAGTCGCTGCCCTGAATGGCATATATTCTGACCTTCCAGTGGAGGAACAGAGGAATCTTTATGCTGGGATCAAATACTATCTCATCCAGGATGGTAAATGACTCAGTTTTCTATAAGAAACAACAGAATGCTTTAAGCCACTGATTTACGCTACAACATTAGCTGCAATCTGTTGCAGGGCTGAAACTTTACAGATTTTTTTTTTTTTGGTGAATTTATATTGTCTCTTCAGTGGAAATAGGCTGGGAATATGATGGTGAAAAGAAGTATCAGAAATTGTTTTGGCTTGAGGGCTTTATTAATTCAGGATTTTATAAATCAGCACAGTCAGTCCTATGCTGACATACATCCTGTGCAAATGGCATTTATTGCTTTTGTTGTGAAGGAACAGTGCAGGGTTTTGTTCTGAGAAATAAAGAATTCAGCTCAGAAGTAGCTCAGAAAGAGGACGCAGGTGAGACACTGTCCTGTCTTCAGGCAGTAGAGCTTGCATGCAAAAATTTAATGTCCTGCAAAATGTTTTTGGCAGATTTGAAGGTAGAAAGAAAGAGACTGGTGATTAAATATTTGGAGGGCTGTGCAGAAATGAGGCATCTGTCCTGTCCCAGGTACAGGGAATGCACAAAAGCACAAATATGAGCATAATGTGTGATCAGAGGCACTTAGGGAGCTCTCTGCTGACTGAAGCCTTTTCCGCATTTGGAAATCTCCAGTCTCCACTGATTTCCTGATACAGTGCAAGTCTATAGTTTCATGGTGTCTGTCTGTTTTCAGGATCAAAGCAGAAATGCTACAGGGCAGCTGTCCCAGGCCTGAATTCCACTGCTTGGTTTGAAAATTATCTTGGATCCTTCTTGGAGCACGCTACTGTTGGAGACCTACAGCTTTTTGGTGATGAACCAACAGTAAGTGCAGGCCTATCATGGTGATGAAGAACCTGCAGTGTGCAAAGTAGTCTGTGACTGGGACGTCATCTTCCTGCCCTGACCAAAATTCATGGAGATGCTGCTAGCAGGAACATTGCTCTTCTATATTTATTGTGAACAGTCTCTTCCGTTCTTATTTTTTCACGTATTGTGATTTCTTGTGGTAAGAGGCACTTGCATGGAAGTTGGTTTTACATAGGTAATTCTGCAGAAAGCAAACTGGAGTCTATAAGAGCAGCAAACCCAAACTTTATCTCAGGACTGGACCAATGTCTGGGCCTGGTTTACTGCATGACTGTACGTGTGAGCAATGCTGTAGGGGCAGGGCCACATGCTTTAGCAGCTATCCTACCTTTGTGCCTTGCAGCAGTCATAGAGTGAGGGGCCCTTGGAGTGCAAAGATAAATAAAACAAGGTCTCACTGTCTTCCTTGAAAACAAAAACTAAATTTGCTCTTTAAATTAGCGAGGTGAAAAGAACTTATTGCTTGAAGAGAGGTTTGTTCAAACTGTCCAAGTGACTGTCAGGATTAAAGTATCTATCTAAATTATTTTTGTGGGGTTTTTTTTCCCATGTCAACACCCTCAGCTTCAAAAATTTGCCAGGGATCCAGTCAATATACAGATGATCAGCAACCTCACCTTGCTACGGGAGACAGCTATTTACTATACCTCGCTACTGACCTCTGGACCTGGTTTTGCCTTATCAAGGTACAGGAATGACCCGATTTCCTACCTGGTTTTGCATGGTACTGTGACTTAGCAAAAGTTTACTGAGTGGTGATTCTAATGGCTGCTTTCATGAAACCTTTAAAGCATTTTTCTGTTCCTCAAATAATTTCATTGTGCTTGATCTCGGGGAGGGCCAGACTGCAAAATCTTGGGAAATTAATGTTGTGCACTGCCAACCACCAGCAGCACATCTTGCCTGTTTTTGCAGTTTTGCATGACACAGCAGTGCTCTCTGTAAACAGGAGCACCGGCATTGTCAGAGCTAAAGTGAATCAGGGGAAATACGGACTGGAAAGAACATCCTTTGGAAAAAAAGGGAAGATCTGACAGAGTGGCTGTCCATCGTACTGGCAACCTCTCCTCCTTGTCTCCCCCCTGCAGTCTTCCAGACAGATTTGTTTGCTATCTGAGCGCCTCTGCAGTGAGCAACCTGAGCAGAGATGATGCTTTGAACTTGGCCCAGAGGATCAGCAAGAACTGCCCCTTGAACCTGACACACAGAGGAATAACTAGAGAGAGAGCTCCCTCCTCCCGGACGACAGAGGAACTGCAGGTATTCTGCCCAGCCCCATGACTCAGTTCTCTGTTCACCCAGACAGAATTTGTGAGCCTCGAGGATCAACTCTCCTGCCTGCTCCTGTGTACACTCTTGTAGGCTATCTTGCTTTTTTTTTTTTCTATTGTGGCATCTGGCTGTTGTTTCATGGTGTGCAAAATCTTAGTGGGGGGAGGCAGTCCATCAACACACTTCATCACACGAGTTTGAAGCACAAAGTCGAGTGATTTAAGACACCCAAAGGCCATAGGACCCAATAGGCTCACCTCATTGCTGCTCTGACTTTCTTTTCTGTCTGTGTGGGACCTTTTCAGGTTGCATCCTCGTTGGTGAGAAAATTTGACCATTTCCCTCCTGCGATCCTGCAAGCGTTGGGCCAGGCTGCAGTTGGGCTGTCCATATATGACATTGAAAACAGCATCAGTGATAAAGACCTTGAAGCATCTATTCCTGCCCTGGGTGAAGTTCGTGGCTGGAACGCTGAGCAGTCCAGCGCTATTATCAACAAACTGCTCCGCTCTGGCTATCAGGTACAAAGGATAATGTCCACAGATGCACCTCATACCTGGTATGGCTAGCTGCCAGCAAATCATGTTTGGCCCTTCACATACTCATGCCTGCACGCGTTCCCTTTCAGATCCCGAATGGACAGAGCCTGGCAAAGCTAGGGAGCTTGGTGGCTGGCCTCAACAGCAGCACGCTTCGAAGTCTGTCTCCAGAAGTGCTCTTGGAAGCCATTAAGTTGCCTGAGTTTGTTCAGCAAGTGGTGACCCTGCCCTCTGCTCTGCAAATGACACTTGTGGAAAAGGTGAAGCTGGTTTTCTCTTCAGGCGTCATAAATTAACAAAGCTCCAGTGAGTTACAGCTAAGAACACTGGTCACCTGGGGCCAGGTGTTGAAATTTACCACACGCCCAGAGAGACAGTATTCCCTCGGTGGTCTTTGTCATTGCTAGGTAGAGTGAGCAGGACAAGCATCTCAGGTCCCTATCACTGTGCCTGTGTAGATGTACTTAGCAGCCAGCCAGTGTGTCCTGCTGAGCCTCCTGGGGAGGAAGGCAGAAGAGACAGTTGTTGTTTTACAGGGTTGTCCTGGAAGCTACTCCCCACTGACTTGAAAAAATGCTTTCAGGGAAAGAATATTGTCATGGTTTGGAGTGAGAATGTGTGAGAAGGGAAGGCGGCTTAGAAAGTCCGTTTTAGGGTAGACAGGTCCTTTACCAATGCAGTATTTTATCCCCCCCATGTGATTGTATAGGATTTGGACACCTCCTTGCCTTTTTTCTCATCATGACTTTAGCCTTTGAGTTGCATGTGCAGCATTCAAGTTTGTTGTTATTTATCTTCCATCTGGTAGGAAGGACTCTGAACTGTGCTTGGCACCAGAGGCCCTGCCCCTAGCATGTCCTGGGACAGTGGGGCAGCCAGGGCTCTGTGTGAAGCACTAGGGAAATAACATCTTATTCACCTCAGGATTGTTCTGCAATGTGCCTTCGGCAAGTTGAGACAATGTTTGTGTTGGCAGAGAGGAAAGACACGTCCCTCCTTTCTGACCTGTTAAACATTTTTAGGGTGTAAAGCCAGGAGGTGAGAAACTGATAAGAGACAGAATTGTTCCCATTCATCAGGACCCCAGGTACTAGCTCCAAGCAGCTCTCCCAGTCTGATGAATATATCAAACAGGAAATATTTCATAGTGTTAGGTTTCTGAGAAATGCCCAGATGATCAGCAGGGGAATTTGCCTGGCTTCTTTCCAGTTTGTCATTTCTGCTCCAGCAATTGTTTATTTTAGCCACAGTGTTTGACTGTTGTTTTGTTTTGTGGGTTTTTTTTGTTTTTTGATTGGTTTTTTTGGTTTTTTGTTTTGTTTTTTTTGGTTTTTTTAAGATTTCCTCCAGTGTAGGCCACCCTACTGACCTGGTTAAATATATCCCTGATGCTCTGGCCAGTTACATTCCAAAATCATTGCTTGTTTATGGGGAAGAGAAGCCCAATATTGAGGATCTCAACAGTAAAATGTGGACAGGAGAACAGGTAATATGCTAGCGGCTTGTGTCCTTCTTATTCCTCAGTGTCATCCTTGGACTCTATAGAGCTATGTGTCCGCTCTGCAAATCTGTTGGAAAATACAGATGGATGTTGCAGAAGAGCGTGGTAAACCATTGACACTCTGGCTTTGCTTCACAGGCTGCCATGTTTTTCAGTGATGTGATAAAGACAGAGCCTGACTTCAACAGGTAGTGTTTTTCGTCTCTCCTTCCATTTTCCATGTTTGTGTTTACTTTGATTGCAATTTCTGCATTTTGTTTGGTATGTATGGTGGACCCACCGTATTCAATCCAGAGCAACAGAAGGGAGATATCATGCAAACCCAAAGACAGGCAGATTTACCAGGGTGTCAGCTGCAAAATATACTCATAAACCACACTTTATTTCTAAAATGGTGCTGCTGGCTGAGACTGCACCTGGAACCTCGTTTCTGACTGCCTCTGTGGAAGGCGTTTCTAATTGGAAAATATGTCAGTCTTCCACAGTGCTATTCCAGGCATTAAATTCAGCGGGGCTGATATAAGTCTTTTGTCAGCTCTCTTACCCAAAATGAAAAATTATTAAAACCATGATATAGATCTGGAAGAAGAATGGAGTTGACATCAGCATCCTGCTGATTTCACAAGGAAAGTTTTCCCTGTAGAAAGCGATCAAAGTTTTAAGGACTTCTCCCAGACTGTGCAAACTGTGTTCAGTGATGAGGGTCTGCTCAACTCCATTTCACGTTCAATGTGTGGCATGTACTGAAAACACAGGGAAGAAACTGATCTTGTAATTCAGGGTACAGCAATACTGCTTGGGATGGAGAGTTTGTACCTGCATTTCTACCTCTCCTATGAGTCTCTGGATGATGTTTATTTGCCCAGTGATGGCTTCTTGATCTCCCACATAGGTCAAGACTAGCAGTTTTGAGGGATGGAGTTTGGAGAGCATCAGACTTTGAGAATGGGGGAGGTTTATGCTTGCTGTATTTGTCATTATGTATGTGGGAGATCAACACTGAATTTTCTCCTGAAGTCCTTGCCCTTCTGATTTGCCTTCTGTAAATGTTCAGGCTTTCCCAGTCAGTCCTCCAAGGCTTCACATGTGCAGCTGTCAATGAGATGGAAGCAGAAAGTTTTCAGGAGCTGGCTAAAGTCATGAAGAAGAAGAATGTAAAGCTTGGAGAAGACCAGGTCAGTTCCCATATTTCGAAATGCCATGTTTAAGGTTGCCATTAAGACAGCAATGAGTATTGTTGATCAAGAACAAAAAAACTTTCAGTTTCAAGGACTAAGACAAATGTCCTGGGTCTCCGTCACACAGTTCTGAATTTCCCCAAATAGAGAAGTCAAAACCCAGTTGGATAGGTTTCTCAGGAGCCAAAACCTCTGATTTCTGTCTTTTTTTTTTTTCTTTAACTTTGGAGCAGAGTAAAATCTTTGTATTTCTTTTTTTTTTTTCCTTATGTTTTCACGCTGTTTTTTTTCCTTTGATGTGTAAACTGTGGTGTCCTTTCAGCTGAGTTGCTTAGTGAAGATGGTGACGCTGTATGGGATTCCCAAGGATTTAGATAGCTATCCTAAAGACCTGTTGCTGTTTTTAAGGTAATTGTGCTACGGTTTTCATGTTGTTGCCTTAGTACTTAGTGGCGAAAAAGAGGTATTACTTTATAACCTAGCTGGTAATGACTAGTTCATGTTTGATGTATATTTCAAACTTTTTCAAGCCTCCTTAAAATCAGGTTGCAGAAAGCTTTCAAAAGCGCACTGTAAGTTCCTTTCAGATTCAACCATCCATCATAATAATGTAAAAAGTATGAAGCTCTTTTTAAATATGTCTGTTTGGATATGAAACCAGTATGTAGTTTTAGTACTTTCTGGGCTCTGTGAATATGTTTTTTTCCTTACAATATCAAAGAAAACAGACAGCAGAGGGGACTTCTTTGTTCCAGTAGGTACTGACTGTGGGTCTATATACAAATCTTGAGCAATTTCAAGCTGAGTCTCACTATAGATTTCTTAAGGTGAAAATAAATTTTTAAAAAATGTGGACTAGGATCTTTGGGAACAACACCTGCATGCACTTTAGTCTGTGGATGTGGAGGATGTTATATTGGACACAGTATATGTTGAACAGCCTCAAACCTGACCAAGTGTTTGATATCATTCACTAGAATTCATGGAGTATTTGTCTTTCTAGTCCTTCAGACTATGCAGCGACAGGAAGCTGTAGGCAGTATTTTGCTAATATTGGGAAAGCAAATCTTGACGTTCTGCAAAGGGAGTCATCTCAACGAAAACAGCTGCTCTTGGAAGCTTTAGCATGTTTGGTACGTGGTCAGGGACAGCTCTGCACCTCTGGGAACAGCTTGGGGTTGTCAGCTGTCAGCAGGAGCAAGAATGCTCTTCTACAGTGGCATCCAGTTCTATTTAACACCTCTGTCTTGTATTATTTCAGAAAATTTCTAACACACAAGTAAATGAGGAAAATGCAGAGATTCTGGGACGTCTGGTCTGTGACCTGGGTGAAGAATACATTAGAAGTTCTGGTGGGAATTTGCTGAAGCAATTAAGCCAGTGTGAATCCTTCTTGCCTGATCAAGAAGAGGCTATTAGGAGTGTCATCAGCAGTGGTAACACTACATTTGGGTATGAATTCTTCTTCTGGGCATCAGCAAAACAGTTCCCTTACAAAAAACCGTTGTCCTATTAAGACCACAGTGAACTTCAGCCAACCAGCTTGATCAAAAACTTGAATAATTAGTTGCTTTTGAATTTCACATTGGGCATTTTGCATTGTTTCATTTGAACTTTTCTTTCAGCTGAAAGGTTTGTCTGGAATTCCACTGAAAAATACATTGTCACTTCTCACCTACTCTAGTTATAAAAGCCTTTCCTCTGCTCTGTTTTTCATTAACCAAACTTCTCTGAGACTGTCCTGATGAACACAGGTGGGCTCTAGCTGCTTGTCAGCTACTCACTTTCAGAAAACATTCTGTTTTCTGATAAATCCCTGTCTGTCTCTAACAGAGGCATTGTCCGGGGAGGCAAAATACTTTCCCTTCCTCTGGCAAATGCCCTGAGATCTTGGGACTGAATTGGGTGATAGTAAGCAAGAGATATTCTTTGGGTTTCATGCTTAAGAAAATAATGTGTTTCTCAAATGTCATTTTCCCATCCAGTGGCCCTTATTCTTGTTACTAACAATTGCTCTTGCTCTGGTGGAATGAAGTTTTGTGTAACAGGAAGCGATTGAGAAGATTTAGGATTTAAATCTTGTGTTTTCATAACTTCAGATGTTACAAGGACATGGCAGCTTCTAAGATAGTTTTTTTGGTTGTTGTTCTTCCTTGAAAACTGATCCCTGCTAATTTTTGTATGCAGGCCTCCTGTAGCATGGTCAGCTTTTACCCTGAATGAGCTCAGTGGATTGATTCCTGTATTTGATCACAGCATCTTGCAGAAGGTCCCCAAGGTGGGTTATACATAGAAGTGTTGGGGGGGGTGTCTGGGAAGCACTCCTAGGTCCTGCAGTGTGGAAGAGATATGATGGGGGTCGTTCAGCCAGGATGTTTCAGTAGTGTCTTCATTTAAACATTGTGGTGCCAAAGGAGATGGTTGGTCTGTGAGAAGCGAGGGTCGATCAGGCTGACAGCCTGGAACTGCAAATCTAGATCTCTGTCATGCCCTTCCTGTAACTGTTGGGAGAGTACCAGAGGTGGCAAGCAGTAGTATACAATGCTTTGTGAGGGGGTAAAATCATGTATGGGGTGCGGGATATGATAGAGTTCAAGCATTTAGAAATTTGCCTTTGGCTCACCGAGGAAAGATCTCTAGGCATAGAGCAGCAGGTCTGCAGCCCGTAGCACTTTAACAGGGAAGTTTCTTGTCTGTGTGAGTAGCAACTTCTTACGCTGGTGGTACGCCCGAGATTGCAGTATCCCCCTGATGAAACATTTTCCTTCCAGAATGCTTTAACTCTTTGGCTGAAAAACTTTGCACGTGATTCACCTCTGTCAAGGGAACAGCTGGCCACCGTTGTTGAAGAACTCCTGCCTACTAGGCATAAGCGTGCTGATGGTATGGGAGCTTTCTCTGATCCGTACTGGCAGCATGCCCCCCCTGCTGTCAGGCTTGACCCTAGAGCTTGTGGGTTTCCCTAAATGTGTGAGTTGAACTATGAAATGCTTGGTGGCAGGTCACCCAGGAGGAGGGTGGTACCATGACTGCATACCTGTCTACCTCCAGCAAGGGAGCATTCAAAGCTCGAAGCAAAAGGATTTAACACTGAGCACATCTGATAATTGCTTCAACAGGTTGCCCATCTGACAAGAACATAACAGAGACAGTTCTCAGCAGTGACTTGATGCCCATTTACTACACACCTGAGCAGTTACGTACTTGCCTGAAGAATGTCTCTCTGGACAATCACCTCCCTCAGATACTGACCTATCCCTTCAGTGTTGAGCAATTAGCTGTGCTGAAAAGGCATCTGGATGAGGTAATGCCAGCCTGAAGAATGTCAAATTATCTACTGATGAGATTGTCAGGGACTTGTCCAGTTGAGCTTAAGTGTTTCTAAGGACTCCACTACTTCTCTGGGGTCCTCTTCCAATGTTTGCACACCTTTACTGTGAAAATATGTATTTTTTTAATATCTAATCAGAATTTTCATTGCCTGTTGGTCGTCATCCTTTCACTGTGCACTTCTGAGAAGAGCATGGCTCCATCCTCCCTGTAATCTCCCATTAGATAGTTGAAGACAGTAATAAAATCCTCGCCTAGTCTTCTCTTCCTCACACTGGAAAACCCAGCGCTCTCAGTCCCACTGCCCCACTTCTTATGCTGTGTACTTCTGCGCTCCCAGCCAGTGTGGCCCTCTGCTAGCCTTTGCTAGACTTTGTCAAAGTCTTTCTTGTATCAGGGAGCCCAAAACTGGATGTAGTATCCAGATGGGGTCTTCCAAGTGGCAACCAAATGGAGGGGAAGAATAATTTCTCTTGACCCGCTGCCTGTGCTGCTAGGGAAGCCAAATATTTGATTTAGCCTCCACCACTGCAAGGCATACTGCCCACTCAGGTCTGTGTTGAGTTAGTTTGCAGTGCTTCAGGTTTTGTTCCTTCCCCTGAGGCCTGCATGCCTGGGCTATCAAGCAGAAAAAGGACAGATGTGCTCACAAAATCTCACTGGCTTTGGTTTCTTACTCCTTGCAGACCTGTTGGGCTTTTCCACATTAATTTTGCAAAGAGCATAAATTCACAAGCACAGGCGTGATAATGAGCGTTCGTAGCAATAAAAACAGTCTTTCCACAGACATATCCTGATGGGTATCCTGAAAGTCTGCTCCTCAAACTGGGCTCCCTTGTTTCTTTCATCACCCCTGAGGATGTTTCCAAGTGGAAGATAACTTCAGCTGACACACTGGCTGTCCTGCTAAAAAATCAGCCCCCTGATGCTCAGGTAGGAATTTGGGTTTGCTTTCCTGCCCATGTTTGCTTCCTGGTTTGGGAGCTGCTGGTTTAGGAGCTGCTGGTTTAGGACTAGCTTAGTGTGGTTTCAAAGATGATTGGCCCATCCCTGAGGTCCGAACAAATATATTTGAAATGATTAAATTTTATTTTTGTAATTAGTGCATTTGTTTCTCGTCTGAGGATGAAAACATAAATTCTGATTCAAGTTAAATTTTGAAAAAAATTAAATGTGTTTCTAGGCTTCTTCAATGATTAGAAGATATATTGACTTGGGAAATCCCTTGAATGCCGCTGCACTGAATGCAATTGGTACGGAATATGTGTGTCTTCTAAATGTGACCGAGTTGAACATGATAGACTCCAACAGCTTGAAGTGAGTCAAATAACTTGATGCTCTTGGCTTCTTGCAAAAGCACTTTCTCATCAGGAAGTTGATTTTCGTTTTCTCTCCACTCAGTGAAGGGAAGTCTAGGCAGCAACTTAGTACCTGCCCTGTGTCCACATATATAAAGCCTGCTCTTCTCGATCCTGCCAGGAAGGGCTCAGATTTGGAATCAAACTCTCTTTATTGCAGCTTAGCTGACAACAGATATGGTCTGCATACATGCTTTTATCCGAAGTGTAAAGAGTTAATTAAATTAGTTAATTAAATTTAATTTAAATTAATTTGAAAGACTGCTAAATGAAATTAGTTAGCTACATCTTTGCAAATCCAGAAACTTACCATGCGCCATCAGAGCCACCATAACTTTTAAGCATGAGACTGATCCATTATTTTTTGCTCTTAGCTTCTCTCCATTCCTCTTCTATCTACTGCGAAGAGGGGGTCACCTCTCCTATGGAGAGAATCCCAGCGAGATACTCAGAATAGTTCAAAATCTGTTCAGGATGAAGATAATAAAAACTTTTCTCTCCCTAAATCTTATTTTTTTGCAGCCTGGCATCTCTGAATCCTTCAGCCTGTTCACAACTTACAAAAGACATCTTATATGCTAAAGCAAAACGTGCTTTCTCAGACCGGCACTCTTCGCCTGCTTACTATAAGCTTATTGAACCATATCTAGGTATGTAAAAGAACAGTATATTATGGGGAAGAGAGAGGTCGTGGTCAGAAGCTGAATGGGTATCAAATACCGTCTAAGATTTGGGTATTTTCAAAGCCAGGTTATTAAAAGTTTCAGTCTTTTCCACCTAGTAGATGGTATAAATAGAAAAGATTCTGTACCTGACTTAATTGCCCAAATCAATTGTCAGACTATCAGAGGGAAAATCAAACTTGTGACTTCTGGGATGGATAAGATCTGTGAGATCCACAAGAAATCAAGCTGCTAATGCTTAATGCTTATCTCACAGCCCTTCTCTCATGTCTTGGCTCCCTGTTAAGCCAAGAATTTATTCACAGCCTGAGCAAACTCTTCTTACCCCTCTGTCTAGCATCTGGCATTGCTACAGGTTGATTTAGCAGCCAACACAATAATACCTTCCAGCAAAATGAAGTAGCATCCATATATTTTGCAGTTGGAACTCACTCAGTTAGCACCCCCAGCCTAATAAATTTTGGAGACATCATTATAGTTCTAGCTTATACAGGTACGCAGCGCTGCTCATTTGAGGGCTGTCCTCCATGCTTTGATATACTTTCTCTTTTTGGTCCCAGGGGGTGCTCCTGCTGTGGATCTCAGAGCTCTAAGCAAGGACAACGTGAACATGCAAGTTAGTACTTTTGCGAAGTTAAGAAGAGACTCTTTGATGGTGAGCTGAATCTTCAAATTGTTTGATTCCTTGCATTCGTATGATGTGAAGTAGTTGGTTTTGGTCACATTGTCCACTGTCCATAAATCAGGAGTTACTCCATCAAATTCAGAATGATGCTAGACCAGTAGAAAGTAAAGAACTGGTTTGAAACTTCTTTAAAAATACAATTTGGAGTCATACATAGGTGCTAAGCCTATCTTACTGGGGAATTTCTTTAGAGCAGGCTCTCACAGCAGTGGTGGCAGGAGCAGGGATCAGGAATCCATTAGACTACAGTCTATGTGTATTATACAATCTTCTGACAGGAGTGTTAGCAGCAATATAAGCAATTTTGGAAGAAACTCCAGTGATTTGGACAGGGACTGGGGCCCCTACCTGAGTGTAGGAGACTTGTCGTCAGAGGAGAACAGAAATAATCTTTGAGGAACCATCATGTTCATTCCCCTTTCAATTGGAAGATTGTCCCAATTGAAACCACTCACCAGAAATTTGTCTTCCTTGTTCTTTGCGCTGCTGCTAATAGAAACCTTGCTGGTTCCTTGGTCAGAGGTATTAGTTCCATTCCCGTATTTACATCCATAATTCTTGCTCTTTGATTTCTCCTAGAGCCTGACGCTTTCTGACGTTCAGGGCTTGCTGGGAATGAATCTTCGTGACCTGGCAGGGTGGCAGAACACGTCTCCCATCAGGGAGTGGGTCCAAAGGCAGAAACAATCAGAACTGGATAAGCTGCATGTTGGGCTCACTGGGGGAACACAGGAAGGCTACATCAACATTGTCACTCCCAGATTTCAGCGTACGTATTATGTTAGGACCTCTGATTGTTGTGCTTTAAATGTTGATTTCTTCGCACTGATGCCCCCTCTTTTTCCTCTAGCGCCATCCTCAGCCGCTCTGGGTACTGTGGCCACGGCACTCCACCTCCTGCCTGCTCTGCTTAGCACTTCCCTGATGATGTCAGTCTTGTCTTGAAAATCTTCCCTCAAGAGAAAGCAGGATGGGGGGGACCAGCCTGTGACCTGCTCTGAGGCCTGTTGGGGACAGCCACGCCTGGGGTGTGAGGGGGTGCTCAGTGCTAGCAGCAACTATTATGCAGCCCAGGGTTCACTTATTAGGTAATTTGTCTTCCAAATAACTGGAAAAAAACAAAACAGTGTTCTGTCTGAAGGGAAAATTTCAGACTCTTCAGAGTGGGATCTTTGCCTTTTGTACAGACCAAACCCAGGTAAGCCCCAACCATATTACTGTAACACAAATCATGTCAATATTTTAGCGTGCAACCCTGGTGGGTTTAAGGGTGAGCAAATTGGCTGTTCTGCTTGTTAACGGTTACATTTCTCAAAGAGCCTGGTCTCTTGACCCTGCTAAGGCCTCTGAGTGGGAGTGAAGTTTTCCAGCTGATTGTAAATAAATAATGGAACTAAGTAAAAAATGCCAGAAGCAAATCAATGAGTTGCTGTTGTCGTCTCTTCATTCGGACTGCCTGTACCTTCGTGTCTGCAGGTATCGGTCTAAATTAAATGGCCAGAAACCCCCGACATGCCTTTTCCTTTTCTTTGGTGTTGACTACTCAGCACTAAAGAGTTGAGGCTGTTCTCAGCTTCCTCAGGGGAAGGGTATAAGAACTTGTGTAAAATTTTCAACACTTTCTTCCCCACCCCATTCATTGGGAATTTCTGTCCAAAAATGCCTCAGTGCAACCTGCATCCAGCCCCTTTTTCTCCCAGGAGAAGAGCCTGTGTAAAGAAATTATAAACGTTCATTGTCCATGCTTTACAGAAAGAGAACAGGAGAGGCTGGTCTGTCCTTCCCTGCAGACTTCTGGGTGGCAAGAGGCGCTTCCCCACTGCCTGCATCCTCTGGTACTGCGGCACTAGCTAGGGTGGGAGGGGGCCCGATGTAAGGAAGACAGCCTGCATTTCGAACAGCGTCGATGCCCTGACAGAAATCTTCGTTTGTTTCTTTGTGCCTTGACTCACTCTCAACAAATGACGCACAAGAATCTGCTCAGTCTGTGCAGAATGAAACTAGGAAGTGAAAGTTCTGCAGGGAGAAACACTCGTAGTAGAGCTGTTGGAGGAGGAGGCACTATGTAATGAAGAAAGAGCAAAAGAAGTGGAAGCTGTTTAGATTGAAGCTAGCAAGAAAAACTACAATACAAAGCACTAAACACATCAAAGAACATGATTTGATTTGGAAAAAAAAAAGTTGATTGTTTTATTAATTGGTGTTTTATTATATAGTGTTGCAACAGTAATCAAGATAAACTATCTTCAGTTAATCATCCCTCAAACTAGGCTTCGCGTAGTTTGAACAAATCTTGATCAAAAATATCATAAGTTAATGAAACAAGTTAAATGCAACTTAGTGGATCTCTGAGCTTTCAGACTGTGTTGCTGGGACACATTCTGCTTTAGGAACGGCCAGTAACTGACATCCCTGAGTTGTCCCACTGTTTCAACAGATCCCAGTGGGGCTGCTTAGAAGTAAAATGCCGCTCAGTGTGAGTAAAGCTGGCAGAGCTGGGCCTGCTGTCAGCATTGATGCATTGTTGGACCAGCCAATGTGGCTGGTAACTGCATTACGCAGAGCAAGTAGCTAGTAAGTACCTGTTGGGCTTCTTTGGGCTGGAAAAATACCTGTCCTTTCACTGCCCAGCCTCAAAAATAATACGCGAATTCTGTGCTGGTATGAAATGGACAAACTCTATTTCCTTCCCAGGTTTTCCGCTTTTCCGCAGGGAATTTGCCAGCACCATTGTTTTGCGGGATGGTAAAAATTAAAGGAGGGATCCAGTGATTATGGTGCTGGAGGTGGCGGTGTCAGAGAAGCCCTCGCAGCAGCGAGATTCCCACGGCTGGTGCCAGTACGTGCACTAGGCAGGAGAGTCTGGATCCTGATCCTAGGTGGAGAAGACAGATGTGAAGGAATTGGGTTATCCAGGCAAACAGCACACAGGAGCTATGAGGGCGGTAGGGGTGCTTTGGGATTCAGGTAACCCAGAGGATTGCTCATGTCGGGACAACATTTTTCTGCCTTTTGTGACATTGCCCATACCTGTCCCATGGGCACTGACCTGCACCCCAGTTACAAATGTCACCTGGCCCTGAATAGTCAGTAGGGCTGAGTGTTTTCTTATTTACTCCTGCTTTACGCTGGTGAAAGTCTGTGGAGTCATTAAAGCTGCAGATGTAGCTCTGTCGGGTTAAATGACTCCAGATGTTAGCGTTTTTACAGCGGTGCCTGTTCAGAAATGCCGTGTGCACCTAAATTACTTGAAAGGCCATTTTCTTGCCATGTGAAAACCCGCACAGTGCGTTGGCATTAACGGCATCGCTCCGGCTTTCTGCGGAGCGGTTGAGAGGTGCTGAGCGTGATGAGACCTCCACCAGGGGTGGTGACACCCTGGGGAGACACACCGTGTCTAGCCAGAAACTGCTTGGGCTTTCTTATGGACAGCAGCACACCCGCATTGAATCTGGCCAGGAAAAAGGTGGATTGGCTACTGCTTGTCAGTGAAAACTTCTGGCTTGCCATCAGTTCCTAAGCCTTTCCCAACTCCGAACATTCACACCTTACCAGCCTCAGGTTGCAGGTTGATGTACCCATCGGATGTTGGTCTTGGTGTCTCTGGTATGCCTGCCGGTGTTTTTTTAGTGGTCTCACTGCTGGTGGTGGTAGAAGAGGGGCCAAGAAATGTTGGAGGGGTGCTGGTCTTGCAAGCCAATGTTGTGGTCTTGGCCATTGAGGTGGTGACACTCTTTTGGGTGGAGATGGTGGAGTTGGGGAGGGGGGTGGGCTTGTGGGGAGGGAGGTTTGTTTCTGTGGCAGTGGGTGCAGAGGTGGAGTTAGGGGCAAGGGTGCTGGGAGCATTGTGGGTGCTCGGTGTGATGGTGCTACGGGTGGCAGGAGCAGGGTTGATGGTACCCCCAGGTTCTGAGGGGTTCACGGACACCAGTGGGGTGCTGCTGTTGCGGGTGGTAACAGCTGGGTTAGTAACAGCGCTGCTGGTGGTGGTGGTGGTGGCCCCGTGTGTGAGAGCAGGGGTTGGGACTGAGCTGGCAGAGGGAGCGCTGGGGTTGACAGTGGCGAGGATGGTGGTATGGAGCGTGACAGCAGGGGGGGTGGCCATATTTGAGGTGGCAGACTGATTGGTGGAGCATGGGACGATGGAGCCGACTGCTGGCCGAGTAGTGGAGGTGGCAGGGGGACTCCCGGCAGCACTGGGGGCAGTGGTGTAAGCGCTGGGGGGAGTGCTGTGAGGGGGGGTCGGGGTGATAGGGCTTGGGCTGGGGGCCTTGTTGGGGCCGGTACTTGAATTAGTGGTAGGGAGGCTGCTACTGGCAATAGAGGTGGGGACAGTGGGAAAAGTGGTGGGAGTGGGGACGGTGACTGTGGGGGTGATACTGGCCGAGGTGGTGGGGTGAGGAGGGGTGGCTGTCCCCGTGGGGCTGGGGTCCTCCATCCCCCCTTGCAGGCCGATTCCCAGGGTGCAGTCCAGCTCCCGCTGGGACTGTCTCTTCACCCAGCTCATCACCAAGGTCTCATTTTCAGCTTCCTTCAGGTAATGGAGGTTTTCCCCAAGCAAATTTTTCACATCCATGACGCTGAGTTTCTGCAATAAACAGCGACACCTTTGTTCATCCTCACAGCTGGCATCACCACCGAGTGCTTTTCTAGCAGGACTGTAGAGCAAGTAAGAACTTCCAAAAGAAAAATTTAAAAGATAAAAAAATAGAGACTTGGTGGTCTGATGGGGCTGTGCCCTCAAACCCCACCGCTCAGCCCTCGGCTAGCCCTGCCCTTCCGTGGGGAAAAGAGGGGCAGCGTACGGGGGACGTACCTGCAGTTCATTGGGATTTAGGGCAAGGAAGATGTCTATGTCCATGTCTATGGGAACGCCAGCTTTAGCCAAGTCTTTCAGGTCTTTTGCTGGAGCTCCGCCTTAAAGAAAGCATAAGGGGCACCTAGATGCATACAAACACTTCCAACGCTTTTGGAGGGGTTCTGGAGACTGCTAGATGTGTCTCAGGTGTGGCTAAATTCCCCCCGGGTGAGGAAGAGGTATCCAACCTCTGTCACCACAGGAAGGAGGGTGAAGGCTGAAACACCTACCCAAGTATGGCCAAATCTGGCAATAATACACCCTGGTGGTGCCAGCCTGGCCAGCAAAGGCCTCCTGGGCTTTTCTGTAGAGCTGGTTCTTCTTGGTTTGAGAACAAGTGGCGATGTTTAATTGTCCAGCAGTCCTGGGGAGAGGGAGGGTCACCGGTTAGAGCTGGGCGCACCACCCCAAGCCAGAGCTGAAGCCCTTTTGTTGGTGGGGGATGAGTGCTCTCTCCCTGCCCGCGGTGCCGGTGGCTCAGGCAGCAGCTGGGAGCAGGATGTGGCCATCCCACCAGTGCCGGTGGCTCAGGCAGCAGCTGGGAGCAGGATGTGGCCATCCCACCAGTGCCGGTGGCTCAGGCAGCAGCTGGGAACAAGACGTGGCCATCCCACCATGCTGCCTGTGAGTTGGCAGGGACGAAACGGAGGTGGGAGTCTGCCATCCCACCATCCGCTTCCCCTGTGGTCCCAGGGGCCTCGCAGGACTGAAAAGCATCCCTAAAAAGCGGCTTACCTGATTGCTTCTGGAGGGATTTGCTCAATCTGCTCCTCCTGCAGTTTGCACAGGTTTCCCCCACCCATTTTCTGAAGCAGGGGCCCTGTCAAGGTGCCCCCCAGGGCCTGGTACCTGCTGATCAGCTTCTGGACCTGGGAAACACAGTTCAGGTGGTTGCATGCAGGCAGGGAAGGAAGATGCTCCCAGTAGAAACGTGTGTGCTGCAAAACCGCCGTGCCGCCCTTGGGCAATGCCCTGAGCTGGGCTTGGGCACTGATCGGTCCCGGTTTGGGCTCACCGGTACCCATCCCCCACTGCTGCCGTGGGTTTACCTGGGGAGCCTTCCAGTTGCCACCCGAGGGGTCGAGCAGGGCTGAGAGCGTGTCGCTGGAGCTCACCGGCCACAGGCTGATCTCCTCCTCCGTGTACTGGCGGGACAACGGCCCGAACACCTTCAGCTGCTGCTCCGGGATCCCCGACGGGTAAATCTGCAGGGTCAGGCCGGTGGGGCAGAAAAGAAGGTCAGGGAAGGGAAAAGAAGGCAGGAACAGGCTCAAAGGACCTGCTCAGGTGCCTTCATCCCCGCAGCCGGTGATGCCCATTCCGGGAGTGGGTCTTGCCCATCGCGGAGCGTGCCCGTGCTAACAAGGGGCTGTGTGGGGGCTTCTGCCCTGTGTCACCATCACCTGCTCCAGCTTTTTTTTCACGACCTGCAGGTAATCCGTGGGGAGCGGCACTTCCATCAGAAGCTTCAGGTTTGCTTTTAAAACCTCATTGCTCAGGCAGAGGTCAAACTCCTTGCTGCTGCTGTAGCTGATGAGTACGATGGGGTCGGAGATGGTGCTGGCTGTGATGGGAGTGGACGGGCAACCTGCGGGCAGGGACGGCACGTCAGGCAGGTGGCATTTTCTCCCTCCCACCTGGCCCTGACCCTGCCACAGGGCCCCGAAGCCCCTCAGAAGAGCCCAAATGAATGAGCGGGGAATCGCCGTAACGCAACTCAAGCTGTCCTGAGAAGCATCCTTTTGTTCCCTGGATCCCCACCCCATGAAGGCGCCTTATTCACTTTCATTCCTTAAAGTTATTCCTGAAGAACCTGGCGGTGTGTCTGCAGACCACGTATGCTTTGTCCTGCTGAAGGCAGCTAAAAATGAACCCGTTCCCACATCACCCACACGAGCATCCTCCTCTGGTGCTGCTCCTGTCCAGCTCCAGGGGTTTTCTTCTCCGGCTCCAGCTCCCTCCCTGCTGCTGCTGCCATATTCCTACTCCCAGGTAAGAAAACCCATCCCAGCGTGCTGTAAGGATATTGCCCCCATCTCCCCAGTTACTTTAAGGGAATTCTACAGCTTTCTGCCTGGTCCTGTCCCCCTCCCTGGGTCCACCCAGATGCTGACCAGCCCAGGAGCATTGTCTCCCCCCAAGAGCTCTGAATGGGTCGGGGCTGGCTGCGGTGCAGGGGATCACTCACCGTCTGCGCTCCGCTTCAGCATGGGATGAGACGAAGCCGACGCTGCTGTGAGGGCCCTGAGGAGGGTCAAGGTTTTCTCCCGCTGGGAACGTCCCTGGCTGCCGTATGAGGCCGCGATGCTCCTGCCAAAAGCCTCCCGCACTGCCTGCCGGGGTGGGGAGGCAGAGGGTGCTGGGTCCCGTGGCATCAGGGCTGGCCTGGCTGATGGGCAACACGCCCCGAGGACTTGAGGAGGGGGCTTACCTTGGGCACCAAGCTCAGCATGGTCTGGTTCAAAGCCAGCACAAGTGGCCCCAAATTTTGTAGAGTCCGTAAATCCCAGCTGGAAGGATCCCTGCAGCCCTCAGGAGAAGGACCAGCTCAGCATCCTCGTGGGTACGTCACCCCTCCTGCTCATCGCCCACCCCATAAGAGCAGGCGGAGGCTCCTTACCCGTACACTGTGCCCCCGCCGAGGAGCACGGTGTTGAGGGCGTCCCGCTGGGCCCCCGTCAGGGCTGGGCAGAGCTTCAGGTTCTCCAGGACACCGGGGTCCGAGACCATGATGGTCTCAGGCTCCATGTCGCACACCAGTGCCCCAAGGCTGGCGAGATGCTCGGGGCGCAGGCGGTTACTCCTCACCCCCTGGGAGACACGACCCAGCCCTCGTACAAATGCCCGGCGAGGGGTGTGGGGGACCCCGGCCACCCCCGGCTCGGTCCCCACTCACCAGGCAGCCCAGCGCCGCGCGCAGCAGCCCTGTCCGTCGCGCTGAGCCCCTGGGCAGCAGGTCCAGGTTCCCGCGGGAAGCCCGGGCATAGAACGCTCCGCAGGTCCCACCACGCACCTCGGCCAAGCTGTGGGGAGCAAGAGTCAGCGTGGCGGGGAGGAACAGGGCGAAGGGCTCATTGTGTCCGGGCAGATCTTTAATGTTCCTATTTTTTTTTGGTGGGGGGGAGCATGGGGAAAGTCGTTTTAAATGGTGACTCCCTTCTGAGCAGTGAGCTGCGGAGTCGCACGGGGCTGGGAGGGGTCTCTTCTTACCCTGGGGAGGACGTCTTGGGTGCAGGATGGGGGATACCCAGCCCCATGCCCCCCATGCCGCGGCCAGCATGGCTCCAGCCTCAGAGAGGAGTGGGGTGGAGAGGACCAGGGGGTCTGCAGGGCTGGAAGTGCCCCGTGTGGGTCTGGAGGTGCCAGGCATGGTCGTGCAGATTTTGTAATACTCCTCTCCCACGCAGAGCTCCCGGGCGCCCCGGGGTGTGCCAGAGCCGTGCCAGAGGGGGCTTGATGCCGTGATTTGGCACCAAAACCGCAGCTCAATACTCACTCGAAGAAGAGCAGCAGGTCCGGTGGGTACATGCCGAAATCGGCCGTCAGGTTCTTGGCGGCGAGCAGCCGGGCCAGGCAGGAGAGCTGGGCAGAGAGGCTTTTCTTGACAATGCCGAGGTGGTGAGAGCCCCTTTTCCCTGGCACCCCCCAGCTCCCCGCACCCCACCCCGGGATCTGCGGCCCCTGCCCACCTGGGCACCGCTCAGCTCCGCTGTTCCGTTTTGCAGTCCCTGGGCAAACGCCAGGATGTTGGCAGCAGGCAGGTCGCTGGCTGGGAGGCACTGGAAACCTTGCAGGACCGCGGCTGAGGGGCTGCGTTGGGGAGGCATGGTTGCATTTCATCGTCCGCTTTAGCTCCCCGACACCCCGCGGAGGAAGAATCCGCTTGGGAATTCTCCCTTCGCCCTGACCATGGGGTAAGTGGGAATAACATGGGGTGTTGTGAAAACATGCCCCAGCCCTGGTGCCATGGTGGCGCCGAAGGGGACGCCGTGCAGCCGTGAGGGTGCCCATCCCCGCTGCCAGGGTGGGGGCAGAGGTGCCCACTACACCTGGGGCTTCGGGTCAGGGAGAAACCAGCGGATTGCGGATTTCGGCTTGGGAGAGGCTCCCGTTCCATCTGAGTCATCCGCAAAGGAAAGGAAATTCTTGGTGTATTTGTTCTACAATAAAAGCCGATGCAGCTGGTATCCCAGCCTGGGCGCCGGCACCAGAACCGGCTGCGCAAGGCTCTAAATCCTCTCCAGCCCTAGTGACCTGTCACAGCAGCTGTGACACGGATGTGGGGAGAAATGCAAATCCACGCCTGCCCTACTGCCTGAGCCCCCCGAGACACCCCCCCCGCTTGCCAGAGACCCTGGCAGGGGCCAGTACTTACTCGGTGTGATGCTCGGTGGCAGACAAGACGGCTCCCATGACCAGGGTGGCCTGGAGAGGAGGACGGGGGATGCTCAGTCACGAGGCACAACGGGCTTTTAAATACAGAGACTGAGCGGGGAATGGGATCTGCCCTGGCCAGTGTCCCCAGGTCACGGTCAGTGCCCATAAGCTGACGGCAGCTGAGACCTGCAGTGGCACCGAGGCTGCCCTGGGTTGCACATGGGGGCAAAAGCCACTACAGCTGCTCTCAGGAGCGGGGTCCTTTCAACAGCGGGTCTCTCCCTGCTTCCCCGGGGCTGGGGGAGCTGAGTCCCATTCCTCGGTTTGGGAGCGGGGCAGGGAGGCTGTTGGGCAGCAGGTGAGCGAGGGATGGGATGGGAGAGGGACAGGTCACGGGCTGCACAGGGTGCCAGCGGGGAGGCGATGGCTTTGCCTCCCTGAAGCCGAGGACCAGGGAAACCGTGGCAGCTCTGCTGCTCCCGGCACCAGGTGTGGTGTTTCGGCAAAACCCTGGCATATTCGGAGCCACTGGAGCCGCCGGGGGTGACTCACCGCTGCTGCTTTCATGAGGTCTGTGGAGAAACCTGCAAGGGAGCGGGAGGGGGTTATAAAACATTCATGTTATAAAACACCCATGACCGTATGTGCAGGCGTCCGGGGGCTGTTATAAAGCAGCTGCCGGTTTAGAGTCTGGGAAGGGTCTTTTCTTCACCAGTTTAGTAATATTTAGTAAACACTGGCGAACGCTATGCAGTGAGCAGCCCCTGCACCACCCTGCAGCCTCTGCCAGCCTGAGCAGCCCGGGGTGTCTCCGGGCGGGTTTAGAAGACAAAAAGTGACAAATCTGCCCCTGGGAATATGTTTGTGCAGGTTCCCAACGCCCTGCCGGCTGCAGCTGGGAAAAACTCCCACTGCCTGCGGATGCTGATGGGAGCAGGAGGCAGAGTGTGGGGAGAACCAAAGCCCTGCGGGTTGGGAATGAAAAGCACCGTGGGCTGGAGCATCCCCAGTGCCCGGGGGGTGGAAGGGGGCTTTGCGGAGGCAAGACGTGTAACTCACGGAGGCAGAGAGCGATGGCTGCCGGGGCTGCCCACACCATGTTGCTTCTGCCGGGGCTTCGTCCTTGGTGCAGGTCAGGTGAGCACAGAGCACAGACGGGGAGCCGTGTCCCGCACCCCGGCACGGTGCCGGCTACTGGCCAGGCTGGGAATGGTCCTGCAGCCGATTCCCTCGTCGGATGCTGGGGCTGGAGCCACAGGAGCACAGCGAGTCAGCGTTCCCACCCGTGCTCCGTGAGTGCCTGCACAAACCCCTCACCACCAAGGCAGAGCTTTTCAATCCTATATAACAGAAAACAGAATTTCCTTCTCTGTTATTAAAAGAATCTCTACAATAAATTGTCCTCTCGGACACCCAGAGCCATGATCCCATCTGAACCCCTCAGGGACAGAGTCCCCCTCCATCCCCTGGCTCTGCATGGGACCACACCAGCACAGACTGGCAGAAATCCAGTGCAAACCAGTGGAGGAGCACCAGCAGGTTGTTGCCCTCCCCCTGTACCCAACTCCACACCCCTCAGCTAGAAATCCCCAATAGAAAATAAACCCCCACTCCAGAAATACCATCGATGGGCTGCTCAGCGCTGCCCAGAGCAATTAGCTTATTGCCCTTCGAATTAGACACGAGTAATTTTTCCGCTAAGTCTCATTATGTTCCTTAAATCCCACCGGTGGCTTTGCCAAGTCGCTCTCTGTCTGGGGGAATTCGGCTCCACGATGAGGACTCGGTGCTGCTCAGCCGGGGAAGGTGCTCACCCACCTGCGGTGGCCGGGGATGGGCAGTGCCGGGGAGGGCTCGGCACTTATCTGCTGCGGGGTGGGGATGTTGGGCTGAAAAACGGGGTGTGACGGGGCAGTTTCTCAACAGTGTTTTGTAAAGCTTTTCCCTCTCCTGGTTTTGGTCAGGTTTTTTGGGTTGTTGTTTTTTTTATTATTATTTCTCTGTAAAGGGTCACTTTGAACTTTGACGTAAACGAGTTAAACTCTCTGGGTTGGAGATTTCTGTGCTCCAGATGGAGACGAAGGTCCTCTCAATTCGTAAAAAAGCCCTCAGTCTATTCAGGGGTATATTTTATAGGGCAGCCGGTGTCCAGAATAGACGAGTCCTTGGCGGTGGGCTCAGCATCCCTCTGGGAGGTGCTTCCCTCACACGCATCCTTTTTGCCTTAGCCGTGAATAATCCTGTTCCCCTTTTTACAGCTTTCCCCCTAGAATTTCTGATCCCACCCTGAAATGCTGTCCAGCAGGTGCTGTGAAGGAGGAGACCAAAAAGAAAGGGAGCAAAGCCTTTCCGAGGCTGTGGTGAAAACCCAGAGGAGCCCAATGCTGTGTGGCAGCAAATACATTATCTGTGCATTTATCCTGGGAAAAGGGGACGGCGAGAGCAGCCAGCAGCACTCGGCTGAGCCGGCCGCCCGCTCAGCGGGGTTTGGGGACATCAGCCTTTGCAAAGTGTCCCTGGACCCACAGGTGCAGTGTTGAGTGGGGTTTGTCATCCCTGGTGTCTCCAGCTGATGTCCCCATCCCTGTCCCCCACAGAGCAACCCGCCCTGCAGCACCAGGGCTTGGTCAACCGCCCGCGGGTGTTTCTGGTTTCTATTTTGGAAGGATTTGCTGTAAAAATAGCTCTTGTTGGAGTGGTAAAATTACAGAAACTTGTTTGCTATGAGCCTGATGGTGGGACACAGCCCCTGCCCCGGGCTTGTGGGACAGAGGTGACGGCAGTGGGAGGGCATCGGGGCCCCTTTGTGGGTCACCAGGTCCACTACGTCCCCACAGAGCTTAAAACTGGCCTTGAAACAATCTCAGGAGGAGCAGGCACAGGAGCATCCACTCCAAGCCCAAATGTGCCAGGGACCATCAGCCGAAGCCCCTTCCTCGGGGAGCCTTGGCGGGTCGGTGGTGGGCTCCGCTGGTGCTGCAGGCAGGGAAGCTCCCACCACGTCTCCTCTCCTCTCAACCAGCTGCTTCTCCATCCTTGTCAGCTTTATGACCTTCAAAATTCCACAGCCTGAAGACCGCAAATGATTCCTTTGGATCTCTACTCACTTTTCCAGCTGCTCCAACCTGAGGAATGATGGTTGATGTACAAGAGTTATATAGAAATCACGGGTGGCAGCAGCTTTCCCTGGGCACCCCCTGAACACCGGCAGCCCCGGGGTGGCTCCCCCGTTTCCCTGCCAGGGAGAGCTGCAGTGTTCTGAAACTAGGAGTTTTCCTTCCACGTCTGGTATTTGGTTTGGGCCAATCCCAGTTGCTGGTGTTAGCTGGAGTGGGCAGGGGAAGGGCTGGGGCAGTGGCATGTGCCCCAGCCACCTCGGGCATCCTTGGTCATCTGTGTCAGTTACTAAATCCAGGAGGGCTTTCGGGTAGATCATCACGGCGGTTTCGGCCAGGCGAGGACGAGCACCACTGCTCAAATAACAGGTTGGCTGGGTTGGAGCCCGGGGGCTGGTCCTGCTGTGCCGGTCCGGGCTCATTCCTGGAAACCCCCAGCACCGCACCGGCCACGCTGGAGAACACGTCGTCCCGAGCAGCGCGGCATGGACTGAGACCAGAGGGTGAAGCGCAGGGTATACAGGTAATGGTTTACTGTGGTCACGTGCAACAGGAAAAAAGGGTTATTGCAAGCAGTACAGAACGCCACAAGACACACACCCCATCGCAACCCCCCTGGGTCCGAATGCACGAGTGGATTCACACACGACGCAGCACACGGCCCCGCGGCAGTGATGGCAGAGAGGAGGGAGCAGGACTGGACACAGCGCGGGAGGGGAGCCCGGGAAGGCTGCCTGGAAAACACCTCTCTGCAAGGTAAGGAAAATATCTATTTATCTCTGGTTCCCACAATGTCACGGAAAAGTGCAATGTCCGAAGGCTGATGGGCAGTGCAGGGGTTCCTCAATGCAGATGGTAGGGTGAGCGCTGGGCACCAGCCCCCCCAGCCGTGGTGGTCCCTCACCATGGCCTTACGTGTGGGCACCGGCGTGTCCCCACGTACCGTCCCCAGTGACTGCCTGCCCTGGGGCCTTGCCCCAGATGTGCGGCTGCAGGACGTGTCCCCTGTCACGCAGCAGGGACCATTCCTGCAGCGGGGCCGGTGCGAAGGGAAGGCTACACCCTGTCTCTGATGCTGCAAGTCCCACCCGTAACTTTTCAGGACCTCCTGTGCACGTCACCCATGTTCATTCTTTGGCAAACAAGTTCATGGCATTAATTTACAGCTTCAGGAACCGCCTGTGGCCGCCTCTCCCCTCCCTGGCCACTCCTGGGAGATAGGACAAGCAGGGACAGGGCCTAGGAGGAAGCCAACAGATCTTCTGCTTGTCCAAACTCCTTCCGAGATTTCTGCCACCAGCTCATGAGCCTGCGGTCCCCTCTCGGTGCCCATGGCTGGCGCCTGCAGAGCCATGAGCCGTGCGCATGTCCCCATCCGGCAGTGGACGGACGGACGGCAGCACTCTGTCCCAAGCCAGGAAAGCAAGGTGACAGCCACCCTGTCCTTGGCCAACACGCCGCAGCACGGTGAGCCTGGACCCACCAGCACCCAGGGTGCACCAAGGGACAGGTGACGCAATACCCCACGGGTTTCGGTGACCCACACCGTGTGTTCACCCACAAGCAGAGGGCTGTGCTGTTTTATTTCCCCTCGGGGTTGGAACACGAATTAAATGAAACCACTGCCAGGTGCGTTTTAGATAGGACAGGGCTTGTGAGGTGACAATAACTTGGCAAGTGCTGACTGACACGGTGGCTCGGTGCCAAATAGCCCAGGGATCGGTACTCTGTGTGCAAAGGGCTCCAGCCACCTCTGCCACCCCCCCGAGGCCGCACCAGCTGTCCTGCTCTCTTCATTTTCTAAATGTCCTCTACGGGCTGCAGAGGACAAGGCGGGCAGGAAGGAGAGCGCGCAGGGGCACGCTGCCGGCTGGCAAAGCAAGGGCATTTCCAGAGAAACTCCTCTCGGCATCTTGCAAACCTGAACACCAGCGTGCAGCCAGCGTGAGAGACGAGCTGCTTCCCACTCTTCGAATCAGCCCTCAGCCTTTCTTTCAGCTTCAACCATCTCCTCGGCCGCTCTCGCTGCTCCAGAGCTCTCCCAAACTGCCCATCTGAAGGACCTGCCTCCGGCAGCCTCCGGTGCTGACATCTCCTGCCAGCAAGGAGACACGCGACGGGACAAAAACTGATTTCTCCTCGTTTGGGTAAAGCAGAAAGGGGCTTGCGTCTTCTGACCTGTCTCAGCAGGGCTTACATCCACACCCAGGATAAAAGTGGTTGCTGAGAAAAGGCAATGCTAGTAGAAGGAATAATAACATCTATTAAAAAAGCTTTGGGCTGCTGGCTATTCTTACCACAGAAATACTAAAAATACACGCATTTCCAAGACCACCCGTATTTCAGAACTGCTAAAAGACTAGATTCTTCGCATAGAAATTTGAAAAAAGTTTAAAATCCATTCGTACCAACTCACTCACCTTCAACGAACCTTTAAAAAAACCCACACGTGAGCTGAGGCAGAAAGGAAAGAGCGAGGGCAGGGAGAGGCAGGCAGTGGGCAGGGACCTCTCCTGCGCCCGTCGCACAGCCCAGCTCCGCGGGCAAAACAGGGGGGCTCTCAGTGCCTCCAGGCTGCACTTCAGCCTCCTCATCTCCCACCTCCCACACGACCTGTGTGCCAGTGAGTACAGAGGCCGGAGCAGAGGGAATGGGAATAGGACACACACCCCCCCGAAGTTGCACCCGGCATGTTCTCCTCTCCCTTTGCTGGGTGGTTTTTAGCATCCTGGCACTGAGGGTCTGCAGGTACGTCCATCACGCTCACGGCGAAGGCAGCGTTGGTGCTGCCCCGGCTGTGCCTGAGCCCTGGGACAGGGACGCAAAGCTTTGGGGTCACTCTAAGCTGGTACGTGACACACTGACTCTGCTGCTGCTGAGGCCCAGAATTAGGAAAGGGGCATCCAGTGGCCAGATGGATGATGTGTACATTAAAAAAATAAACCCATCCAAATCCCTAATCTCTGCTAAAATCTGCCTAATCCCAGCCCCAGAAGTGAGGGAAGCCACGGCATACAGAAAGTGCAGATGTGGAGTCAGCGCTGGGCTCCGCGGGGACCCACTGGGACGAAAATGGAGCATTGGGCTGGAAATGCAGAGACGTGGTTTGCGCTCACTCCAAAGCCCACTCGGCCAACCACTGCTCACACTGGGCTCGCTGCTCCTCCGTCTCCGGGCTCTTGGTTTCGTGCTGTGCCTCCTCTCCTCCGCCACCAAGCACAGCTTCCTGGCTCTCCTCCTCTTCTTCCTTCTGCAGCATCTTGTCCTTCAGCTCTTGGATGGTCTCATCCAGCCGGTGAGTGATGTGGTGGGGCACCCAGTTGCTGTCCATTGCGGTGACGAAGGGGTCGGGTGCACAGACCTCGATGAGCTCCTTGCTGGTGGGGATGCGCAGGTAGTAGGCGTGGAGCATCATCCTGTAGGGACTGCTGTCCTTCTTGTGGCTGTAGGTGAAGTCCCCCACGATGGGGTGGCCGATGGCGCTGCAGTGAACCCGGAGCTGATGAGTCCGCCCTAGTGGGAGCAGAGGAATCAGGGACACAACTTATCCCTCAATCCCTCCTCAAGGGCACAGTGGTGCGAGGTGACAATGCACCAAGTGGCATTTGCCCCCCCAGGCTGAGAACCTACATCCTCCATGAGCCGAGCGGGGCTCTCCGCTCCGCTCTGCGCTTCCCAGGCTTTATTTTTCACTGTGCCACCACGCTGCAATCAGGGCCCAGGGCTGCAACCGCAGGTCCCGTGGCAGCACCTCTGCTCCTCTGTCTGCCCAGCCTCAGCAGCCCCCCCACGCCCCCACCCCGAGCTCCCACCTGTCAGGGGCTGCAGCAGCACTTTGGTTACGGGGTCTCCGCTGTAGGACCCGTGTTCGAGCACAATCAGCTCCGACTGGCAAGGCTTGGGATTTTCACAGCCTGCAATGAGATCCGGAGGGGGAGGTCAGTTTTCCCCCCCAGCACGGCCCAGCTGGTCCGGGCAGTGCAGGCAGGGGGCGGGAGCCGCTCACCCTCCGTCCCGTCGATGCACATCATGTGGGTCATGCCCTCGGTGGTGTTCTTCCCTATGGCGTAGCAGATCGTCATTCGGCTCTGGCTGACGTGGCCCCTGACCTGCAGGGCAAAAAGCTGGTTTGCAAGCCGAGCCCTGGCACTCGCTCCTCACCGACGCCGGGACAGCAAGAAGCAGAGGCCAAGCTGCGGTTTAGCAAAACCAGAAGACATGTCCAGAAGCAGGACCTGGTGGGGTGGGCTTACCAGGGCGAGATAAGCTTTGGTCACCAGCCGGTCTTTAAAACACTTGTAGGCGCTTCCCGCTGCGGCTTTGTTGAGCGCGACGCACAGGGCCCCGCTGGTGGAGAAGTCGAGCTGGTGGCAGAACCTGGGGAGGAGACAGGAGCTGGAAGAGCACCCCCGGGCACTCAGGCAGCGTCCCCGGCCGAGGCCGGCTCGGAGGCAGGGCAGAGCCCGGTCCGGTCCGTGGCCGCCCACCTGAAGCCGTAGTAGGTGTCGGGATCGGCCAGCTCGGGGAAGCGGTGCTTGAGCTGGCTCTGCAGGGTCAGCGTCTCGTACCACATCTTGCTGTCGATGCGGATGTCCCAGTGCTTGTTGACCACGATGAAGTCGGAGCTCTGGTACAGGATGGACAGGTTGTCGATGGTGCCCGGCTCCATGGCCAGCGCCCTGCGGGGAGCGTGAGGAGGGATCGGGGTGAGCGGGAAGAGCCTCCAGCCGCAGCGTGTGCATCCCCAGGGATGGGCGCAGCACCCCAGGGAGCGAAGGGACCCAGCCAGAGCGGGCAGGGAGCCAGGCCCGGGGCTGGGGTACCCCCGGTAGGACAGGAGCTGTAGCGGGGCTGCGCTGGTACCGGTGTCACACTGCACATGGGAAACCGGTGTCGCACTGTGCAGGTCCCACAGCAGCGCTACAGCCACAGCCGTACCAGTGCCAGCCTGCAACCCTCCTGCTGTCACCCCGCACAGCTCTGCGCGGCCCCGGTGTCACGCATGGAGGCCCCGTCCCCGTTCCGGTGTCACGCGTGGAGGCCCTGTCCCCGTCCCGGTGCCACGCGTGGAGGGCCGGCAGCCGCACGGTGCCGCGCCGATCCAGCCTGCCGGCCGCGGCTCGGTCTCCCCCAGCTCCCGGTGCCCCCCGAGCCCCGCTCCCGCCGCCCCGCCCGCTGCCAGCCGGCGCCGGGCCGCGATCTCAGCGNGGGCCGCGCCTCGCGTCCAATCAGCGCCGCCGCCACCGCGTCCAGCCGCGCGTCGAGTCCAATCAGCGCCGCCGCCGCTTCCGGCCGGCGAGCCGCGTCCAATCAGCGGCGGCTGCGCTGCGGAGCGGCGGCCGGAAGCGCGGCGCGGCGCGGGCGGGAGTGGAGAGTGGTGCCCGGTGCCGGCGCGGCTCCATGGCGGACTCCGGGGAGGGCCCCGAGGAGGAGGAGGAGGGCTTCTACCAGCGGTTCGCCGCCGAGCTGGAGGTGCTGACCGAGCTGGGAGGTGGGCGCTGCTGGGGCGCCGTGCCCGGTACTGGGGACGGCGGTGAAGGAAGGGGGGGGGTCCAATCGCGGGTCCTCTCCGGTGACCGGCGCCGTCGTGCATCGCCTCTTGCAGATGACCCGTTCTCACCCGCTGGCCCCAAAGTCTCCCAGTTCCGGAGCAGGACGCAGCCGCCGGAGGAGCCCGAACCCCCTGCGGAGCCCGGCGGGGGCAGCAGCCCGGGGGGCACCAACCCCAGGAAGAGGGACCGGGGCTGCGTCCCGCCCGGCTCCCCGCCAGCGCCCCCGGCCCACAGTAGGTTTGGCTCGAGCGGGGTCTGCAGCCGCGGTGGGTCCCCGGGTGCTGCTGACCCCTCTCCCCCGCCCTGAGCGGTACGGGGTGCTGCCGGAGGAGCAGCCAGGTACCGGTCAACGATGCTTCTCCCCTTCTTCCTCCTGCCCCGGTGTCTCATGCAGCCCCGAAGCCAAAGCGGCAGTGCCTGGAAGCTGTTAAGAAGCTCAGCTTTGGGGCGGACGATGAGCTGGCTCCTGATGGCCCCTGGGATGCTGGCCCAGAGGCACCTTCTGCTCCCCAGGCTGCCAGGTTGGCCACCTTGAGCCCCGCTTTTGGCAGGGGCGAGGGAAAGAACCCTTGAACCCCACCAAAGGTTCAAGGGCTCTTTTCCTCAGCCCTGCTAAAGGAACCTGGTGTTCCCCAGCTTGGACCACCTGGAGATGAGCGGCATGGCGCCTCTGCAGACCACACCACCCTCTGAGAAGAAGCGGGTCCTCAAGCGGCCGCCCATCCTGGAGGACTACATCAACGTGACATCTACCGAGGGCACCAGGGTCTTCATGGTTGTGAGGGATGATCCCTCCAGGACAGGGGTAGAGGTAAGGAGGAGTCTCCAGGCTGGGCTTGCTCCTCTGTGGTCGCCATCCAGTTCAGGAGGGGATCTTTGATGAAGCATGAAATGTTTGTACTGAGCATCGGAACGAATGTCAGTCTTTGTTCTTTGCTCCTTGCAGTTCCCAGATTCCCTGGGCTGGAATGCACGCAGGCCGCTCCACTTGCTGGGGGTGCCTTTCTCCTACCTGAAGGAACAAGTGGATAAAGAGGTATCGCTTCTTGTACTGACCTTCGCATCTTCCCCTGCCACCCCTGGAGCCACAGCATTGGCTCCCGAATCCCTGCTCCTCCCGGCTGCGGGTTAGCGCGGCCTCTCTGACCTCCCTCTCGCCCTCTCTGTGCTCAAGCGTCGAAGGCATGTTCTGGAGGCGTCGCAGCAGCTGACGGAGATAATAAACAGGTGAGATGTTGGGATGAAATCCCACTCTGGTTCCTGCTGCGCTGTCAGATGTGGCTCCCAGGATGCTCGGGTGGGGTCCAGCTTTTAGGACTTGCGAGCAGAGGAGCCTCTTTGCCCTCAGCATCCCCAGGTTGGCAAGTCTGGGTGTAATTCCCAGCCCTGCCCTGACTCCCTGTGTGGTTTGGGGCAAATTAGTTCTTTCTTGCAGTTGCCTTGAGAGTGAGACCAGCGCCGAGATACCGGAGCCCAGCGGGGAAGCGGAACCGGCAGACGAGGAGGACTCCGCGCTGCATTGCCTCTGGGTGGACAAGTTCACTCCCCGGTGCTACATGGAGCTGCTCAGTGATGATGTGAGGTGCTAGGATAAGTGGGGGCTTGGGGTTCAGGTGGGTTTACCGCTTGTATAACTCTTCCTTAATTCTATAGGATTGAGGTTTTATGGTGCTGCCTTTGATCGTGGGGCTTTCAGAAACACCAGCTGGGGGGTTCTGTCCGCGCTGGCCCTGCCCGGGGCAGTCCTGCTTCCCAGAGCTCAGTGTGGGGTGGCGGTTTCTGCTGTAGACTGTGGACCTTCTGACAAAAGAGACTATAAAAGATGCCCAAAATAAGACAAAAAACATTGGGTGGACATGAGCCAGGAATTGTTGGCCGGTTTGATTTTATTTTTTTTTAATATTAGAAGTTTTGTAGGGAGTTGGAAGTTATGGAAGAGTCCGAGAAGTGCTGAGTTGAGATGAGACAGACAAAGGACAGCAGGGATGGGGTCGATGTTACTTGTCCTTAGCTTCCCTATGGGATAGTGGCTGAGTTGGGAAAGGAAGCAGTGTTTTCCATGGCAGGGGTGATATGCTGCTCGAGGTCTGTCTGGGCAGACGCACACTGCGTTGCCTCCCTGGGCTCTGCTCCTGCACACCACGCAGGTTTTAAGCCATAAAGGAGAGCGCTTCCTCTGTCCTCGGCCAGAGCCTTCCGAGGTTTGATGGGTTTGCTTGCTTTCTTGCCCAACATACAGTACACAAACCGCTGCCTTCTGAAGTGGCTTAAGCTCTGGGATACTGTGGTGTTCGGGAAGGAGAAGGTTGCGAAGAAGACCAAGCCCAGCGTGGAGGCTCATCCTCCATTCAACCAGCCCAAGGAGCAGCAGAATAAATGGAAAACAAAGCTGCAGCTCACAGAGGAGATTCTGGAGGCTGAGCTGGACCAGCACAAGAGACCCAAATACAAGGTGAGCAGGACACGAGGCTGCTGCGGTTGGTCTCCTCTCCAGTTCCCATCATCCCACCACCATGGTAAGGAGCAGAGTCTTGAAGTACAGATCCAGGAAAAATTGGATTCCTTGATTCTTCTTAGAGAACGTGTATTTTTCCCATTTCTCCTGCGGTTTTTGCTTGGGTAATGTGATAACAAGGGGAGAGGAACAGACTTTCTCCAGCCAAATTAAATGGTCTGGTTGAGGAAATTCGCACCCTTTTTAGCAGAGGTTGATCTTGACTTTTTTTGTTAGGGGCAGACATGACATGCCATTGAGCAAGAGTTTCTGCATCCAGAAAAGAGCGATGATGCTCAAATGGTTAAGAGAGCAGAGATAACATACCCAGGCTGACCAGCTTCAACCTGTCCAGTGAGAGGATATGAAAAAGAGGAAGCAAAACCAGATACTAACAGCATTGCTTCTCAGGAGTGTAATTCTGGAAGGGATTTTCTTCAGCCTTTTCTGTCTGTTGCCCTGCAAACTTGAAGACATGGCTGCCGGTCTGACTCTGTCACCTCTGAGAGTTTCTGTTATTCTTTCTCCAGTGCCTTTCCCTTCTTCTTGTGTGTCTAAAAACCAGTGCAGCAGCTCCTAACACTGTTTTGCAGGCTGCAGATCCTCGTCCCCTTGCGTGGCAGCCTTGCTCGGTGCTGGAGGAAGCCCTGCCTCGCTGCTTGCTGGGCTGACGTACCTCTCTGCCGCAGGTAGCCCTGCTCTGTGGCCCACCCGGCTTGGGAAAGACCACGCTGGCCCACGTCATTGCGAAGCACGCTGGGTACAACGCCGTCGAGATGAACGCCAGGTGAGCCTGTCCCGGCTGCCCTGCCCTGCCCCAGAAGCTGCCGGAGGTGGCGGTGCTGTGCCGGAGGTGGTGCCGTGCCGGAGGTGGCGGTGCCGTGCCGCAGCAGCCTGGCACTGGCTTCTCTTGCAGTGATGACCGCAGTCCCGAGGTTTTCAAAACCCGCATCGAAGCTGCCACTCAGATGAAGTCTGTTCTGGGTGCCAACGAGAAGCCCAACTGCCTGATCATTGATGAGATAGATGGCGCGCCCGCGGTAAGCCCAGCCTGGATCCAGCGACCTTTTGTATTAACCGCTTAATTATTGCCCTCTGAGCAGTTCATCTATTTTAGGAGCAGTTTTTTGCCTCTGAACAGCAAGAATTCATCCTTTCTGTCCTTGATTTTTTTGGTTTGTTTTTTTTTTTTTCCTTTTCCCAAGGCGTCTATCAACATCCTGCTGAACATCATCCACCGTAAGGATGCAGAGGGCGAGGCAGCAGCTGGTGCGGGCCGGAGGAGACGGCGTGAGGGCGGACTGCTGCTCAGGCCCATCATCTGCATCTGCAATGACCAGTTAGTATCGCCTCTGTGTCCCGGGGAGGGATGGAGAGCTGAGACCCCAGCCCCAAGCAAGGAGGCAGCTGCCGTTGCCTCCAGCCAAAGCCCTCCTTGCACTGAGTTATCCACCCTCAGACCTGCGGCTTAGCAGTTCCTTACAAAAAGTAAAACTACAACACGCTCCGCTTTCCTAAAACCCCCCTGATTTTATATCTGCTGGGGTGACTTGTAGCTAGGTGTGAGTGTCCTTTAGTGTTTGTGCACGCCCAAGCATGCAGTGATGAACAGCAGCTGAATAGGCCCTCTCTCTTTGAATAGCTGGATTTCTTCCTCTGCTAGGGTTGCTCAGAGACCCCTGTGCTTCCCTTTGCCAGGTACGTCCCTGCCCTCCGGCCGCTGCGGCAGCAGTCGTTCCTGCTAAACTTCCCTCAGACGGCGCCGTCCCGGCTGGCCCAGCGGCTCTGCGAGGTGCGGCGCGGCCGAGGGTTCCTCTCGCCCCCCCCAGCCGGCGAGCCCTCCCTGCTGACCCCTCTCTCCTGCAGATCGCCCTGCGGCAGGGCATGCGGGCGGACACGGGCGCGCTGCTGGCGCTGTGCGAGAAGACCGAGAACGACATCCGCTCCTGCATAAACACCCTGCAGGTACTGGTGTCACCAGCAGGTCCCTTGGGGACACAGACTTGCGGCAGCTCTTGGTTTGGGCTCAGGTGGGGATGGAGTGAAAAAATCTGTCGCGGGCAGATCCCTAAGATGTCTGCCTTGTCCCCTGTGTTATTTTTAATCTTGATTCCCCTACAAAGCAAGGAAGAACGAGATGCCTCTGGCTTTCCAGCTAGCTGCTGCGGGCATCTCCTCCCACCCTGCAGCGTGCCTTTTCCCCAGCCCCTCGCTTGTGTTGCAGTTCTTGCACGGCCGAGGTCAGAAGGAGCTGAGTGTGCAGATGGTGCAGACGATGAAGATCGGCTTGAAGGACCAAAACAAGGGGCTCTTCTCTATCTGGCAAGAGATCTTCCAGCTCCCAAAGATCCAAAGGTAAACGGGGGGGATTTGTAAGGTCTGCTGTCTGCTTGGGGCCCATTGCTTTGTGGTACCCCCTGACCTGCTTGCAAGGCCTGTGGTGGACAAACGTGAAAGGTCCTGGAGAGCTGGTGTGCCCTGCAGGTGAGCCAGCCTCAGCAGCAGATCTGTGTGTCCAGGTGCTCTTTGGCCGCTCTCTTTAGCACCCAGCAGTTTGGCATTGGTATTGCCTTCAGTCCAGTGTGCAAGGGTCCAGATATTCCTTGCTGGTCCGTTCAGTGCCAGGGCACCCTGAGCTCTTCCCTTTGTGCTCCCCCCAGGCACAGGATAGGAATGGATCTCGCTTTGCCCGCCCAGCTCCTGGTGGGCGATGAGGACCTGTCGCACCTCAAGGGGACTACTGGCTTCAACGCATCCTCCCACCGCTTCCACCACATCCTGCACCTCGCCATCTCCTCAGGGGAGCAGGAGAAGCTCGCCCAGGTAGAGCAGCTGCGGGGGGAAGAGCCGGGCCCTTTCCTCTGCCGTGCTGTCTGGAGCGAGGGTGGATCCTCATCCAGGACGTCGTGGCTGGGGGAAGAGTGCCTTGGGAAATCCCTCCTTGCGCTAGGATCGTGCTAATTTTGGGTGGAGTGTTGGGATGTTGTGCTGATGCTGGGCTCGGTGGGATGCTCAGAATCCCAGCAGGTGGCTCTGACAGGACCGTCTGCCTGGCCTCGAGCTGTCTCTAATCCGGCATCCGCTTACAGGGTCTGTACGACAATTTCCTGAACATGAAGCTGCGGGACTCCAGTTTCAGCTCGGTGTGCTTGGCCCTGGAGTGGCTGGGCTTCTCCGACCTGCTGAGCCGGGCTGTCATGCATGGGCAGAGCTTCCAGCTGATGCGATACCTGCCCTTCCTGCCCGTGGCCTTCCACCTCCTCTTTGCAGCCACCAGCATCCCCCGGCTCGCTTATCCCAGCAGCCAGCATGAGGCAAGTGGTGGGGAGGGCACGGCAGCAGCGTGGCTCCAGCTCTGTTACCTGTGGGGACCGCTGGTGGCTGCAGCCACGGCTGAGCCATCCCTGCTCTTCCCACCCAGGCCCTGGCCAAGCTGAACCACATGCAGAACCTCGTCGTGTCCATGGTTTCAGGGATAACGCCCAGTGCCCGCAGCCGTGCGGGGCAGCAGTCTCTTGTCCTGGAGGTGCTCTGTCTGCTGCTGGACATCATCGCCCCGAAGCTGCGGCCGGTGAGTGCCTACCGGCCTCCCTGCGGTGGCAGGAGGCTTGCCTGGGTGACCTGTCCCCTCTGCAAAACCCCGCCATGAGGGAGGGGACATGTTCCCTGCACTGCATCACCCAGGCTGAGCTATCCTGGATGTCTGTCCCAAATTCGGGCTCGGTTTCGCATTGCAGCTGATGCAGAAGCCGGAGGGAAGGCGGGGACGTGGCACTGAGATACCGACTGTTGGGTGTGGGGGGTGTCCTGCACCTCCTGCACCCCAGGGGTGGGCTTGGCCTGAGCAGGGGCTTGGGGGGCTGTTGCAGTCCCCTCTCAGCACCGGGTTCACCTGCCCATGGGGTTGCGTTGGGTGCATTTACCCTTTTGGCCATCAGAGGGGACTGTCCCCACGCTGTGAAGCGCACGTGTCCCTAATAGGAAACTAAACTTGGTCTGAACCTCGTGGGTATTAACTGTCCTTTCTTGTATAGAGACAAACCCCGCGCTTCAGGTTATTTTTGTGTTTAGAAGTTATTATGGATTAGCGATGCCCTCCCCTTACATGGCTCCGCTCCGCAGGTGAACACCCAGCTCTACAGCCTGAAGGAGAAGCAGCAGCTGGCCGACCTCATCAGCACCATGCTGGCCTACAACCTCACCTACCACCAGGAGCGCCTGCCCGAGGGCCAGTACATCTACAAGCTCGACCCGTAAGTCCCGAGGGTGAGGACAAGGCTTAGGGGTCTGGAATAGCAGCAGAGAGCTCAGGAAGGAGGTTGAGCCTGAAGGCGTCGCGGCATTGAGTTGGTTCCTTGCAGCCAGAGGTTCCTCCAGTGATGGCAGTTGGGTTGGTGCGAGCTGCCTGGTGCTGGGAGCCCACTTTCTCCGATGGCGCCTCTGTAGGGATAATCTGCTTCTTTGCCTTGGTGTTTTTTTTTTTTTTTTTTTTTTTTTTTTTTTTTTTTTTAAAGAAGGAGCCCAGGAGCCCAAAGCAGGGCTGGCTTTGCTTTAATGGGATTAAAGGAAAGGAAGCAGCTGCCTTTGGCTGTTACCAGAACCAACAGAGGAGGGACTGAAGCTGCTGGAGGTTTGCAGCAGCAGGGGACAGCAGGTCCACCTGGGCACGTAGCACACAGGAGGTCACTGTAGCCACGTTAATTTGTGTATTAACAGCTGGCCATTGCTCGACTCGGCTCTCACTGTGCTTAACTATATACAGAGCCATAAATGCTCCCGAGGCTTCGGTGAAGCAATACAGACCCGACCACAGCTAGGAACAATGCTAATGTCTTCCTGGTGCAAAGTTAATTACAAAAATTAGCCGCTGTTAAATCAGGCAGCTGTATCTAATTACAGTGAAGTGCTTTATTATATTTTTTTTTTTTTTTCCTACGGAAAGGCCTGCGGGAGCTGCAGGGACTGTAGGAAGCCATCGTCCCCTGCCCTCCCCAGGCCGGGCTGTGCCACCGAAACGTGGCCGTGGGGAAACTGTGGGACCTTGGCAGCCATGTGGCAGAAGGTGGCACGTGTCTTTGGTTTGCTTCACTTTTTTTGTGAATTCTGGGCCTGTTTCCTGTTCCGCAGGGGTGTCGCGTCCTGGTGGCACCTGCAAGTCATCTCTCTGGCAAACAAAGCTGTTGTCGACAGCAAAACCTGTGTTTTCTCTTTAAAACTTTTTAAATCATAGGTTTGACAGCTAATTTCTAAATGACTGCAAAACCATCTGACATAGGACTTTGCTCCCTTTACTTTAAGGGGAATAATATTGAATGTGAATAAAGCATCAAATATTTACAGCTGGCAGAGGAACTGGCTCAGCTGGCTCCTTGGTGCTGGGGCTGCGCCTGGGCTTTCGCTGTACTGAAAGAGGCCTAACTCCAGATCTGGTGCACCAACCTCGTTAAGAATAAAACTGCTCTCATTAGCCAAAATTACTGTTCATGGCTGTATCTCAATTAAATGGCTCCCCCCCAGGCACCTCAGGGTTCATGCTAAGGGTCGTGGTGCTGCGTCGTGCCCAAGCTGTGATGTGACTGTGGCTTTTCCAGGGCAATCTGTTCGGCACAGACCCGCCTGCAATTTCCTCTTCTTATATTAAAACCAAGATTAAAAAGCACATAATCCCTCCTGAGTTGCCATGCAGCTGAGATGCCCTGCAGCAACCTGGCTCCGCACGGCCAGCACCGCTTGCTGGGCATCTCCTAGGGCTGCCGTCGTGCGCACAGACTCGGAGAGGGCAGCGATGGGGAAGCTGAAGCACCGTGTCCGAGGTCATACCAAGAGGCTGGAGGGGCTGGGGCTGGGAGTCTGGTGGGTCTCCCTGTGGCTGGCTGCAGTTTGCATAATGCTTTTTTATTTTCAGTATGGGTGTATTTTCAGTATTGGTGTATTTTCTCTTCTCCCCTGCTCTGTGGTGCAGGAATGTGGAGGACGTCTGCCGCTTCCCGGACCTGCCGGCTCGCAGGCAGCTGACCTACCAGGCCAAGCAGCTCATCGCCAGGGAGATCGAGCTGGAGAAGATGAGGAGGACGGAGGCTTTGCTGCAGGCACGGAACCTGGGCGAGGTAGGGAGGGCTCGCAGTGTCCTGTGGTTTCGGGGAGGGGGGTGGTGGGGTCCATTCATGGGGATAAAGTCCTTAGGGCTGGTGTGGGGACCTGGTGTTTCCAAAGCAGCCGGTGGCTTTCACTCTGCAAATGGAAATCCAGGATTAACCCCCCCCCCGAGTCGCAGCTGTCTGCCGGCACATCTGCCTTTGGGCAGCACATCCGTGCTGGGGAGCCCAAAGGGCTCATCTTTTTGCAGGAATTCTGGAAAGAAATGCTCGCTGTGAGTTAAAGCTTTAAACCCTTCAACTCTAATGAGGGTTGCGACGAGATGGGAATTTCAGTTCATCTGGCTGCGAGTTGTGTGTGTCCATGGGGTAGCTGACCTGCTCTCTCCTGCCTGTACATTCCCTTGCTGCTTCACTTTGATCTTCCCAAAGCCCCTGGGAGGAGTGTAGTTATTCTGCCCATCGCTAAAACCCTCCGTGGAGCAGTGGGCAGAAGGCAAGAGAAGGTGGAAATGGGTGGAAAAGGCTGGGGAACAGTTCAGGTGTAGCTGGTGCCTGCCCTAGCCTGGTGCTGTGGGGATAATTAATCCCTGAGAGCCCCTTGCAGCAGAAGGGCTTTCTCAGGGGATGCACGAGGCAAAGAGATGCTGCAAAAACATCTCTGAAGGCTCCTTGTTTACACGGTGCCGACCATGAAGTCCCAGGGAAAGGGACTGCAAACACACGTGTGCCCAAAGCAACTGCTGGGGCTAATCCCATGTGCTGCTGCGAGACAGAAAAGGATGAAAAAATACTTACCAGGTCATTTTGATATTGTAACTGAACCTGGCGGCAAATGGAGGGGGGTGCCCAAACCTCCAGGCCCTCGCTCAGGGCTCTTCTGCCCTGCAGGAGCCTGAGAATGGCCTCAGCGAGGGAGGGGAGAGAGCGGACACGGGGCCGGCCGTGCCCCGCAACCACCAGCAGCGCCTGGAGCACATCGTCCGGAGAGCGGCGGTGCAGGACAAGGTGAGGGGGCTGCAATTTCTACCTAATTTTCTACCAGCGTGTACCTTGGCTGCTAGGGACTGGCTGTCTCCATTGGCATTTGTTTATTTTTAGTAGAGTTTCTTTTAATAGAATAGTTTGGCACCATGCGTCCCGTAAATGCATTGCTGGCTTTAGAGCAGGGGGATGAATTATATCTGGATGACAATGACGGACCTGCCGCGCAAAGCTTTCGGGGGTGGGGAAGGAAACAGATGTGGATGTTTGGGCTCAAATAGCCGAATTTTGGCTTGGTAGAAGCTGGGGGATCAGGGAGAGAGCTACTCGTGGGGTGGGGAGGTACGCACACAGCTCGGGGGATTTTGGGGACATGAACTCTTGAGCCAGGCTGGTCCCACCCCGTACATCCCAGTGGCAGCCAAGAGGAGCAAGAGATGGTCCCCTGCCACCTCCCCTCTCCATGGGCTCGGCTTTGAGACCTTGACAGTAGGTAAAACCCCACTTTTTTAGCACAATGAGCCTTAAAGTTTGCCTTTCCCACCGGATTTTGAATGCTTTTTGCATTTTACCGCGGCCACTGGCCCTTTGTGCAGGTTTTGCATCCAGTTCCTGCTCGGCGCCTTCCTCCTGCGCCAGGTGCTTGCTGGGGGACGGGGCTGTAAATGGGGGCGCTGGCGGAGCCATGCTCACCTTCTGCTTTTTGCTTTTCCCAGCCTGAGACCGACTTCTTTGGGCGGCCGCTTCGGCGGCAGCGGGTGGCCATAGCCCCAGGTAGGTGGCAGAGGGACATGGTGGCCCCCCAGCCCTGGGTGGGTGGCAGAGGGACAGGCTGGCTGCAGGTGGCTGTGGCCCCGAGTGGGTGACAGAGGGACGTGGTGGCCCCTGTCCTGGGTGGGTGGCAGAGGGATGGGGTGGCTGTGGGTACTGCTGGGGAGTCCCTGCATTTTCAGCCCCAAAGAGGGGCTCTGTCCCTAAGCACTGTGCCCCAGGGGACATGAGCGGGGTCGGGGATATTGAGCGAACTGCCCCCAACGTCTGCAGGCAGGTCCGTGGCTTCTGGCAGCGTCCAAAGGGCCGGCAAATACCCTGAGTTCAGAGCACTGTTGTGGGCACCTCAAGTGTTTGCAGGATGCGGGATGTGGGAGCATCAGCTCTGCCCGTGCAAACCCCCCCGTGCCCACTGGCAGCTGCCCATGCAGCCTGGCTGCAGGTTGGAACTTGAAGGTTAAAAGTTTCTGCAAGTTTTTGACATGGATCTTTCCCCCGCAGCCACTCAGGTCTCCAAGGAAGAGTCGATCGAGAGCCAGATGGGAAAGGCTGTGGGGAAGAGCGACGTCTGGTTCCGGTTTAATGAAGGGTTTTCCAACGCCGTCAGGAGGAATATCTACATCAAGGACCTGCTCTAGTGGGGCAGAGATGAAGCCCACGAAATGATATAGATGGAACTGAAGGGATAAGCTGACTTGACTTTCTAACCTATGGCTGGGGGGTGTGTGTGTGTTTTTTTTAGTACCTACTTGTTTTGTTAAAAAAAAAAATAAAAAAATAATCATGAAGTATTGTTTTGTTTATTTCGTTTATAAACCCTTAGTTCTGTTATTTTGCCTGTTTGGCTGCAAAATGATATCCTACAAAAGAATATTTAAAAGCCCTGAATTTTTTTTATAAAAGTTTTGTTCCTTTACAAGTTGAAAAACCTGCCAGCTTGAGGACAAGAGGGGTGGAGGTGAGTGGAGGTCTGCGACTGCAAACCTTTGCTGCTCACGTCCCCCCCCCCGCCCTGTGTATTCCCCGTCCCCCCTCCCCTTATAAAAAAGAAACACTTCTACTACTAAAAATAATAAGACAAGATGAGGGTAGGGTTTTTGTTCAGGTAGTCATATTAGGAAGCTAGCTAATAAAAAAGTACATTCAGTGTTGGGGATCGAGGGGCGGCGGGAGCCGGGGGCGACCCCTCAGAGGATGGTGCATTTGCCCTTCTCCACCCAGGGGTTGTTTTTCATCAGCTCTGGGTTGAGGAAGGGATCTTCGGGAATGCCATCCTCGATCCACTTCACGAACCTGCAGAGAGGGGAGCGGAAGGGTGGGCATAGACCCTGCCGGGAGGGGGTTTGCTTTGTGCCGAAGGGTTTCGGCGAAGGTGTCCCCCTCTGTGGGGCGGACGCAGGGCAGGGGCTGCGCGGCAGCAGAATGGGGGGAGCAGGGAGGGAGCTGCAGAGCCCGGGATAACTCCTGCGCTGGCGGGGAGCAAGGCCGGGGTGCTGTCGGGGTGTGCCCCGTGCTGGGGGCAGCGTGCGTGAGCCGTACCGGTGTGTGAGCCCCCGTGCACCCGCCTGGATTTTGGCTGGGGGAGCTAAACACGAGACCACTTGAACAAAAGCCCTTTATCCCCCACCTCTGCGGCTGCCCGTGTGCTGTTAGCACGGGGACAGCCTTCGTGTCGTGTTTTAAAACTTTTTTGCTAAAGTTTCTTTTTTTCTGTTCCCCGCCTTCTAAGAGGCCAGGGAGTGAGGGGGGCACGGACTGGGTTAACTGGTGGGATGTCCCAAGCCCCGCCACGGTGAAGAGCAGTGAGGTGCAAACCAGGGAGGGGAAATACCTTTCCATGACTTTGTTTTACAGGTTTAAGTGTTTCGAGACGGGGTGGGTGGGTGTGTGCACGCTCGCCCAGTTAGTTGAGCCTGCAAAGCTGGGTCCTGCTGGGGGGCACCTGGGTGTCGGAGGGTCCCATGGACGCTGCCACCACCTGAGCTTAGGTGGCTGGAAAGGAGCTGGCATGGGGGGATTTGAGGAAAGGAGCACGGGGGGCTTTGTGGGCACCGGTGCTGGGGGTGCTGGGGGTGGCATGGTTTCTGCCGCTGGGGCTTAGAGGGCTTGAAGAACTCTAAGGGGACTAAAAAAAAAAAAAAAAAAAAAAAAACCCACAAAACCCCC
>VZSF01010891.1:220174-279291 GCA_013398295.1 Chionis minor
TCTAAAGGAAATAAAAAAAAAAAAAAAAAAAAAAAAAAAACCTCACTAAACCCGCCTCATTTTGGGAGCCCTCAGGTGATTTGGAGGGGGATATTGGTGCTGGCTGCGGGGTGGAAGAAGAGCTGGGCGCTGCGCAAAGCCACGTCCCGCTGCCGGGCTGGGGGCACGGGATGGAAGGGGAGGGTGGGCACCCACTCACTCAGGTATTGTCTTGGAGGACATCTCCCGCTTGTAGGCCAGCTGGTACTTCAGGCTTTCCACCTCCTTCTTCCACTGCGGCAGGTCCCACTCGTCCATGGCGGCAGCCGAGGGCTCTGCGGGGCTGAAAATGGGGCTCTTGGTGCTGTATCCCATGGACACATCCTGCTCTGCACCCGCCCCCAGCAGCTCTGCACTCCCCCAAAGAGGGCGTCCCCCGGGATAGGGACAGCGTGCCACCACGGTCCAGGATTTCCAACCCCATGGTGGAGCAGCCCATGGTGTCAAGAGCTTTTGGGGTTGTTTTTTGGGTAAGGCAAAGGCTGTACCGACCTGCAGGGTGCGATGCCAGCGCGGCACGGGGGCGGGTGCCTGGCACTGCCCTCTTATAGCCCTGCCATGCCCATAGGCACATGCAAAACCCAGGACCCGGCCAGATTTGACTGTAATTTGGATGGTAGAACTGCTGGGGTGGGGAGCAGCATAATAGCAACCGGAGGCTATTTTGCGGGGGGTGGGGGGTAGAAGTCTGTCCTCCTCTTGCCCAGCTGCAGCCTGGAGCGAGCCCAGGCGGGATTGTGGGCACCTGCATGGCTGTGTGCACAGCCCTGGAAACAGCGCACATGGGTGGTCACCTCTGATTTGGGGAGCAAGACCACTCCTTCACATACACACACCGCCCCCCCCCCCAACTCCCCCCCACCCCCATCCCCAGCCGTGGGTAGGGTAGGGATGTGCATGATGGGGAAACTGAGGCACAGCAGCTGATGGGGCACAAGCCCCAGTCGTGTGAGCCCTTCCGCAAGCCCCCAGCACCCCGAGAATCAGTGGCACGGGGGGCGGATTCCCCCCTGCCCACGGCCAGCTGTGCCCCCAGCACGCGGCAGCGTCACTTTGCAGCCGGGGGTGGCTGCACCCCGGGGCCACCCGCGCTCCCCACCCCAGGCCGGGGGGGGACACACGGGGAAGGGCTGGGGTGCTGCACGCTGGGGCGTGACATCCAGCCATGCGCCGGCACGGCTCAAATCCAGCCACGCATCGGCACAGCTCGGCAGCCGCACGGGCTTCTCCGCAGAGCATCCCCGGGGAAAAAAACCCACCAGGCATGGGGGGGGGGGGGGGAGCACCCGCAGCCCAGCGTGTCCCCCCTGCACCCACCTCCCCAGGGCTCCCAGATCCCCCTTGGTGGCTCTTCCAGAGGCAGGTGGGGACCAGCATCCCCATCCCCACTCCAGCATCCCGACGCCGTGGCCGAGCCTTCCACCTACCTCAGCTGGAAAAAGGTGTCAGTGGGGAGCGGGGGCCGCGTCCGTCCCCGCCGGCTCGCCCAGCCGCCTCGGCCTTGCCCGCGCTGCCTCCTGCGAGCGCTGCCCGCGCTGCCGACCAGCCCAAATCCTCCGTGTAATCTATTAATGCACGGCCAGTCCAGCTGCCTCCGCCACAGCAGGAGCCGGATAATGGAGCATCCTCCCCCCGCTGCTCCCGGGGGGATTTGGCTCCGCTGAACGCGAGTGCCCGGGATGGAGGCAGCATCCTGGTACCCGAGCTGCCGAAACGGGGTTATCCCGGCCTCGCCATTGCCCTAATGGATGGAAGGGCCCCAAGGGAAGGGGGGTAACACGTGGTGGGACACAGTGGCTCCCCACCAACCCCGGGAGTCCTTGCTCCTGCCAGCATCCCTGCAAAAGCCACTTCCCCTCTCTATGGCTTTCCCCGGCTGCCCCTGGATTTCGTGTTTCCTCTCACTTTCCTGGTGCTGGTGGAGCCAGGGGCAGGGAGCAGCAGGGGCACACCTCGGGAGGGCTTGGTTAAAAAAAGGAAAAAATAAAAAAAAATCCGCAAAAAGTGAGAAGTTGGAGACTAAACATACAGTGGGTGAAGGGGCAGGGTCAGCACGAGGGGCAAAAAAGTGCAGCCACCTTAAAAAATAATCAGGTGTGACTTACAGGGAGGGACAAAAGCCCACTAACGGCTGTTACCTGATTAAAGGCGATGCAATTTGTAATTGATGCAAAAGCAAAGCCACAAAGTGATAAAAAAAACCAAAACCCAAACCACTAGCCACCCGTGCCTTGCATTAAATAACCAATTAAAAAAAAAACTTGAGGTAATTATGGTTACAGCAGCTTTGTGCTTAAAAGAAAGAAAAGCAAAGTTTCCACTAATAAAAAGTGCCCAAAGCCTACCCTGAGACCGCCCCCCCACCTTCCTGCCCCTCCACGGATGTCCGTGTCCACACGAGAGGCTGTTTGTCCTCTCTAAAACACACCTGGGGCCAATTCCTCCACGTAAAGGACATATAGGAATGTCTAATATACACACACTTAAAGGAAAATAAAAAAAGAGAGAGTGCATGTGTATCTACACATACATGTTTACATGTACTTACACACACATATATATGCATATATATAAAATATATGTATGGAGGTCAAATAGATATATTCCAATCATATGTATGTGTGATAATATAATATAATATAATATAATATAATATAATATAATATAATATAATATAATATAATATAATATAATATAAAGTATAATGCTNCCGCCCTTCTCCGAGCGAGGATACTGGAGTCTGGGGCTTGGCCAAGGATCGATGGAGCTGTTTGGGGCCAAACCCTGAGCCCGCAGCAGCCAGAGCATGAGGGTTTTTTTCACCAGAAGGAAATAATAAATATATATATATTTTTTTAATGGCAACACCTCCGCTGGGGTGTTCTGTGTTGCAAAGGGCGGTGTGGCGCAGGGGCTCCTTCGGCTCAGGACACACTCCCCCTGCTCCAAACGCCACCAGCGCCTGGTAACGAGGTCAGCGATACCCAGCGCTGAACCGCAGATTATCTGGCTGCTGACATCAGCCGTAATCTCCCCGCGCTGCCTCCAAACAGTTATGGGAAAGGCTTGGGTTGAACGATAAAATGACACTGGAGACGGGTTATTGGATTTCCGTGAACGTTCCGCAATCTGACTGCGGGGAGGGTTGAGGGGGGCTGAGGGAGCTGCGTGGATGCAGGGCAGCACCCAGTGAATTTGGGAGCCACGGGGGACACCAACACTAAATCTGGGGGTGTTCCCCAAGCTCGTCCCTCCCACAGGCAGTGTCTGCCCGGCAGCAGGCTCCGCCGGCACAGGCAGGACCACCGCAAGGTCTGCCCAGCCCCGGGGGGTCTGCGAGGGACTTGGCCACGGTGAGTGGGTGGGTGGGGGGCAGCCCCCAGCACGGCAGATTGCAGCGCCTGCATTAGCTACCCCCACCAGCTTTGTAGATTAAAGAATTATGAACTCCCGAAGTTTTGCAATATTAATGATTGTAGCCATCTGTTAATCTGGCAGCCGGCAACAAGCTGGTTTTGCACTTTGCTTAGTCCAGTTATTAAAAGTGAGTATTTTTGGTTGGGCACGACTTCTTAGTGTCCTAGGGTAGCCGTGCCATGACTTGCATCCCAATCCTCACTGCTGTCCCACGTTGTTACGGTGCAGCATGGGAGCAGATCCCAGAGCAGGGGGAAGAAGGTGGCCGCAGGCAGGAGCTGGCCAGCAGGCAGGGAAGGGGATGCTGCGTGTGACAAAGAGCCTGGTGCCACACACAACCTGGGATGGCGCCTCGGGGTGAGGGACCCCACCAGCACCAAGCCCCTGGCCCCCAGCCCCTTGCCCAGCCCTCCCTGGGAAGCAGAGGGTCTGCCCTCAGTGCTGGCTGCTAATTATGGCTCGGGGTGGGACAGTATTTTAGACAACTCGGTTCTCCAGTGCGCACTCCGAAGGGATCAACTCATTTAGCAGGTTAATTAGTGTCCTTGGTAAAAACTGTATCAGCACCGCCCCAGCCCACATGGCAGACAAGGCCGGGAAGCACAACGCAGGCAAAGAGAAATTTGGGAAGGGCCCTGTCTGCCACCTCCAGCTCCACCGGGGCCGTGGCTACCAACTCACCTCTGACACTGTTATTGTCCCCATCCAGAAAGCACCCGGTGGCCGAGAGGGCACAGCCACCTACTCCACCTTCCCTGGTCAAGCTCACCCTGCTGGGGTGTGCATCACCCCCTTCAGCAGAGCTGGAAAAGCAACACCGGTTTACTGGCAGCAGTGAAGGTTGTTTATTTGTTCTTAAATATTGTACTGAGAACTCCCCCCTCTGGCCTGTAAACAATTAGCTGATTAGCAAGGTATTTCAGAAACCCTATCGCTAATCAATGAGGATGCACACACTCAGACCCGGTCTGCAAACTGCTGACCACAACCAAGCAGGTACATCATGTTCCCAGGCTAGATGATTCACATTCCAGACTTTAAGAACGTAAGACAATTTCACTATTTCCAGATGAAATTTTATTTTTATTACTTGCAAGCATTCTATTTATTGTTTGGCAGAACACACACTTGCTAAAACAGCAGAATTCTGTGTCTATAATACAATATTTGGACGAGAGAGCTCTAGGTGCCCCTTTTCCTCTCCAAACTACACATTTCAATTTTTAATGAGCTCTGTTCATCTCAATTATACCTGGAATAAAGGCGACGAGATCAGCCTTCAATTTACCTTTGGGGTTATACTAGTCACAGTCTCAGGACAGCAGGAAGATGTTTTCTACTGCAGTTGAGTGTAACGACCTGTCTATCCAACCCCTACCCAAAGTCAAGTGCAGATCTTCAGAGAACATCTTTTTCTCATACGTAAAAGATTCTGTCATTATCTATAGTATAATCCTCACCATAAGAGCTGCTATATTTCATTAAAATTCAGAAGTAGATAAATAATGAATAGATATGCCATTTACTTACAGTAAATAAGCAGTTCCTAGCCTTTCCTTGTGATGGTAAATCCAGGCTTGAAGAGGTAACAAAACACCTGCCCTCACCTGCTCCTTCTCCCTCCTGTGCTGGACACCAACGCGGCCACATGGAAGTCTACGCCCACTCCAAGTTCAATCTCATATTAGCGCTTACGTGGTTTTGCTGTTGTCTTTTCACACGCACAGCAAAATGACAAAGCACGATGTAATGTCCCACTGTTCACATGGCCAGGGACTAAGAAAATGGATTATTTTGGAGAGTTTGGAACAGCCCGACCTCTCCGCGCTGCTGGGAGAGCACGGAGAGCACTGCAGGCCAGACTGCAGGTTGGGAAAGAAAAGCTCTCACACCAGGGCAAAGCAGGGAACAGGGATACAGCACCAAGGAAGAAGATTAGTTTGAAGCTTCCTGCCCCCTCTTCCCCCCCCCCCCTTCTATTACTCAAGTAGATGAGATTGAGAAATATCATATTATTAGGAACATGAAAAAAAACACACCCCTGTTGGAAACGGGGCTGAAACACCAGTGTGTCTTTAGGAGCACAGACCAGAAGAAGCCACCACGTGGCCAGCTCTGCCGACAGTCAGCAGAACCAGATTCCTGAGTGTCAGGGGACTTCGCTGACCTCTGCACATCCCAGCTGAACTTGGACAGCACAAGATAAAGATACAGCAACCGTTTTAAAAAAAAAAAAAAGGCACAACAAAAAACCCAGAACTCACAACAGAACGATAGAATTTCTATGGAGTTTTACTGAACATGTACACTTTGTAGAAAAGTTGAGCAACAGCATAGCTTATTTAGGATAACAAAAGCTGCAAAAGCCACCGAAAGCCTTAAATGTGCAAAATACAGTTTGTCACAATTTAGGATTCCCCCCCAGCCATGTCTGCCAAACCAATGCAGACAGGTATCACAGCGGGGCAGAGAAGAGCATAAACCAGGCTAGAAATATTTCTCCATTTCCACCTCCACCGTTCAAAAGTTAACTCTTAAACTTACCACTACAATAAGGATGTGAGAAACGCAGAGAGCCATCAAACACCAGTCTAACAGTCACCTATTGCAGAAAATAAAAACAAAGCCCCACAATTGGAAACCCCAGAAAACTAGATTTTTTTTTAATTTACAAACAGAACAAGCTATTTACCACATTAGGCCTTCCTGAATCTGGTTTCTTGAAGCAAGCAAGAAGAAAAGTCCTTCAGCTTCAAGAGGGGTTTATTTTTTATAATTATACACTAAACAAAAGAGGGCGTACACACAGCATTTTAACACACGCTGTTGTACACCTGTGGAGAAGCAGTTTTCCTTTCTCAAACTTTTGCTCTCAGCAGCCGTGCCGCTGCAGATGTCTCGCCCACGCTGCATCTCTGCAACGCAACAGAAGTAGAGACTTGCGGCACTTTCTACTCCACCCGTGTTTCTCTCCCCTCATTCCCCTCTCCAATCAGCATGTCTGTGTAGACTGGCTCTTTTAAGAAAAAAAAACCACCAAAAACTTAAACCTGCTACCTCTTCAAACAACTGCTTAATACATGGACCTGCAAGAAAGGAAATTTCCAAAACATGACTGATGAAATACAGCCACTGTTCATCATCTTAACCTAAGATCTCATTTTTGGATTTGTCTGAAGTCACTTTTTAGCTGAACCGTTTTGGAGATGACAACCAAAGCAGAACACAAGGGACTCCAGGAAGAGATTTCTCAGTTTAAGACAAATCGGAAAACATTCCTGAAGATTTTCCCAAATTACACGTTTTCAAAAATGCTTATGAACTTTGAGACTTCATGATGAGCCGTGGTGCCAAGGGGCAGGTGCCTTAATCCCTGGGTAGAGAAAATAAGTTAGTTAGTATACTTCAGTATTTGTTATAATAATGTTACGATAAATTACATTGACATATATTTGACCGATGATACATCAAATGATATATTTAAATATCTAATTGGTAAGCAATATAGTTATCATTGATATGCTTTGTTGTTAAATTCTAAAATAGAGAGATACTCACTGCATTGTGAAAGAAGTTGCAAAGATGTCTTGCCCATGGACATCTGGAAAAACAGATACAGATTCTTAATCCATTATCTCGCAGGGACAGACCCGCACCCAGTCTCAGAGTTTTGCATTACTCAAAGCTTTACGAGAAGGTTAATCCAACAATTCACTTTGACTTCCAAATGGAGACAATTTCAACACCAGGTGCAGTAAAATAATGAAGGCCAAGACAGACCATAAGAAACAGGATTCGAGCAGATTCTCTTGGATCACTGGTACAGAATACTCTAAAGTCTCACAAAACCAGATAAGACAATTAATGGAATTGCAAATTTGTTAAATACAGCTTAGCTCATACACAACTGAATGAAATTAGGTGTTTTATTTTCTCAGCTGCACACAGCAAAGGCTGGAGAGGAGAAACAGACAGAAGCCTTTCACAAAAGGTGGTCAACTTACACGTCCATGATTTCTACTTACGACAGTTACTAAGAGGCAAATTCTCAACGTTACTCTGCTGCCATCAGCTACATGTGAATTAGAAGTGCCAGAGCAGCCAATTACTCTGTCTTCCGGTATACAACCACAGAGTCAATTAATTTGAAAACCATTACGTCAATATGTTAGTCTATCACTCTAAAGCCTGTAATGTTTTACTGCATCACACAGGAGAGCAAGGATTATACTTCTGAACAGCTCGTGGTTTGAACACTGAACACATCAGTGTTTTGTTATTATTTGTAATCTAAAGAAAGAACCCAGACTTTTTTCTCCCCACTTTGTTTTCCCCACTGACTAAAGGTTTGTGCTCCTGCAGAGCAAGTGGTCTCTCATCTGTTTTAAAAGGGAATAAGAATAGCAGGCACAAACCTAACGCTGCCCTCAGCTTGCGTTACGGTGCACATATGCTCCTGAATCTTTAGTTTTTGGTGGGGGGATCTACTCCCTCACCACCATGTGAAGTATTTCTTACAAGTTTAAGAGGAAGGCTGACATCTGTACACCCACTGTATTCTTGCAGATACCAAATAGTACAAGTTTTGAGTTACTTTCAACTATTTTCTCTAAGTAAAGTTCTACACAGTATTTTGCCTCTTTAGATTCCAGCAACTACTTTGCTTTAAGTCCTAACTAAGATTTTTCGGTTGTTGTTGATGACAATGATATTTAAGTAATAGAACTAGACTGTACCATCCGTAATCTTGATGACTGATCAGGATTGCCAAGAGCAGATAACAGGTTTTCATAACATTGGGCAGTGGGAAGTGAGAAGGCCATTTGGTTACAACAGGTAACATAGAACAATCTCAAATCTACCCAAAACATGGTGTTCTTTATCTTTACCACCACTAACAACAGAAAAGAATTAAAAAAAAAAGAATGAAGGGTGAGTTAAGACTGTTAATTCAGAAAAAGCTACCAGTAGTGTTGCAACGCAATGATTTTCTTTTTAGCTATGATGGAGATTTACACTTACATGTGCAGGTTCTCTGTAATAATATTTAGAGCGAACAGGCCAATAGATTGCATTTTCCTGTGTCTGCACGTCAGGAACAGGGAGAGGAATTCACCCACGTACTGGGGACCAAGGTTTTGCCACCTAAGCAGTATAAAACCAGGAAAGAGAACGCAGCTGTTCAACAGAGAACTTTTGTATTGACTCCTAGCACCTCATTTGAACTCTTGACTTAACCCAAAGCACTGGGCTGGCTGGTTTCAAAGAGCCAAGGATTACATCTCTGCTAAACGTTACTGCGGTGGGACCGCTTCCACAAACTGTTTCCACAAACAAACAGACTTCAGGGAGCAAGTGTTTACTCACAGTTTTAGCATTGTTGCTTTCTGGCGATTTAGATCTCTCAAAATCAGGTTGACAATGCCATGGAGAATATGTTCTTCATAGGAGAGATCATCCAGTAACAGCCTCAGAGCCCAAAAGTTATTCTAGGAAGAGGGAAAAAAAAATAAGATCAGTGATTTAACCTAATTGCCAATCATTTCTTAAAAAAATTGAATAAATTAAAAGTCAGCAAAGCTAAAGGGGAACAAAACCAAGTTAAATGTGTCTAAAGTCTCCAAGTTGGTGTTACATAGATTTTAATTATAACTTGCTTTAATCTCTTAGAACAGAAATCAGTATCTAGGACTCACCCCAAAAGCCAGGGCTATCTCCAAGAAGGAAGTCAAGTATGGAAGATCACAAAAAAGCATCTGTTGTACTGCTTGTACTGCGAGAATAAGAGAAGCCTCATGGTGCAGCTACAGGAAAAGATACCAACAAGATGACATGTTTAAAAACCCACTTTCCCACTACTTGTATTTTGCAGCCAGTCAAATCAGCACTAGGTTACTACCACTCCAATGAGACAGGCTGGATGTCAGACACAACATCCACAAGAATCTTAGGAAGACCAAAAGAAGTGGGAATAGAACAGATGCTTTGATTTATATAGCATGTTTCGCCTGGTGCTCTCCAAGCCCTCACAGAAACATGAAATCTCACACCTCCGTGTGTGTGTTTCTCATAGAAACAGAAGTAGAATTAAGGGAGGGGGCCGGAATCTGGCCCAGGAGTCACATATTTGAAGAGTAAGCTAAATGTAATTTACTCAAGAGAAATAAAAAAAGTAAGATTGCTTCTTAGACATATTGACTGTATTCAGGATATTTCAAGCTGTCTTTAAACATGTTCCACTACCCTTGAAACCATCATTTGAAACAAATTTAGAAGTTCTGAGTTTTGAGACAAACACATTGTCAAGCTTTCAAGTATAGTCTCCCATTTGCCTCAAACAACATAAGATTACCCTGTAAGAAGTTAACACAGAATCAATTATTACCAACCCTTCCACTTTATCAATGCATAAATTTGGACAGTGATGAAGACAGACCTGTTCTAGGTTGAAGATGGTCAGACCACCCCGACCCCAGTAGTTTTATTACCTTCAGATACCTGCTCTAGCCTCTAGACTGTGCCAAGAACAGTCTTCTGCTGATTCTCCCAAAAAAACCTTCAAGCCCCCTCTTCAAAGCTTTTCATAATAATCCAGTTGTTCTCAATCCTGCTGTATCTTCAAGCACAATAAAACAAATGGTAAGTTTCCTTATTGCACACTTACATGAGGAGAGAAAATAGCAGGTGGTAAAGAAACATTAATTTTTGCCTTCAGTTCTTCCAAAAGACCACCACTGGCAGCAAGTACCTCCTGAAAGAAGCAGTAAATCACAAGTAAAGTGGAAGGATGGCCAGATACTCTACAAACATCATACAGTGCCCGAGATGTTTCTTTAATGTGCTTTTACTTATCCTTTCAGCATATTTTTTTTTTAAAAACAGATGAAGTTGCCTGTTCAACACCATACTCAAGGGAAGCTGAAGCTCTACAGCGCTAACCAAACTGTACCACATAACCTGTTCATTTTAACCTACTATGCTTAGCAGACAGCTGTTTCTGCTCTTGTGAAGAAAACAGCCATACGCTGACCCTTTAGGACTATCTGAACACATTTTTCTTAAACTGCTTTCCTAACCCTTTCATTATCTGATCCACCTCATTGTTAAAAGCTACAGAATCAGTATTAGGCATTGAGCTGCACACAGAGTTAATCTGTTTACTGTTGCATTTAGCACTCCCGAATCACAACATTTTGCAAAGTGTTACATTTGGCACATCCCACAAGAGTATTTGATGAGACACTGTAAAGTTAACCTTAGTATTTAGAAGAAAGAGCCAATGCCCATGTCAAATGAACTCTTGTATAAACCCAAGACAACAGATTCTCCCGTTTCACAGCACTGTTTCAGTTACCTTTTGGAAGTCAAGTGGCGGCTCTTTCAGAGATAGGGGATGTAGGTGCCCACTTTTTTCCAGCAAACTGCTACTACCCAAGATCATGATGAGGGAACTCCAGCATTTAGGCTGAAACACAGCAAAACATGCTTTACAAAGCCAAATCCATTCAGAGGTAGTAAATCCTTACATTAAAGGAGCAACTGGGCAGAACAGGTAACATACACAAACACAGTTTTAATACACACTCACATTCCTGTATAGTGACACGCTGCTGTAAAGGAGTTTGAGTGCCTGCTTAATTAGAACACCATCTTTCAAGGGAGAGCCTGCAAGAAGAAAGAGATCCAAACCATATCTTATATTCCCTCATTAACTACAGAGTGTGAACACAAGATGTTAACGTAGCTACAGATATGTTTCTATAGAAACCTAACAAAAATAAATCAACAAGTGTCTACAGCTATTTTACACTATTTTGTAGGTTCTGAACAGAAAAACAACATCAACTGTAAAACACTACTCTGGAAAGCTGCAAAGAACGAATACAATTTAGACTAAGCCATCACAGAACAAAGTCTTCATTATGTACATCACACCACAGTACAGCACGCTACAGACCGTCAGTATCTCATATGTCTAAGAAACCTACTAGTAGCTGAACATCTCCAAAATAAATCTTTTGTTTTGGAATACACCTTGACAAGTAGCATGCACTAAGACAAATGATCACAGTTACCAGCAGCTAAACTAATGACACAATGTAACACACAGATTGTGAAACCCTTTCCATGAGGGAAAAGCTTTTATTCTCAAGGTTAACACTGAGATGCACCACGATGCTAAGTTACGCACTGCCACTGGTAATGCCGTGATGTAATAGAGACCTTTGTATTTTCTCTTAATAGGTTGCTTTCAGCAAAACAATTTCATAGCTGACAAAACCACCTCTTTGTGTGAAGAGTACTGAACAAATTCATGTTTAAATATAAAGACATTCTTCCTGCCCAGTGTTACGTACTATGCTTTAGTCCAGACAATCTATAGTACGGTTTGAAGTTCCTCAGAATGTTACTAGATTTAATGAAAAAGTGAGAGCTGTAGTTAAGTAAGGTTCTAAATAGATGTAAGCAAGAAATCACACTTGCCAACTCTGATCCAGGGCCCAGGGTCTAGCATATCCTTTCCAGCGGGGACACTGCCCGTTCTGAACATCTTCAGGTAGACCTCAAACTGGAGAGGCATTATCCGGCAGGCAGTACAGCACGCAAGGCTGTTGACAGGAAACAACAGCGAATGTGCAGCATCGAGGAAGTCTCCAGTTTTACACAAATAGAACGGGATTTTATCTCGAAGGTCTCTTAATCTGGAAAGAGGGAAGAAGTGAATATTTGATTGTCATTAACGTGAAAGTTTTCCAGTAGAGTTTTAAGTTTACTTAAAGTTTTAAGTTTATCAGTACAGACCTGATTACGCTTGACCACTAGTAAGGTGGTTCTGATAAGGCAGAAGTTCACTGCAGTGCAGCACTGCTTTCACTTAGCAAACAGCTGCCAAATTCCTACTGCTTTTCATTCTGCCAGTTTACTACACATGGAAGAAACACAAACTGGGACACAATCTTAAGGCAGAAAAACAACTTAAAAAAAAGGAAAAAAGCTATTTACCCTTTGGTATCATTGCATTTGACAGCTCTCAGGTAGCGAACAACTTCTTTATAGCTGGAGAGAAAACAAAGAGAGTGAGTAGGAAGAGGAAGGAAGTGCAAAGCTATACACAGGTCAATCAAATATTTACTACAGTTAATGAAGCAAAACAGTAGATCTTCCCACACAAGAGACATTGCACAACAGGACAGAAATACAACTAGCAGAAAGAGATAGTTGGAAATATGTTCCAAGCAGCTATCCACAGATTATCTCTGTACTCCAGCAAAATAAAACAGGAGGTTGCCTTTCAATTTAAGTCTAAGTGGGCTGTATTCTTTTTGAATACAGACTTCTGAAGATTCAGAGACCAGAATGCACTTTTTTTTTTGCTGCCTTCCACCTAGTCAGCCTTTGATGAACAGAATTTGTTTTAAACATCAACATCTAAAACCTACTCGGGTTACAGAAACAAAGAAATTATCCACTTCAACATTCTTTTCTGGTCCTGAAGTGTTCAAAGGGCTTGATTCTGCTTTGAAAAACTTCAAAAAGCTACTGGCCTTGTTGATAAGTAGTAACAGACATGAACAGCTTCAAATGTGTCTTTGTTTTGTATATTTTCCCATTATACAAAACTCCTGCAAAGGTTAGGAAAACACTACACTGCAGTCAATACCATGCAAAGTGGAAAAGCTGAGTTCATAAAAAGAAAAATCCAACCCAAGACCAAACCGATCTTACTTGTCTTTGTCTACCAATTTCTCCACTCGAGCCTCTATAACAGGGAATGTCTCCCACAGAAATACTTTTCTTCCTTTCTGTCTTCTTTGACCAGTGATGTTCTGGCCTTTTAGAACTGTGGTCAGTAATACATGGTCCCATGGCACAACATTCAAGCTGGAAGTACAAAAACAAAGTCATTTTAAGAATGTTTTGGTTTTACACCACAATTTCCCTAAGTAACACAAAGATTTACCAATAAAACATTGAGGTTAACACACTTCTAAGAGGGAAAAAAAAAAGAAAGACGAAAGCTATATGGACAACAACTTAGCCATAGCATCAAACAACAACTGTCCCTGTAACAACAGGACAAATGCAAAGCAGCTAATACCAAAATCTTCCTATAAAACGCTCATGCCTAACACTGTCCATGAAAGAACTATTCTATAGAGCTGTTTTCTAATAAGGCAACTGTGTAAGAATATATTCCGTAAACAAAAAAACCAAAGAACATACCTATTTGAGAAGCCAAAACAGTGACAAGGAAGGGAGATGGACTGAAAAAAATTAATAAACTTTTCATACAAGACTTTTGGAAAGTCACACAACACCAGCATCCTCTGAAGTTGTGTTGTGATCCTATGTTTTGAAAAGGAAAAAAAAAAGAAAAATAAAAACCTCTTAAAATCGGGTGAGTTACTATTAAGTTGGGGTTTTTTCAATCCTATGGGAAGATATTTACAGAAGGTTGGGTTTGGGGTGGTTTTTTTTGTTAAATGTTAGACAGTTTAGATCTATATTTAAGTTTGTGCTTCAAGACTTCTAATTAATAACAGTATCGCTGTTTTGTAAGTTTTAAAACCCAAAGTTTTAAAACCTGATCAACCCAAGCAACTTCAAAGCTCATGAAACCATTTGTGTTTTAACTGAAAACTGGAGATAACACACTGACACAAGGAAGAGGTGACTCTCAAGATTACGGGAGGGAGGCAAAAAAATCCTTTTCCTGTACTTTTAAATTAAGAAATTAAAAAATTCAAGAATAGTAATTTAAAATGAAAACTGATATATGAGTTAGGTTATACTTGTCATTAGTTTCAAATAAGAGCTGAGAATATATAATTGTTTTTTGAGTGCTCCTGAAAGAAGTTAATTCTTAATTCATTAACCTTCTGTTGCAAGTGAATTTCGGGTTAAAGGTGAAATACAAAGCTAAAATGAGAAATCAATTAAGTCAAGTGAGCGAGATGTCCTCATTCAGTAGCCTCTGGGGGAACTTTACTATGTTACATCCCTGATTACTCCATCCCAGGAGTACTACAAGGCTGCTGTTTTGATCTTTGACACTATTTACTCTTTGGTTTAGCTACACAAGTAGCTACTTGACACCACCTTCTGGTCTGGCTTTACAGAACACTCCTAGACTAGTCGAAAATGAATCCATCTTCTTGGCTTTGAGTTCACCTTTCTCCTTTGAAGCAACAAAGGAGGCTCTGAGTGTTTATGTGCCTCTAAATAAGGCAGGTATTGCCCTTGTTCTTCATAGAAAGGGACTAGCATTACACAGAGCTTCTAAAAATCCTGATTTGCAGTGTACAGCTGTAGAACCTGCTAGCACGCCGAAGTCCCTGCGCATTAGGCTGACTGGTGCATCTTGCTGTTTATATTCTTCTGCCTGTCACTACCCATCTGCAGCCCACATGCAGGCAGCAGCAGGCTATTCTTCCTCTGCTCCAACAATGCCTAAGACAGCACAATGGGGTCCTGTTCCCTGATAATGGGCTCCTGATGCTACAGAACCATAAGATTATACACCTGTGCAAGTTTACTTTTAGCTTAAGAGCTAAAGCATTTACTTTTTTTCTTCAGGTCTTCGAATAGAAGTAATTTTAAATGCATTTTAAATGCCAGTAGAAAGTTTGCCACCAGCAACTATTCCATTGCCACCTCAACATCGTATGATAAGACAAGTCCTACCTTTGCAGCAGACAAGGGACAGCAATCTTTAATGAAGCAGTATGACCAAGGTTCTGCCAGCTTCTAAGAGCGGACAAAAAAAAAAAAGGCAACAATTAATGTCTGGCTGTTTTTTCTGCCTTTTCTCATTCTCTATACTCAACTGTTCAACAAAACACTTTTTTCCTCAGAAAGCACTGGTTCCTATCATAGTAATAAAAATTATTCTAGACAGATAAAACAAGTGTGCAAAGTATAAAACACTTATTCTAGAATTAACACTGTTTTACAGCAGTACCTAACCAACTGAAGCACACTTCCTGCCCACTGACCCATGCAGAGTAAAGCAGTACCAAACCTTCTAATCTGCCATAGCAGACCACCGTGGGCACTTCCTTGCTTCTACAGGGTGTCCGAAGGGCTGTATATCATTATCCCACGAGAGGGCCAAGCCAAATCCCAAGTGACTACAGCAAACGCTGCAGGACTCATAATATGCATCCAAAGAGAGACCTACCCAAATAATGTATCAAGCCTGCTCCTTACAAACCTTGACAGCTCCTCAGAAAGAATTGGAGGAGCTACTGTTTCTGGCCTGTCAAACCAGCCCAGCCCACATTTACTTCTCTTTTATAAAAAGCCTTGATTTTAAGCCCAAAAATATTTAGGTTTTGCAAAGCAAAGCTCCCAGACCTTGCTCAAGCTAGAGCTAGTAATCAAGCATGAAATAGCCACGATATAAACAAGAAAATAACCAGCACAAGTAGTAAAGACTGAAGTACATAAAGTCTGCTTTTATTTATCATGCAGTCCTTCCAGCCGACAGGTCAGCCTCCAGACTTATGGGAATCATTTAAGACTTATTACCCAAGGAACATCACATCCTCCCTTCCTTCCAGGTCAGCAGCAGATGTTTTTTCACACAACGCAGCTTGCGCATTCTCCTCTAAGGAAAGCGCCCCCTCCTCTGCCCCTGTATCTTCTCCTGAGGGGAGAAGAACTAACATGCCACCTGCCATCGTCTGCTGTCTGTCACCCCTCCTCCCAACTCTCATCTCAAATTTATTCCCCTCAGTGGAGATCATCTCTCCCCCTCATGACTCAGTCCCACTTAACTTCTTCCTCTCATATCCAGCCTTTAACCTTCTCTTTTCCCCCCAAATCCCTCCCCATAACCAATCTCATTTCTCCATCAGGCGTACTCATTTCCCTCTCATTGCACTGCAGCCAGGTCTGTAGTGTTACACTGTCCCTACCCTTAATAAGTGGAAAATCAAAACTCACTCAGTCTCCTCCCTTTGAGGAGCTGTCATAGTTTAACCCCAGCATGCAGCTAGGGTGTCACAGCCATTCACTCACTCCCCCTTCTCTCCCCAGTAGGGTAGGGAAAAGAGGGAGAAAAAGGGGTGAAAAAGCCCTTGTGGGCAGAGATAAAGACAGTTCAACAGAAGAGGAAAAAAAATGAAAAAGAATATACAAATAGAAGTGATACACCACAAATTACTGTCCCCACCCAAGGATCGGTTGCCCAGCATGTCCCAAGCAGCGATCACGGATTCCTGCCCCCCCAGCCAACCCCATGTATATACTGAACATGATGTCTGTGGTATGGAACATTCCTTTGGCTGGCTTGTCCTGTCTGTGCTCCCTCTCAGCTTCTATGGGAAGCTAAAAAAGTCCTTGACTAATGTAAACATTACTTAGCCACAACTAAACCAATTGGTGTTATCAACATTATTCTCATACTAAATCCGAAACGCAGCAGCTACTAGGAAGAAAATTAACTATCCCAGCTGAAACCAGGACAGAAGGAAACGAAGATTACACACTAGATGTGGAATTGGATACTTACAAAGCAGGGTCTTTATGAAGCGCTACCTCTTTAGCTGCTCCAAGAAACATGACAGCAGCAGCTTTAGGACTCTCTCTTTCTGCCTGATTTAAAAATCTCGTTACCAGTGCAAAAACTCCAGAATACCTAAGGAAGTTAAGTAGTCTATAAGACAAAGCATCTGCAATGATGTACTTTGTAAACAAACGGCAGTTGTGACCATTCTACAGTTTGAGAGTAAGTTGACTTGCCTTTCCTTGGAAAGCACCTATAACACAGTGAAAAGGCATTTGCACAACCATCACTTAAAGCATTTTACAAGCACATACCATCAAGTAAAAGCCAAACCCCATCCTAAAAACAAAATTAGTAAAAACACAGGCCTTACTTTCATACGTCATAATAACAAGGGCTATTATCAGTTGTCTTAGTATAGCACAAGAGATGTATTTAATATGTATTTAAGGGTGTGTTTAAACTACATTCAAGTGTAATTTAATAGCTTACTGGCCAAGTAAGTTCTCTCAAGTATGTTTTGGCTATATGATTCCGATTATCTTCCGATTATCACATGACTAAAGGAAATCAAACCTCTACTGACCAGTATGTGCTGATAGTAGCCGAGTTCTGTTGTCACTTACTTGTATACAACCTCCGTGTTGCGCGATCTGCAGATATTGCATTGCCCAGGAGGCAATTTTGGGAGGCAAAAGCACTCATGTTGTCTGGGAGGCATTCTTTCTCCAACCAGATACTTATTATATTCCACAGAAAGTTCCTGGATAAATTTTATTAGAAGACTTCCTAAGAGAGCAGAGAGATGTGAAACTGTTAGTGCAATTTTTTCAAGACTAAAAGAAACAGAAAAACAATCATAAGTACCCCGTGTAAAATATTCAACGAGCTACTTGCACACAATCTTACTGAACAGGAAAGCTTTGTTGCTTCTTCCAGAGAGAGGAAAACAGGAAAGTAGACAAACTGGACCTGCAGACCTTAGTCTGGTCAGAGCATGGCCCAGAAAGAGAGTATCAACAGGTAGTAAGCTGCTACCTTACAAATTCACCCAGCCTTTGCAAGGAGAGTTGTGGGTCAGACAAGCTGTCCGTCAAGCCACAGACGGAGTAGACACAGTGATCCACAGGTCTCTTAGGACAGCACAAGAGCATAATGCTTACCACCATGCCGAAGGTCTGCGTCTATATCTGTGAGCTCCAAATTGAACATGACAAGAACACCAGCCAAGGCAAAGTCACGCTGGTCCTTCCAGAATTTGCTTTTGTTGTGTGCATTGCAGTGACAGAGGGAAGGGGTTGTCCAATTCTCGCACTATTTCATAAAGTGTGAAAAAACAGGGAAAGGTTTTCTTTGTTGGGTTGGTTGGGTTTTTTTGCCTCTCGAGTTGAGCAAATCAGAAGTTAGTTCCTCTCTGTGAGAGGACTACATTTCATCCTTTACACAGCTATACAAAGCTGCACTGCTGTATTTTGACTGTCAGGGCAAGAGGCCAATATAGTAATACCTCAATACTATGGCTTAAAACGAGAAAAAAAACCTCACAGTAATCTACCCTCATTCCTGAATACCTTATAGACACACTTTGGGCTGGCACCCTCTCCATGGTAAACTATTAACAGAGCACTGTCTTTGCATATTCACTCCAACTTTGTTCACAGTTCAAAGTTTTCTGAATTCCAAGAAAAATCCAAACAAACTTCACACACCCAATGGCTCCCACCCCCACTCCTTACAATAGGAAAAACTTGACATCTGTTTAGTGCAGCGAGAAGCAGTGCGATTCAGTAATCTAACTCCACGAAATACACGGTGTGCCTAAGGCAAACAGAAGGTACATTTGCTTAAACCAAGTGAACAACAACTGGCTGGACTACTAGAAATAAACCCAGACAGTGACCACGTTTTTAGTACCACTGTGAAGCTGACACATCAACATTTATGAGAGGGACCAGTAAAATAATCACATATCCGTTACTCCTTTAGTGTGCTTAAGAGTGATTTCTTTTAAAAATACTATGGAGTAATTTAGTTTACTCAAAGTTGTGCATTTCTCAATTACAGCTCTTCTTACCTCAGAAGCCAGTTTATCACAAATGTAGCAGTAGCACTGATTACAAATGTCAGCATTTTTTCCAAGGGGTGAGCACGTGTCACTTTCCATTCGCCTACAAAGTTGAAAAATGGAAGGTTATTTATGAAATAAGTTACCTGCTCATCCAACTCCACTTCTGCTTGCAGCTGTTAAAAAGCTAACAAGGTTACTTGACAGGATAGACTAAATGTGGAAAATGAAACCCCCATGTTAACCCCCACATCACTGAACATACTCAAACGGGTGTATTGTACAGTCATATCTTGCGTGAGGCATCACTTTTGCTTGTTTGCAAAAAGTAACCATTAGTTCACATTCCTCATCCACAACTTCTTCAGATTTCTTCTCTTCCAGGGCAGATTCCTCTGCAGAAAAGAGAATATGTGGCATAAATTAGTATAAAGGTAACAACAACTTAACTACAAATTCAACTAGCTACTGACATTTATTTTTTAAAAACACTTTAAGGCACAAATTTTCTTCTAATTTCATGCAGCGCCAATAAGAATGCCACAGTGGCCTGGGACAATAAACTTCCACATGCTATCAAAGCAGAAGTAATGTAATCAAAAAGAATCCAATCGGCATTGAAAAGGCCCAGTCTCAGATAAGTTTGTAACATTGTGAAACTACACAGCACTGTACTTTAGGGTAAGTGCTGCCATCAAAGAAATCCCCAAAGTTATGAAACAACAGCAGTTTCTTCTGGTTTTATTTATTTTTGAAGTACCTTGTTTTCCTAGCAGCAGAAAGTCACATTTCAAGCACATCGCATAACATTTTACTTCAGTTTATTTCACAACTTCTTTACAAAACTTCAGTGGCAACAAGAGCTCAGTACTTACCCGGTGGGTCTACTAACAGAACTGAATTCCCCAGGGCGCTCTCAGCTTCATCGTCGCTGATCAGGATTATGCTCTGCTCTTCCTCTTCACTTTTCGATGGCCCCATGGTGACCAAACTCCAAAGGAAAGGAACTACTTGGCAGTTAACATCACATAAGGATAGTTCCCGCTTTGAAGGTCCTTTCCTCAGGAAGGGAAGAAAAAGACTTCTCCAAGATCCAAATTCTTCATCTATGTCGATTAAGTTATACTAGGGATAGAAACATTCAACCCTTATTTCAGTCAGCAGCTCAAAAAACATTGCAGTGTCCATCCAGAGCTGAGAGAACCCTAAAAACAATGGGGTAGGAATAGGAGAAAAGAAATAAAAANTAAGTTCAAGGAGGGAAAAAAGGATGAGAGCTTGCATTCCTTTGGCGGGACCACCCTTGAAAGAACCATCTAACGATAATAACTGTTGGTACTCACAGTAACTTCGCTGTCCCGTGCAGCCTCAAGCAAGCCCACCCCCAGCCTCCCTCGCCCCACAGCCCTTCCCCACCATCCCAACAGCCCNCAACGGGGCTCTCCCCCTCCCCACTCCAAGTCCCACGAATTCCTTTGCCACCCCTACCCCCAAACGCCCTCCTCACCCCCCAGTCGGGCCTAACCCACTCCCCAACCAACTGCCGCCCANCCCCTCCCACCGTGACCACCCAGTCCCCCTCACCGTACGACCCCCGCCCCGCTAGGCCCGAGCCGCTCCCGCCGCCGCTGAGCTCCTCAACCCCGCCACTCTTTGAACGAATAAGCGCTTCCAGGGCCGCGACCCCGGAAGGGGTCCCCGCGCTGACGCTGCCCGCGCTACTTCCGCCCGGGCAGCGGAGTGGCAGAGCTGCGGCGGGGCCGCCATATTTGGTGAGGGCAGGGGCCGCGCGCCTGGCGGCCGCGGGGTGCAAGGCCTGCTGTGTGCTCACACGGCGATTCCATAAACCCCTCGCCTTCCGCAGGCTGTGGAATGAGAGGGAAACCGGCGTCAGTGCAGGGTCCTGCGGGTCCTCTTGAGGCGTGAGGCCCTGCGGGAGGGGAAGAGGGAGGTGGCGAAGCCCCATTGCGTCTCCTGTGGCCTTTTGGGGGGCGTCTTGGTGGCCCAGGCCCCACAGGCGCCATTCTGCACACACACCCGGCTGTGTGGTCCCAGACACCTCCCTGCAGACGGGAGAGCCTCTTCCCTTCCAGTCAGGCCAGGACATACTCATCCCGAGCCACTGTGGCCAGGACGGCAGCTGCTGGAGGAGGAGAAGTGTTCATGGTGGGTCATCCCTGGTTGCCACATTCTGTCACGACAGGCTTTTCCTACTGGAAACCCAGCAGGAGATCGGTGAGGAAAAGGCCACATCCAGCTGACATTCAGGATTTCCCCAGTAACGCTAGATGGTACCAGAGCTCCACACAGGCTCTGACGGGACCCGGCCGGACAGAAAGTACCTGAAAAATGGAAATTCTGAAACATGGAAAGCTGAAGATGTAGAGCTGCAAAATATTAATATGCTGCTGGCAAAGTAATTGCTTTTTCTGGGGGGAAAAAGGGGACAGGAGAGTTGCGAATAAAATAAGGGCATTTTTCTGGTGTTCAGTGTGATGTAGTATTTGTGGTTAAAAATTATCAGCGAAGTGACAATATTACAGCACCTGGTAGGGAGGCATTTGGAGACTTAATTCTCAGAGAATTCTTCACTGCTATTAATTAGTTAATAGTTAAGGAAAATCTAGGAAGTGTTTTAACTTAAGCAGACACTGCCATTAAATCATAAAAATGAGGTATGTCCCTGGTATCATTAATATTAGGAACTATTGAAAAAGCACTTGGAATATGATCACCTTTTTCTGTAAGCGGCTGCACACATTGCAACACGCTGCCTGAAATATTCATGCGTTTTAAAAAAAAAAGTCTTCCTGCAAATGAATATTTATTCCATGAATAATCTTTAATGTCTTTGTAGCTTTCAACACATTCGGGCAAAATGTTTCAAGTTTCTGTACTTACAATGAAAAATCTAAACTCGACACCTAAATAGGTGGCCTGATTTCAGCTGTATGGAGCACTTTCAGTAGAGACATCATTTCCTTCACATAGTTGCCTCTGTAGCATGACAGCATTTTAGCAGCCTCGAGTAACTCAACACAGCAATTTAGGTGATGAAATGAAGTATTGAGATAGCAGGGAGAAATAATAAAGGCAGAGCTGGCACCTGGCCAGAATAATTTTTCTAAAACTCCGCTCTCATGCAGAAGTCCTACGAGATGATCTTATGGCTAAATATGGTCAGGACTTGAGTGCTGTGCCTCATCCAAAACACAGCAACGCTGGTGTTTCCTCTCTTTCCAGATGAAGAGTTGGCGTCGGCGTCCTATTTTTAGTGGTGTGGGTGTAAAATATGTTGGTTAAATTTCACGTCGCCTGAGCTCAGTCTGCTCTGCCATGTCGGGTTTCGTGCCCAAACCCAGCAAAGCTCAAGGTCTGGGGTTGACATCATACGCTCCTGCTTTATGGTCTTCATCTTGGAGGTCTTTTGCATTTAGGGTGAAGAGACAGCTCTCCTGCTCCTCGAGTGTGTGAGTCAAACAAAGCGCCCTGTCCTGAGCCACAAGCTGTGTGAGGTAAAGAAAAAAGAGAAACGGCTTCCAGTGAACTCCCACAGTCACAGTGGAGGGACCAGTGAGTAGGCTGGAGGTCAGTCCACTTCAATGGCCAGCAAGAGCTGGTCCATAAAGTGCTAGAATCGTCTCACAACACACCTGGAAATGCAAACAGATTATTCCACTCCTTTTTTCAGCACAAGCGCAGCAGCTTTCCCATCACTTTTCAGCACAGACCGCTTTGCCCTCCACTTGCCTCTGCCCCTTTCTGTGCGAGGGAAGCGGGAACTCCTGTACGGCTCTTTGCCAGGGCTCGGCACGGCGCGGGGTTGTGTTTGTCGGCTGTCTGGAATGGGAGTAGGGACGTGGGAATAAAGAAGATGAGGGTGTATTTGGGGGATATGTGGCATCCTCAAAATAAAGAAGTGGAATATAGAAAACAATTCACTGAAGCCTGGAAGGTGAAACATTAAGGAAGGAATATGCAATGCCGTGCATCGGTAAAGTGCTACCAGCTGTTGGGGCTGCGCCCATCATTTCCCCACAGAGCCCTGCCATGCTCATGGCTTATTTTACGTGGGAGAGACGTGGAAGGGTGCCAGGCTGGGCCCACATCGATGCTTCCAGGAGGCCTGACAAGGAGAGCCTGGACCAGGTTGGGGCAATAACTGAAAATGCAGAAGACTTCTGCTCCCTGGGAACGTACAGTGGAGGGCTGGAGGGACGGGTTGGTATCCACCACCCCCTGAAGTAGAAGGGGAATTTCTCTCTGACCGCAACAGCAGAGCTGTAGAGCGAACAGACCATTAAAATGTCCGTTCAAAAAAAAACGTTCACGTCCCATTTATATTTACTGCTGCTTCATTCTGTTGAAAGTCAAAGGCCCATTTGTATCTGATGAAAGCCTCAGGATAGATCAGTTGACTGGAAAAGGCTCTGAGGATTGAAACCTACAATTCCACGTGGACAAGTGCTAATCCATCTGTGTGCTGAGCCCAACCAAGGTGCCGCAGGTCTTTCCAGGCACTCGAAGCTGACTCGTGTCATGGCTCTTGTGCTTGTTTGGCCCAAAAAAGGATGTTCAGTGTTGGAACTGTAAAAGAGATTCTTACAACTGAGCTTCTGGGAAAAGAGTTGTGGTCTTTTCTAGCTACCTTTGGTGTCTCCGTGGATTCATTGCCTCTGTTAATGGGCAAACTTTCCACGGTGACATGAAGGCAGGTTCCCCCCCGCTTTGATCTTTGAAGTGCCTCCTAGTGCATTGCAGTGGGCTGACAAAGCGTCGTCTGCTGTATGGAACCAGCTCTGCTCAGGTTTCATAAGGAAACAGGACTTACGTGATTATAACATGCATATGAGTGAATGACGGGTCCTGTATTTGTCCTGATGTTGCTAAGACAGGAGAAAACCATTTTTGTTCTCAAAAAACCAGGATCCAAGAGGAGGGTTTGAGAAGAAAGCCCATGCCTCGCTGCAGGAGGAGAAAAACGGTAGCAGAGCAAGGAAAATGGGTTAGCTCGGGGCCTGCCTTAGTGGGTCTCTACCTCCATCTAAATAAGAAACAAGCCTTTACCTGAACCCTGATTTTGTGAGGAAATGAGATTTATGTGGCAATAGCCCATGTATAAGTGCATGTTTCCTTCACAGCCCCAGCCCCCGGTAATTACTGAATTCTGATGCCAATTTCAACCAAATGGACAGCAGGTAGAAATCCCAAAGGCAACACGTTCCTAAAAGTGTTGTGATTTGCACGTGTGTGAGACAGAAACCCTCCGTTTATGCCTCCTCTGAGTTCAACCATGATCAGAAAAACTACAAATCCAGGAAGAGATGGGACGAAAATTCCCAAGCCAGGGAAAAGCCTTGGTAGCATTCATGCCTACAAGACACCAGAAACTCCACACGGGAGAAGATGCTTACGAAGGGGACTCTGGGGTGGCTGATCAGGCAGGAATTGCTCTGGGTGAGGTATTCATCGTGTCTTTTTTCCCGCATGGCTTTTCTGGTGTCTAAGAAGGGGTGAAAGGCTGCCAATACCCCAGTACAGTTTGGTTTAAAAGTCCGTCAACCACGAGGCACGAATCCATTAGAAACCAGGCTTCACTACTTCCAGCGTTCACAGGACGACATGGTTTTAAAGTGCTTGAAAGCAAATGGTTCATTTAGCTCTTTCCCCTCATAATTTCTTTCCTTCCCCAAGACCAAATAAAGTAGAAATGAGATGCCGTGAGAAAGGCTGTTCTCAGGGTATTTCAGACCCTGTAAAAATGGTCTGGTTTGTTGGCTTTTCTGGGGGACAACAGCCGGGCCAGGGCAGGAGAATCACAAGGATCCACTGGCGCTAATTCACCTTCGGCTATGAGCCAGCCTGCGTCCCAGGCGGGAGAGAGGAGAAGTGGAGATGCTCCCTACCTCGGCACAGCGGCAGCCAAGAGCTCTCGATTTAAGAAACAGATGAATATGAACCTTGTTGGAATGTCTTCAAAAATCTGCTAGCACTCTCCTCCCTGCCGAAAGCCGAATAAATCCCCTTCGTATTTCAGGCTCCTAGCAAGACCCTGAAATATTATCAGTGCTCTTTGACACTCTACCTGCCCCTCATCCCACCTGGCTTTTCACAAAACACATTTCCTCTGCTTTCAGGGGAAAAAAAAAAAAAAAGTCAGGTTCATTCAAACCCTGACACTTCTCTAGCACTAGGGTGATCAAGTCTCCTCCGTTTTATAGTTGGTATTTTAATAGGGTTTCCTTTTAGACCTTTAATGAGTTTTTATTCCCCTTTGTATATCAGACGCTTCAGTCCGACCGACAGTTTTACTCACCCCATGTGGAGTAATATGAACAGTCAGGACAACCTTTTATTCCTGTGGCAAGGTTTGCTCTGCCAACATTTTTCTTTTGCTCGCAGTCGGAGGGATGTGTTTTGACCCTTTCCTCACCGCCGTTTCACCCATCTTCCAGCCTTTGAGCAAGGACATTTCTCAACAGTTCAGAGACAGGAACAAACCCGGCCCTGCTATCCATGCTCTCAAATGTGCGCAGCTCTGTATCAGGGAAAGAGCGGGGGAAAAAAAAATCAGAACTAAAGCAAATGTGGGCTTTGGCGCATCTGAACAGCTGAGTTTTGTTACTTCAGCCTGAGCCCTGACTTGCAGAACATTTTATTACAGTTTGCAGCAAAGCGGGTCAGACTGGGGGCTGTCCTGGTGCTCTGGGGAGCTCACGGGCCATGTAGGTTTGTGGCTGCGCTGGGGAATGTCACCGTTTGCACAACACACATCGCTGCCGAGCGATGGGCTGGAGAACAGGCCAAGCTGTGACGCTGCCCCATTGATTTCTAACATATCCCAATCCCAGCGCAGAGAGTGAACAGATCTCATCCTGCAAGATGTGAGGTGCCTGGTCTCGTGGTCATGCTGCCTGAAGACATGAGGTGCCGTGTCTCGTGGCCAGTGGGCAGAGATGCGTGCCCAAGCTGCTTGGGGGACAAAGCGGTCCCCACCAGTCCTGGACTGAGTCAGGACATGCCCAGATCCCATTTTCTTTAGCCACGGATGGCAAGTGGTCACTGACGCCACGCAGGAGGGTTGCTGCAGGGCACCTAGCTGGAGTTATAAAGGATTACACACTCCAGGCTGTGTGCTGCACAAATAAATAAATAGGTGTCAGTCCTGGCCCCCAGATCCTGCTGGACAAACCGTGACACGATGGGTGACATGGTTGGGAGGAGCACATGAAGGAGGAAGAAAAAAGGCAGAGCCACTGCGAGAAATTGAGAACCCAAATGGGCAGATGGGTACGGGCTGAGACCTGTCTCCAAGTGATGTTGGCGTTCTCCAGCCACAGGGATGCACGGCAACGTTTTTAGAAGACAATTTTTGGGGTAGAGAAGGTTGACGTGCAAATCTGTAAATGTTTTTTTGGATGTTTTATTCTGCATTTGGGAGTGGGGGACTATCTAGGTGCCTTCTGCTGTCTGCGAGGCAGGCAGAGTAGTTTCAGGCATTTCTTGTCCTTAATTACACAGGTCCAATGGAGTCATACAATTTAAAAACATATGCCATTAAAGGTTACATATTAAGCATGGTCTTGTTTTTTTGATGTTGCAGAAGGCTTATACTCATCTGCTGAGAATTAGGAGGTTATTATTCTGCGGAAGCTAATCCAAATTGCCTGTTATCCATAGGCAGAAAATTAAAGGAATATTTAAGCCCATTCCACAGATTACAAACTTGGTGGCATAGCTCTGCAACCAGTAGTATTAGTATCTTGCATTTGATAGTTGCAAATAATTTAAGTCAACTGTTTAACATCTGGCATTACTATATAATGTCTGGCTTAAGCTGTAACCTTTTTTTCCCCCCTGCTTTTAGAAAAGCTTTTTCTGCTTTGAGAGAATTTTGATTACTAAAGCCCTTCCCAGGACAGATTTATCCTGTGATTTAACATTTTGTGATGGAGTCTCATTTTGAATCGGTTGAATAATTGGCAGTGACTTTGGTATTAAACTGATTCATGATGTACATCCAGGCCCTTAAATAATTTAACATTATTGTCTTTATAATCGAAGCCCCTTTTTGCCCATTAAAAAGTATCGGATACAGCCTAGTGATCTGCTTTGATTAAAAATAAACTGCAGAGGATTGGTAATGACTGGAGATGGTCAGCCTTCCCCTCTGGGTCACCGTCAGCTGAAAGGCACGGCTTGGCTCTGCGCAGCACCGAGCACGGGCTGATGGTCCTGGTGGTTCCTGGAGAGCGCGCGTGTTCAATAACCAGCAATACCTGAGGCTGCGTGGCCTGTCTGCAAGGGATTTGAACGGTCTCCGTCCAAGTGGTGAACAGGAAAACACACCCTTGACCCCACCAAGCACCAGCAGTACCTTTTTTCTTGCCGAGCGGCGCAGTCCTGGTGTTGGGTGGGAGCAAGACTCGTGGCCGAGGACAGCACGCAGCGGAGCTGGGTGGGTGCTGCACCCCTCGTCAAACCCGTCAAGCAGCCAGGATGTCCTTCCCATGATGGTGTCCAACAGCCTCAGTGCAGGGCCTCCACTCAGTCTTGGAAGAAATTGCAGTGCAGAAAATAATTTTGTTCTCTTCTTGTTGGAAAGCTCCTAACTGCAATCAATAAATCTGGGCAAGAAACGTAGAGATTACATTAGAGGAGATCTACAGCTCTCGTCACCACTGAGGGACTAACGTAGGGTGAACAAGGTGCTTTGGGTAAAAAGTAAATGTAAATGAGCAAATCCTATCTCGTTTGAGATCAATGCCACAGCTGCCATTGCCGGAGCCTGGCTGTCACCCAGTGAGCTGATTCCCGGTGGGAGCCCACTGGATGAACGGCGGCCGTGAGTCCCGAGGAGTCCTGCCGCCGCCACCCAGGAGAGGAAGGCTCGGTGCTGTGGAGCCTCGGCACGCCAAATTAAAAGCTGTCCGTTTCACACTCCACTCTTCCCTGGGCTTTGGCAGGGGCTATGATATAACAGGTTTTGCATAGCTGCTAGACATCTTCCTAATAGTATCCCCTGGGAATTCTAAATTTCAGTCACAGCCTCTAAATTTTCATTAAGAGCAGTCACACAGAGAGAATGATGGATTAGATTTTATTGTTGGAAAATCTCCAGATAAAATTAAAGTGCTTCTTTCTTTTCTGAAACCTTTACCTTTCCCCTGTGGTGCCCTATAAATAAGGTATCAAATAATGTTTATCCTTTTGAATTCTGCAATCTTACATGTTTCATGCTTACTCCTGACCACTTTCCTGCCTCTTCAGAGATGTCACTCTTCAGTTAAAGCCCGGGAACAGACACCCCACCTCACAGACTTTGCTTTACTATAAGGCAGCCTGGCTTTGCGTCCCAGCAGCATTTAGGAGACTTCACTTAAGCCCGGGTACATATTTGTAAATACAGTGTTGTCTTCTTCCCTTTCCTGGAAGTCTTTCTTTCATTTCCTTCCTCCTTCCCGTCCAGTTCCCTCTGGCCCTTTCTTTTTTCCCTAATTCTCCATCCTCTCTGTGTACATCTAATCTGTCCAGCTTGCAGACAGATGAGACACCACTCTGGATACGCCACGATCACGGGGCCCGGGCTGAGGCACTTTCTGCTGGGAACCAGCCGCTGCCTTCAATAGCCAAACCGTGATAAGTGGTATCCGCTCCCACTGCCCCTGGCCAGCAGATTTTTATAGCAGATGTTGTTTCTTCCTACAGTGAAAAGGAGGGGGAAAAAAAAAAAAAGTATTCTTTTAGGACAGAGGTCTTAAACAGTTTTAGATGCTTTTAGTCTTCACTTTAACTAAAGAAAGCAAGAGCCCTGCGGGCAGTTGGTAGGAAGTGTTCAAGAGCTGGTAATGCTGGCATGATTCATACTGGTGTCAACTCGTTTAAATTAAATTCCACGGGGATTTATCCAGCAAAGGCTCCGAACAAGTTTTAGACAGCATCCCCCACCCCCACCCCTCTCACTTCACAGCATCTTAAATTAATACAGTGCAGAAAGGCCAGGACTGTACAAGACAAAGTGTTGGCTGAGAGGAGCTTTCTGGGCTCCCAAACGGACGGAAGGGTCCCGGCTTCCCACTACGAGTGCAGGGAATCAACAGCCATACCCAGGGGAGAGAGAAAAGCAGTTTTCCTGCTGAAGTAACACAAGTCATCATTGCCAATGGGGGTCACTCTGTCTTGAGTTGGAGTTGGGGTCCCACATGGGGACTTAGCCCGGGGGGTTACGTGACTTACCCTAGCTGACCTCAACTATAAGATGTCCCTTGTCCCCGGCCGGGCCGCAGCCAGCAGCAGGGTTTTCCCCATCCCAAAAGGCTGTCGCTGGCCCCACCAGCACGGCACAAGCGGGTCCCTCCTGTGGTTCTTCCTAACCAGCAGTATATTGCATTTCCAGGCTGGCTGGAGCTCTGGAGCAGTGTCAGGGCTCCCTTGCCAGCCTTCCAGGGCATCTCCTGCTGCCATATCCCCATGGCAAAGGCTGTTTTGATGGGCTGATGGGTCGTTTCCACCCTTTCAGTACATTTTCCTTCTGATTTACCCTACTTGGATAGGAAGATAATCTACACTACCAGAGAGCTGAGCCACTTCCTTGTCTCAAAGGTCCTCCAACCCACATGGCCTGGCCAGGGCACAGCTCCCTTGATGTCCTTTCTCTCCGCACAGAGAAGGTGGAAGAATTTCCAAGAGGAACAACTTCCCCTTCTTCTCCTTATAATGCCTCTCACCAAGAACATGGAAGGGAGCTATCAGTGTAGATGATCTGTGGATGTCAAGCTTGTTAAAATCATCAGAGTTTGACTAATTTGCATCAGCTGAGCATCAGGCCCTTGGTTTTCACTCCAGTTTTGATTACCCATCAGTGACATGAGGGCTGGTTAACAGAGTAAGGACCCCAGGGTGAGCCCGCCGGCATCCGTGGCAGTTGTCTATAATTTTTTCCTTTTTAAAAAATTTTCTCAGAACTCTTCTTGCACCAGTGGAAAAATCACACATCGGCTGGGAAACAAACAGAAAAGGATCTGAGTCTCATCCTCGCTGCTGCATTTTAATGTCATCCCAAAGGAAGCGCTGCTGCCTTGGCCACTTGCAGCAAAGGAAAGAAAACTCACCGAGTTTATTGGCTACTTTTATTGGTTTGTCTGTGCCACGTTTCGCAGGCAGCCGTGCCAAGAAAACACCGCGGCTTTCCAGAGACGAGGCCTCAGAGAGGCAGAGGTAAGCCCAGGAGAAGAGTGAAAAGCTGGAAAGAGGAACCTTGTAAATTTGGTACCAGCAAGGATGGAGGGGTGCCAAAGCTGACCGAAATCTGCCATGAAACGAATCAGATCGCAGCCTTCCCTTCCCTGTGCAGAAGTCACGACGCCCACAGCTGGGAGAACGGCCAGTGTTATTTTTGGGCAAGATTTATGCAAGTTCCAAGCAGAGTCTCAGCGAAAAGGAAGCGAGGGGGAGAGATGGAGGTTTCTTTTTAATAGAGATGTTGGAAAGACATAGGAGTCACGAGCAAATCTGGGGTTGAATACCTCTGGGCAGGACAGACCAGGGACGGACCACCGCAGACCAAACATGGCTGTCCCCCCATAGCTCCTGAGCTGCAGTGACAAATCTGAGGAACAGTTAAACTGGACACCTCCCTAGGTCCTGCCCCAGGTTCCACTGCATGCATTGGGTGCAGGATCGCATGGCCATGGTCCTCTGCAAATACAATTTATCTGAGCGGAGGAAGAGGCAGGGTTGCTTTGGTGGCTTCCTAAAAAGTCCAGTCTCCACGGCTCTGCTGTGGGGTGGGGATAGGGGAGAGCAAGGGGCACAGGGAAGCATGGGACCTTTAACTCCGTTTTCATTTGGGAAGGAGGTGTTGACAATTTAAATGCCATGCATGATAGATAATTGGCAGTGTCTTGGATTCATGAAGTCACCGAAAAGCAAAAAAACCCCTTTTTTGATGGCTGTGGTAACAATCCAGTATTGGGTTATAAGTGACTTAAGCGAGGACCGTGCGATGGCAGGGCACACTCAGAGCCGGGAGGCGCGCCCATGGGCCAGCACGCTTGGCCAGGTGTTTTGCAAGGATTAGCTGGACACCATCCTGCCCTCACGCTGCTGGTGAAGTCATTGTGGCTTTGCGCCCCCGTCCTCATCCTGCTCCCGAGAGGACGGGGTAGAGCAGCTGTAGCTCAGCATGTCAGGCAAAAAAATCATCGTCTTCTTGCCTGGTGCCTCTCTGGGGCCCCGATATCACAGGCACTCGGAGGAGACGTTTGCTCTGCCCGGGCTGAGCTCTTCACCTCCTGCCTCATGCCAAGTATACACAGAGTCAAGCAGAGGAGCCGAGGCGAGAGCAGTTCCTCACGGGAGGATTTTGCTCATGGATGAACATGTGCAAGACGGTCCTCCTGGCTGCTGATTGCCCCTGCATAGGAAAACCAGAGCTACCACAGCTCCGGTGCGCACTGCAAAGGTGGGATGTCTTATAGAATCATAGAATCATAGAATCACTTGGATTGGAAGAGACCTTCAAGATCATCGAGTCCAACCATAACCTACACTACCAAAAACACCACTAAACCATGTCCCTCAACCCCACGTCCACCCGTCTTTTAAATACCTCCAGGGATGGCGATTCCACCACCTCCCTGGGCAGCCTCTTCCAATGCCTGATAACCCTTTCGGTAAAGAAGTTTTTCCTAATATCCAATCTAAACCTCCCCTGGCACAACTTGAGGCCATGATAAGAAGATTTATGATAAGAAGGAAGCATTTTCTTTTAACTACCTGGTTGTGCCCGGCGTTTTGCATCTGTTAGGCACATCACCTCCTAAAAAGAGGAATGGATCAGCTGCTGCTCCCTGGAAATCATTACTGGGGTCTGTGTGGCTCTGCACTCATCTGCATCTGCATGGCTCTGCACATCAAAACCGCCTCATGCAGAGGCTCAGTTACTCTGAAACCATCCCATGCTTATGGAAAGAGACACAAAGCTGACAATTTCAGGGGCTTTGTCCACTGATCCTATCACCTGGACCATCAGGATGTCAGCCTAGTATCGTGTAGGCTCACCAACATCAGTAGGATGTGGCTGCTGTTGACCATGTCATTGCAGCGCTGGACCCAAAGGCCCTGTGTACCCCATGCACTCCATCCATCATCAGCTCGGGTCCTCTGCCCACCCGCACAACACCATGGCTAGAAGACCCCAAGGAAATGCCACCCCTCCACGGGAAGGTGCTGGGCGCTGCAGGAGTCTGGTGGTAGTAGGACATGCAGGGCCACGGCAAAACTACCAAGAAATTAAAACTCTGGGGATTATGGAGGAATCTGTATTGTTTTGCCAATATACCCTGATTTTCTCTTTCTCTGGCTAATTCTAATGTCAGGCACACTCAGATAAGCCTCAAGACATTACACTGAAAGCAACAGCTAGCTCAAAGGACACGTGGCCTTATCTTCTCCCTGCATTCGTTTGAATAAATCTGTTCCAAAGCTACTTTACATAAACACATTTAAAGGCAAACCCTGGCTCACCTCTAGGGAGTTTGTGTTATCAGTGAAGTCTATAGGAGCCTTTTAAATGACTCAGAAGGGAACCGACATTGACCTTAGGAAAAGGCACTGAAAACTGAAACCCCAGGATGCTATTCCACTCACACTCTACCAAACCATCCCTCCTCCTGTGTTCAGTTTTCCTATTCTTAAAACTCAAGTAATTAGTACCGAGTAACTGCTGAGGGATTTTGCAAGTCTTGGTGAGAGATCTGTTATTTACTAAGGTGGGGAAGTTTAACTTGGAGAACATCACGTGAAAGCTGTTGCGAGTGCAAAGCTTTAAGAACATTTTTATCAAATTGAAACTAAATGGTTTGCAGCAACAAGAAAGTTGTCTTCTGGAAAAAACACCAAATTGAAGTTATTCCTAGGTGTTTGCCGGAGCAGATGGATTGGTATTTTACAACAGAGATGTGTATGAACAAAGACCAAAACTCAACAACGTGTCCATATATCAGTAAGAACAAATATCTTTGCTAGGGAACTCATTATGGAATTAAGGGAAGAATACCATTTTGAGGAAAACCATCCCAAAAATGTACTTCTAATTTTTTTTCTTCATCCAAAATAAGGTTCTGATTTTTACCAACAACAATAATGTTAAAAAAGATCTGGATTAACTCGAAAGCTGTTTCACTTTCACTCCATTTCTTTTGCCCTCCACAGGGAAATCCTGAGTGCACAGTTTCCAAATGTTAATGAACAACAGTCCTTTCTCTGTACCTTTTAGGGCCTGATTCACCATGATCATCCATAAATATTACTTTAAAAACTTTCCTGAGGAACTCCCGGGGGCCGTGAGAGCAGCCGATGTCAGGAAATGTCAGATATTTCTCCCTCTCCTTCTTGAGACGCTGGTAGCGTGGTTGGAAGAGAACAGATGCGTTAAATGCTCGGAGATTTACAGCACCCCCCACACACGGGAACCATAAAACGACAATTTGTTCAATTTCAAAAGCAGACCTCTGCCCGTTGCAGGACCTTTCATCACTGTTTATAAAGCTGGGCTTAAAAATCCCAGGATCTTTTATGATAAAATGGACACAAAGTTCATTTTTCAACCAAGCGCTGCAATGCCGAAAAAATGGAGATGTGTGCAGCTGGATTGGGGAAGGAGGCAGCTCCTCACTGGCCAGATCCTGCCCTGGGCTTTGTCCTGTCTCTCTTTGGCACAGACGTATCCCATAGTGGTTTAAGGTAACGGGGCCAGGAAGGGTTGGAAACCCTGGATTAGCAGATTGAATGCCATGCAAAGTCTGCTCCCAGATTCTCTGTGTGAACCTCAGGTGACCACCGATGGACCTCGTACCTGTTCCCAACCTTGAGCGGGCACTGGGAGGATAAAAATCCAGTTATGACCGTGAAATGGTTCAGTGTCACAACATCACAGTGTCAGGGCAGTCTATCAAAACCTGGCCTTGACAAAAGTGTTTGCACAAACACCTGAAGACCAAAATCACCGTCTTGCCTCTTGTTCTCGACCTAGTTCCCCCATCACCTCTGCATCTAAGATACCCTTTGGGTAGCCAGGATGCAACACCTCTTTCAAGAGCCTGACACAGCACCAGCTGCAGAGGAAAAGGAGATTTTGGCATTTGACTCAGATGTTTCTTCTCCTCCACAGAGCCCACAAGTGTTTATTTTCAGCCTTAGACTCAAGGTGGCCTCAAACCAAAGCACTGGATCACCCCACCTCCCTACCACAGACCTACGATCTCCGCAATGTTGATTTGGCTCCGAATGCTGGGCTGGGTGCTCCTCTGGCATCCCAGCCCAGGAAACCAAGTGAGGAGTGAAGCAATGTTACCCACGTAATGGATGAATAATAGCAGAGTTCTGCATTTATTGCTTAACTAGTTTAAAGTGATTGTAATGCAGCCAGATTTATTTCTTATATACAGTGGTGGACTTATTAAACTTCCAAAGGAGCTCTTTAAGCTGTCATTTGGGGTTTAATTGCTGAATATAACTACCTGCTTCTAAAAGGCTGCTGTGGAACAGCCCTCCTTCCATGCACTGTCATCTTCAGCTCAGAAGGAGAAGATCCCCCAAAGCACAACGGGTTAAAACTTTGGTCTGCCTCATCCAGTCCACCCCCTCCTCCCCCAGTTTGCAAATAGTAGAAAGGAAAGGATTAGAAGGGAGAGATTTATGGACTAGCCCATCACAGAGCCTCAGTTCGCACTTTGATGATGGGGGAACAGCCCTGCTCTAACAAAGGGGCTGTAATGCATGCCCACCAGTAAACTATCTATTGGGGGGAGCCAAATCCCTCCTTGGATTATTAAGGGCTCTGTGAGTCCTTGGAAAGAAAGGCTGCACCTTTTTTATTGCCGCATTATTAATAAAGAGCTGGTGAAATACTTACTGCTGCTCCGTAAATCTTCCGAGGGCAGGAGTGGGTTGCACAGACGTTTGGGCTGGAAGGAAACAGAGGGGCCGTGGGGCTTGACCTACATCCCCCATCCCAGCCGTGGTGAGTGTCTCTGAAGCAGGGAAGCGGCCAGAACCCACCTCTGCTCCCAGCCTGCCACAGTGCACACGTGCCTGCAGGGAGAAGAGGTTCGTGTCCTGAAGTCCCCTGAGATGTCCTCTGGCTGCTCCATCCCCAAGATGCTGCAGCAGAAGCTGCGCAGGAAGAGGTCTCCAGCCTTGAGTCACAGCTGGGCTGGATGGAACGGTCCCACATAGCTGGTCCCACCAGCCCAGGCGTCTTTGAATCTGTCTCAAGGGCTGGGGAGCAACAGGAGCTGTGGGGATGGATCCTGGAGATGCAAAGCCACCTTGCCAAGGTCCTACAAGAAAGCAGTACTGTAATTGATAGCTATAACTTTCATACAACTCTTCTTTTAACACCTTCAGATGTAGTAACTCCTTAGACTCAGCTAACAGGGAAGGACTGAATGACCTTTTAAAACATTTTTTCACTCTTCTGTATTTTCTATTTATTTATTTATTTATTTTAGCAGAGGAGGGAGGACTTAATGGAAAAGCAGAAGTACCACATTTAAAGTGAGAGATGAAAAAAAAAAAAAAAGTCTGCTGGCACTACCCAGCCAACAAGCAGCTGGTGCTGAATACGGACCCAAACCAAGATATCATCCGTCAGATTTGGATTTACAGGGGAGGCTGAGAGGAGGGAATAGCTCACACTTTTGCATGGTTACTTTGCTCACAAGATGAGACTGCTCCAGGCCAAACACCTAGGACATGTGTCCCATGCAATGACATGAATTTGCTCTCATATGCATATGTAGGTAGTGGAGTCTCCGACTCTGGAGACATTCCCGACCCACCTGGACGCCATGCTGTGCAACCTGCTGTAGGTGGACCTGCTCTGGCAGGGGTGTTGGACCAGGTATCTCCGGAGATCCGTTCCAACCCCTAACATTCTGTGATTCTGTGATGTCCTATTCTGAAACAGCCATGAAAACCCTCTCACTCGAAGGCAACCACAGTAGCAGAGGGAGGACATCACCCATCCCCTTGCTCTGGCCAGGGCTCAGCTTCCCCCACGTTAGCACCTGTTTGGAACAAGCATCCCCCCAAAAAGCCCAGAGTTCTGAGACCCGGAGGAATTGGCTGTGCTTTAGAAAAAGCAAAAATAAACAAACTCTCATGACTACTAACAAAATCCAACCCACGACAACAACAACAACAAAAGTTTCCTTCCTAATTTCAGCTTCTGGTCATAAAATTTTACTTTCATGTAACAGCATGAAATCTGCACAGCCAGAGCAGGGGTTTTTAATAAAAGGCACAGTTGATGTAATATCCGAGCCAAGGTGTTTTTATAAGCCAGAAGAAGAGAGACAGAAACACAGAAGGAAAATAATTTTCTTGAATTCCTTCCAGAAAGGAATTTTATTTAGATTTCCTTTAACCATGCTGAAACTCTCTTTCCTCTTCTTGCATGGGTTTTCCCCCTTAAAAGCCATCCCTCTTAACCTGTGCATTAATGCCAGCAAATCCAAGCCACTCATTTTTTTTTGCATCTCAGCCCTAAGGCATTTAAAATGTTTGCACGCCAAGGAACAGAGCTGTTTTCAGCACGCGTTGGGTGCCACCTTGCCCCAAAGTCCAAACCACTGTGGGCCCTGGCCTCAGAGGAAGGTGCAAAGCTTCTTGCACCCAGGATAACGCTCCTCTTCCAACACCCATGAGGATGGAGGGAACACTCTTCCCCATGTCCCAAGCTATGAGGTTTCAGAAGAGAATAATGTCTGCTAAAGGGCCAGAAACAGCTCTCAGCTCAGTGAAAAATGACTTCCAAATGCCCTCTGCTCTGGGGATTTTATAAGGGAAGATGGATCTTTCTATCTGTTTTCTTTCTTCTTCATTTTTCAACTCTTGACCTATACTGTGAACAGAAACCTCCTGGGTGTGAGCCTTTGGCAGAGGAAATGCTTCCTCCAGTTCATTTGTCTTCGGTGGTCTGCGCAGCTGAAGAGACGCATGTGGCTGAAGAGATGCTGTTCCCAACCTTGTCCATCCTGCCTCCTCCATCCCGGGTGCCGCAGGGTTGGATTCACAGCTCCGATAGCAGGGATGGTACCGGCCATCCCTCACCTGGCCTTTTGCAACTAGGAAAGGATGTCAGAGAAGCTTTGGCCCCACTTTTGGGTAGACATGCAGCCCAAGACAAAGGGAGGCCAATCTATTAAAAAAAATAAGAGGTTTTGGTATTTACCTGGGCATGAAGGACCAGATCTTGGAGCTGGGAAGGGTATTTTCGGGTGCTGCCTCCCAACTGCTGTCCCCAGGCAGCGGTGTGGGTCCCAGAAGAGCTGCTCTGTTAACTCATGCCGCCACGCCGGTTCAAAGCATCCCTTCTCTCAGGTCAGAGCATGACACGAGTCACAAATGCCTTAAACCTCCTGATTCCCAACTCAGGGTTCAAGGGCAACATATTGTGACAAGATGTTCTTGCTTCCAGCAACACTCATGGTCTTTGGAAACCACCACCATGGCAATAGGCCCAACAGGGAAAGGATGATGTGGCATGGAGCACCCAGTTTGGGAGATAATCCAAACGGGATGACTGGGGATCAGTGCCTAAAGGTTTCTGCGTGAGCAAATTTCTGCTTAGCACATTATTTATATTTAGGGTGGAAATAACTAAACTGAGAGGATCCTGTATAATTTAGACCTATGGGAGGTTCTTTGTTGCATCTTAGACAACCCCAAACACACATTGCCCTGGACTTTGTCCACCTCCAGGCACAGAGCAAGGCTGGAGCAGGAGAGGAGGGGAAGAAGGAATGAAAAGCAGGGGGATGCCCAGGTTCCCCCCCCCGCAGCCTTTCCCCTCTCTTGGTTTAAACATGGGGCCTTATTTTCTTACTGTTTTTCAGAGTGCCTCAAGCATGACCACAGATGGGGGACGTCTCCCCAGTGTCCAGCAGAGCCATTCCGCGCCGGCATCCCAGGCGTTTTGCATGGTAAGTGGGAAGCGATTGATCTCCGGGAAAGCGATTTATCAGCAGCTGGTGACCTGCAGAGCTGAGACCCCGGCTGCACTTGTTCCTGGGCCACGCCATGGAGCTAATGGCATAAGCAGGGAGAAGCACAGATGTGAGCAGCACAGCCAGCGACAGCAAGATGGATGATACCTTGGGACAGAGCTGATGCACCTTTGGCTCTCCGGTCCCCATATAGCATGACTTTCAAGCTGGATGTGGAGAGGAAGAGGCTGGGGGCAGCAGTTCCCATCCTCACCCCGAATTACCTCCGCAGGAAGAGGGAGGTGAGGCTGGACCACATCCTTCAAGTCTGGCACTTGGGCCAGCAGCTCTTGCCCCTCCTCAACTGGAAGATGAGCAGAAATGTCCTTGCAAGGTTTTCTACTTTATGACAGTTGCTGAGAGGTTGTAAGATATGGCTAAGCCTGCAAAATGGACTTTGCACAGCCAGGAAAAGGCTGCTTCAGATGCAAATTTAGGGAGGGTGAAAGGCAGAATCCGTAGATGCCGTTATATTTCAGTGCCACAGCTTCTAGCTTGGACTTTGCTGTCCGTTTAAGAAGTAGCAGATTTTTGTACCAAGTTTACAAGTTGGGCCTGTCTCCTTAGAAAAATAAAATTCAAGAGAAGAATTTTTATAGGACAATTTGTTGCTCTCCATGAAGGCTTGAGAAAGCCAAACGGCACAGCCTGCAGGGCTGCAGCTCTGGTGTGGAAATGGATATGGCAGCGTCCCGCTTGCCCTCTCCCTCTTTCAGCAAGAAGTTTCCCTTTGGTTTACAGCAGCCCATGCTCCAGGGGAAAAAACAACAACTGCTGCTGTTATTCTTTATGAAGGCAGCAAGAGGGCTGAATAAAAGAGGCTGCATCCAAAGCACAATATGAGATGAAAAAGACATCCAAGCTCCATGGCGCTAGATAAAACAAAGCACACACAAGAAGAATCAAATGCTGAAATATGTATTTCTTGTGGGTATGAATAGAACTGTCTATGTTTGCCTTGGAGACAGGGGGAAGGAGGCCAAACAGTTTAATCTCAGCAGGTATTACTTTTCAGTACAGAGACATCGAGCAATCTAAAGACCTCCTGCCAGGCTGTTTCAGCAGCCGCACAGCGCTGCTTTCTCCGAACTGCTCGGTGCTGGCCCCTGGAAAGGTCACCTCCACTCTGCAGCCCACGGACAGGTAGATGCTCGCACACATGTTAGCAGTAAGAAAAGCCCAGCACGTTCAAGGTAGCAAATCTGCCATCTCCATGAGCTTTATCCAGCCTCTGCCCTGCTCTCCCCGGTCTGGCTCCCATCACTGGACCATGCCAGACCACCTGGTGTGTCCTCACTTCTCTGAACTCAGGCACTTTGGACTGGAGGGCAGGCAAGTGGGATTTGTTCTGGTGGGCTGTAAAGCACCGGAGATGGAGAGCTAATAGCCATTATCGCTGGAGCACACTGATATCTCTAGGAATCCCATAAGGACATGCAGGAACCAAGATAGACAGAGTTACGTCTTCATAAAGCCACAAAACAAACACAAAAAAAGAGCTGGGTTTTCACTCATGATAAAAGTTGATGCAGACATGATAAAAAAGATTAAATGCTCCTATTTCAAAAAAAAAAAATAAATAGTTTTTTTCAAAATGATTTCCAGGCTTGGAAATCCAGTGATAACACTGCCATCCTCTTTTCTTCCACTGAGTGACCTTGCCCACTGCCACCCCGGGGTTGTGTGCGAGCACGTTTCCCTTCGTGGCTCTGATCTTGCCCCAGTACTCCCCACGCACGCGAGCATGTGCCAGCGCGGCTGGCACCAGCAGGTGCTCGAGCCGTTTCCAGGCAGGTGCATGCCATGCCGCTGCGGCCACGAAATCATACGGTACTCTCGTCTGCTTAAAAGGCAGGGGGGACCCATCTGGCATGGCGTGATGAGCCGGTTTGGAGGAGCAGGGCCAGGTCCCGGAGGTGAAGAATGAGCGCAGCCGATCGTTCAAAGAAGTGAAGGCAGAAGGTTTCCAGGTGTGAGGGTGGGGGAGCAGGTGCCCTGCAAATGTTTTCCACATATTTGCCTGGAAACTGTGATGAGCTCATCTAAGAAGAGCCTTGCAGATGCTGAGCGCGTCCAGCCATTCGCCAGCAGGTTGGGCTTGTTAGTAATTGTGGTACGCTGTGCCCTCGCAGAAGGTGCACGGTTGGATCAGTTCACTGTCGTTTGTATCCTCTTCCCTCACCTCGGACTGTGTTACTGTCTCCCCTTGTCTCTGAGCAGCCCATCCATGCGCAGAAATTCAGTGCCTGACAGTGATGGAGAGCAGAAGCAGTTGATGAATGACGTTAAGTGCAGGAGGAGGTGGGAGATGTTTCCTAGCTAATTGGTTCCTCCTGAGCGAGGCTAGACCTGCTCCAGTGTCTCCCCTCTGGTGGTTTGGGACAGCCTGTTACCCAGCCTTGTTGCTGTTCATCTCCATTGAGAAACCAGGTGGTCTGAGGAGCAACCCCGTCCTCCGCGGGCATGTTGCCTCCAGTACCACCCACCGGTTCCCTCATGTTCTGAGGCTGAAAATATGGTTTTAATAATGTGTCCATAAATCATTCTGTCCGTAGCAGCTGACGTGAGCAGTGGTGCTGGGAATAGGCCCAAACTTCCCAGGTGTAGGAAAGTCTACACAGTCAACCCCAGCTCTGGTGCCGCAAACGATGGCCCCTGTCAGCCCATGTCTTGCAGCATGAAGGTGGCCGCTAATAAGACCCAAGGGCAGTGGTCTCCACTGAGAAACCCACCCTCCAGGGAAGGAAGAGTGGGTTTCAGAGCCCTAAACAGAGGTATCTGGTGCTATGTGAGATGCTGTGGGGTCTCAGGGCAAACCATGGGGCTGCCAGCACCTATGGGACACCTGAACCTGCTGGAAGAGCAGCTGGAGGCCAGCTGGGGTCCTGCAAGGCGCCTAAATGGCACCAAGCACCTACCTTCAGGCACCCAAAATGTGTCCAATGTCTTGACATGGAACCTGGGTCTTGGCTGTGGCATCAGCTATCAATTCCGCACAGGAATCACCCTGCTGTGGTCAATTTACCTGTGCATCCTTGGCCATCCACAGAGCAGTGCTCATGGGTGTCCCGGAGGATCGGTGCTGTTATAATCCCTCTTCTGCAGCCGAGGAACTGGAGTACACAGAGATGAAGTAACCTGGCTGTGTTCCTGGGGGTCTGGGCTGTCCATGGTCTACCACAGAGCACTGCACCGGCAACGTCTCATCTCCGTTCGTAAGAGCACAGGAAAATCCTGCTTTCTCAGCAGCAGTGGGAGCCATAGAGGAGATGCTGGTTAGCAGAGGTGGCACGTGCTACCTTCAGTGGCAGCAGAAATCACTTCGTGCTTCCTAAAAAGAAATGTCACGTCGAAACAACAGCATCAACATGCCTTTTTTACAGCCCTCCCTAGATTTTTGTCATGGGTTCCTCCAGCGGAGTCACGCTGGCCTCTGACAGATAGAGGATATGTCTCGTGACAGATTGGTTGTTTTAAAAGTATCCTGTTCTCCAGCTCTAATAATTTGGGAAGCTCATTTGCAGCCTTGAAAGCTGTTAGCCAGCAATTCTTTGAGCCTGCACAGAGTTTGCAGACTGTCAGGCTCCCCAGGCATCCATCACTCTCACACTTCACCCTTGCACCGACACTGAAATAACAAGGAAAGACCTTGCACTGCTGCAAAGCACCCTCTGGAGCTGGTGGTACCCCGGGCCTTGCATTAGGACAGTTCTCCAGGAAACAAACTGGCTGGTATGACTTTTTTCCTGATCTCATGATGGATAATTTCAGACTTTGAGCATGGGTTGGATCCATGGCAAGGGCTGCTATGAAGAGCAACACCCCATCACTGCTGCCCAGGCTTTCCCATTGACACTGCTCTTTCTGTCACCTCCTTGCAATCAACAGCAATGAGGGTTTCTAGCAAGAAAATAAATAAATAAAATTCACAGAAAATACTTGTACCCGTGCCACAGCTTTGGAGCAAAAGGCCCGGTTGCTGCTTGTACAGGCGTTTGAAGGGAAGAAATCACTACCAAATCGAAGGCTTTGACTCTTCCCAGTATGTTTCTTTGTCTCTGGCGTCCAGAGGAGTGACGGGAAAAGCAGCTGGCCGGGCGCAGGGTCTTCACAGCGGGACTTCGCCTGATATCAAGGCAACAAGAGGGGTTTTCACCTGATGCTGGAGACAATGCCATCCATAGAAGCCCACATTGTTACCTTGACATTTGGAAGCAATTACCTGCATGTTATGTAAAACTTTTATTAAACGACTGGAGAAATTCGGTAATGTGTTAATCATTGGTTGAATGACATCTGCTTAATACCAGAGATTTTTGAACTGCAGGAGAAGGGTTCAGCAGTTCAGAATGATTACCAAAACATATTGCTCCTTTTTTCGTTCTCCTACGTGTTAATTTTTCAGATTTATTATCTTAGGCTCCTGCGTCTAGTATTTTCACTACATGTCAACATCTGTTATATCTCTGCATTTCGCAGCTCTTTAGTCTTTGCCCCATGAAGCCTTAGGCGCTCGGATGAGAGACGCAGCCAGTTCTAACCCAGGGCTTATGCAATTTTCCAAACTAATCCAAAGGACAATTACCAGGGAAATTTGGCTCATGGAGGCATTTCTGGCATCAAAAAAGGGGTCGGTAGATGGACTCAAACCCAAAGAAACCAGGCAGGTTTAGAGACAAAATTGGCTGTCAGGACAAGACTTGGAAAGTCTGGGACACTGCGAGTCTGCTGGTCTTTGAGAAACATGTGGTGGGTGGAAATGTGTCATGGAAAGATGCTCGGTTCATTCCCACTCCTTTTATTTGCTCATGCAGACCTGGAGTCCCTCCGCTCACATGGCAAGCCACAAAATCCTCCTGGGACGCTCATCCTTTCGAAATGCAGAGCAAGGAAAAAAGGGGTGTGCTGCACAAGCTGTTGTGGCCAAGGGGCTCTGGGAGCCTTTGGTGCAGACACATCCACGGCGATCTGGGACCTGGCGGGCACCTTGGGCTCCAGGCTGGGCACAACCGCCGGCACCTGGGCAGAGGTGGGGAACTGGGCACAACTGGGCCCATAATAAACTCCCAGTCCGTTAGGGCTAGGATTCATCCTGCTTTCTCTTTTTTTTTTTTTTTTTTGTTGGGGAAGGGGGAAGGGTGAGGCTTGCAAACACAGTGCTGACAGTTCTCTGCAGGCAAAGTCTTTGCCCTCAGCCCACCATCCCCTCTCCCCTGGGACTGCTGTTGCTGGCAGACACATGAGCAAGTCCCAGTGGAAGCAGATGTCTGCGGCGATGGTGCAGGCAGGAGCGCTGCTGCCTGCCACCTTGCAAAGGAAGCTCTTACCCCACGGGAAACCAGCTGCCAGCTCCTCCATGGGCCACCTCCGCCGGGGACAAGTCGGGGTCCTGTTAGCTCCTGAGCACCCTCAAGCCAGGGCTGGAGGGAAGAAACATCCTCAGAGTGCTGGGATTCCTCCCAGCTGTGCAGGCGGACGTTCCCACACTCTCTCAGTGATGGATGCTCCCGTACTGCTACTCCCTTTGCTGGGTAAAAGCTGGTGGCCCCAAGGGGCGGCGCATTAATAGCCCCACATCCCAGGGACCAGCACCCGGCGCTGCCGGATGGGTGCAGAAACAGGCAGCTGCCCGACAGCCAGCGAAACCTCTCCTAGAGCCACCAGGAGAAAGGCAGAGCATCCCGTCAGGTTTGTCATCGCGCACGACGATTAAATGCACGACGGATTTCACCCTGCACCTATTAAATATGTGGCCAGGTTAAGCTGGAGCAGCTCGGCACGGAACAGCAGGCAGTAGCTGCAGGATGTCCTCGGGAGCGGTGGGAAGCAAAGCACAGCCACCCCTCTCGGGACATCGGTCAACGGAGCTGTGATAGAGAAAGTTCACCCTAACATTACTTAATAGAAAATCTTTTTGCAGGTCATTTCCATGCGCTGCTCTGGATCATGTTCCAGAAGAAACTTACATTACATATGAGCCAAACGCTTTCTACTCCCAACTGTCTCAAGCGACGTTTCTAATTTATGCTTTTTTTATTATTTTGGTCCCTCACCTGTGATCTGCTCCCCCCCCCAAAAAAAAAATTACAGCTTCCATTTATCATTTTTTCTGAGGGTTGCTATAAATTCAGCTGTGCCCCATCTCTCCTGCTTAACGTAACGCAAACTTTCCGTCCGCCTCCCTTTGTAGGTTGTGTTATTTCTGTAACCTTACACACCTCCTTTCCGCATCCTCCTTTTGGGGCGGGGGGAGTTGGAATAAAAAATAAAATAACCCTCAAATCTTTAAAGGCCATCTCCAAAACCGCAAAATGGCTGGTATTACATGCAAATAAAACTTGCAGTTTTTAACAGAGGAACTTCCTGCCCTTTTTTTTTTTTTTTTTTTTTTTTTTTAAAAATTTNTTATAAAATGCTTTCAGTAATTAGCAACAGCTTGGAAAGGCAGGCAGTGACACTCGCTGCCCTCTGAGCCTGTGGGGCCAGGGGTCACTTCAGGAGGCCTCCTGCCCATTTTGCAGATTTAACTTGCAGAGGGTTTGCATCTGATTTTGGGAGGCACATGGCGAAATGAGCATCCGATGCTCTGCTTCCCATCGCTGCAGTGCCACGAGCCTGAAAACACTTATTCCTTCTAAACTCCCGCACAGAGTAATTAAAAGAAATCATAAAAATGTGGGAATGGCTGTATTACCCCCAGGCTTGTGGTCCAGTATCCGTCCTCTGACGGCGGCCAGCGCGCTTCAGAGGGAAGCGGAGACGACCCCCTGCCTGGGGGCTGTTCTGGGATGAGCTTCTCCACGGGGAGCTTCTGCCTCCCCTCGAGCAGAGCCTGGCTGGGGTTTGTGCTGAGAGTTGGCCAGGAACCGTTCCCGCTCTCTGAAAACTGCTGATGGAAACAAAAGATTTTCCTGCTTGTTGAGATTTGTTGCGTTTTTGTCAAAAAGTCCTCCTTTTTCTCCATCTTGGGGCACAACTTTTCAAAAGTTTTTCCACGAACAGGAGGAAAAGGTCAGATCTAGAGCGGGCGGTACCCAGCATGGGAGTTTTCAGGCTGGATTTTGAGGAAGAAAACAAGGAATTTTTGCAGAAGTTCATGGCAAGCTTCTTCCAAGCCTGAGCACAAGGAAGGAAGAAGATTAACACTGACATGAAGATGCAATGGGCAGAAATTTTTGTGTGACTTTCAGTCTTTCTTTTTAAATTCAGTACTTAAAGATGCTGCTCTTTACTTAAACATGATTTTAAAGTGCTAAGCTCTGGCAGTAGTTCTCCTACTGCACAAATGTGTGACCTTGGATGACACCGATCTGCCAAAAAAGAAGGAAAAAAGAGGTGTTGCTGATATTTATTTGTTTTATGCTCCGATTCCTCATTCATCATCAGGTAAATTTGCTCTTGGCAGCACCAGCAACTTCCTCAAACGCAGCCAAGGTGACCACTAAAATTAGCATCAAATCCCAATAACACTTTACATCATGTACACGTTATTTTTCACTGGACATAAATTGTGAGGTGTTTCGCTTTTGTTTTGAATCCCCAGGGGGGCTGGTCATTGCTCTGGGCATCAGTCCATGCTGGGGACGGAACTGGCCAATGCAACCAACTCCAAATGTGGAAGTTAAATTTTTCGTTTCACTGGAGAAATTTTCTCAGTCCTTGCCAAGATGAATTACTAAAACGTCTGAAGAAACAGCACTGACCGAGACCTCAGACAGTAAAACACAATTTTCATCCTCTCTCATAAATTTTTTGCTTAATGAAAAGTCCTTGAGGAGCACATTTCTCTGTCAGAGCCAAGGAAAATAAACATGTGCGTGGTTAAACAGCACCGATAGCCGTGAACGCTAATGACCCTGCCTGTGTCCCGGTGTTATTAAACATCTGCACCTGCATCCCTGCTGGAGACCTCCCCGCCTCCATCATCCCCAGGTAGGAGAGCAGAGGGATGCTCCAGCAAAGGGAATATTTGCATCATACTCATGCCGTGCTGGGAGCGCTCAGTCCCCACTTCCAGACTGCTTTAATAGAGAGCTAGGCATAAAACACAGATTTCTCCTCAGCAGAATATACTGTTGCCTGGCTGAGGTTATTGTGAAAGCCCCGCAGTCAGCAGGATGGTGCAGCGTGGGGTGGCCGTGGTGGTCCTGGACAGACAGTCACATCCCTTGTCATCCCCCAGGCAAGATTTTGAGCAAGAAAAGTGAAGCAAGGCAGGTAGTGCTAGTGGGAGGTGTAATTAATTAAACGCTCATAAGGGCATAGCATCATCCAGGGATGCTCAGAGCTCACCGGGCCAGTGTCCTCGTCTCTGGAGTCTGGAGAGACTGAGGGCGAGGGCAGATAATGGGGCACCCCGGTAGCCCGAAGAAGAAAGAGGGGTCATGACTTGCAGGATCACAGTCACAACTGTGCAGGATCTGGCATGCTGCAGACTTTGTCCGCCTCATCCTCCTCGTTCTCTGAGGAAGCCGCAAGCACAAGAGTGAAAAAAAAACCCACCAGCAATGGGAAGATGGAAATTCCCTGCAGCGGTAGTCAGCGGGGATGACATCTGAGACTGACAGTCCCTGACATAGGATCATACAATCATATAATGGTTAGAGTTGGAAACGACCTGAGAGATCATCTAGTTCCAACCCCCTGCCCTGGGCAGGGACACCTCCCACCAGACCACGCTGCTCAAAGCCTCATCCAACCTGGCCTTGAACACCTCCAGGGATGGGGGAGCCACAGCTTCTCTGGGCAACCTGTTCCAGTGTCTCACCAACCTCAGTGTAGAGGATTTCTTCCTAATATCTAATCTAAATCTACCAACTTCCAGGTTAAAACTATTCCCCCTCATCCTATCACTCCGCTCCCTGATCCAGAGTCCCTCCCCAGCTTCCCTGGAGCCCCTTTAGGTACTGGAAGGGGCTGGAAGGTCTCTCCCTTTCTCGTTCTTTTCTCCAGGCTGAACAACCCCAATTCTCTCAGCCTGTCCTCCCAGCAGAGGGGCTCCAGGTGTCACCCAGAACGATGGGTTAAGATCATCAAGTCCAACCATAAACCTAAAAAATTTTAAGACACCGACAGCTCGGAGGTCACATAACTAGTTAGCCTGCCAGAACATCGTTTGTTACCGGGACAGGGGAGAGTAGCACCAAAGCATCAGAAGCAAGTGGAGGGGTGGTGTGAGTGGGCAGGAGTGCCTGCGGTGCCAGGCTGATCTGCAATGTCCCACCTGCACCCAGGGAAGCCCCTGGCAAAAGCGTTCCTGAAGGACAAACAGTCCTGAGCACCCAGAGCAGCCCCAAAAGATGAGAGCCCATCGCTGGGGCTGGGGGTCCCCAGGAGGTGCCTTTTGCCAGGCAGAAACACCGGTGCTGGCCGCAGTGGGGTGACATTGCACCCAGCAGTGGGAGGGCGAAATAAAAAAATTAAGTGTAATGCTGAGGATCCTCATTATTTTAAAAAAAAAAAAATTCCAAAAAAAAAATTTCCAAAAAAGAAATGAACCCCCCGACAGCAGGTGCCAGCCGGGGCGTGTGGGCAGGGATCTGCCCCACATGTGNTCGTCTGCAGATCGCGACAGTGGGGATGCGGAGGATTTGTAAAGATGCTGTGATAGCCCACTTCTGCATCGCAACCTTTGCTAGAGTGAGCAGCTGGCCCACAGTTTTTAAACAAATTAATCTATATTCCATCTGCTAAGGCTGCAGAGAGACGCCATGTGACAACTGCTGGGTGCGATATTCAAACCTTTGCTCTCTGAATATTGCAATATATATTTTTTTTAACATGTTTTGACCCAGAGACACTCAGCCTTGCTCTGGGTCTGAATGTAGCCAGGGAATTTCCTAGGCTGGAGATGGTCAGACCTTTGGAGGGTGCAGCAGAGCTGCGTGTCTTTCCCTGGATTTCTCCTTTACGGGTGGGATTTTGTTAGGGATTTTGCATCAGAGCGACAAGCAGCAGCCCCAGGGAGCGGAGGAAGGCAGCGCAGGGGGCTGCTTGCGGAAAAGCTGTGAAGCATGTGCTCACAGGCAAAAAATCACTTGTTAAAGAAACTAAATGAGCAAAAAAAGCAAGCCCTGCCCCTGCAATACATCTTTCCCCAGGGCAAGGTGCGGAGGCTGTTTCAGCGAGTGCCATGGTGCGGTGGGAGCCGCCAGGACCGGACGGGAGGAGCTCAGATTTCCACGGATGAAGCGGCGGGGGACAGGGAGATGGAACACAAATTCCCCAGCTGGAGTTTGGCCAGGACCCCAGGGCTTGCACTCCCAGCTCTGGCTGCAAGTGCCACAAGACTCCTCACCACGAGGTGGTCAGGATTTGGGTTTTACATCATACCTATTTGTAGAGGAAAAGATTAAAGGCCTTGCGGACTCTTGCGAAATCCCCAGTAGCAGCAGCTCTGCTGACTGGAGTCAAAATCAATTCCAGACTGAGATCTTCCATTAGTGGAGACTATTTCATTTGCCACGCTGAAATGGTGATTTCCAAGTTCCCAACGCCGTCGGTGAGGGCTGGAGAGGGGTGTGTGGGCTCAGACACATTTCTGAGCGATCCTGCTCATGTCTTTCACACCTCGCCACAGTAGCGGCCAAAGGGACAGAAAAAATCCTGATTTGCATCAGGTAGACATCCTGTCTCACCTGAGCTGCACCTCTGGAGCATGGGGCCACCGGGAATAGCTATAGCTGAGGCTGGTCTGAATCCAAGGTCTCCCCAGAGAGCTCACAGGGCAAGGATCTGCTCCCCTGTGGACTCCAGTGGTGGAGCATCCGTTGGGAGACCACTGCTATCTGGAGACCGCACACCCCCACAGCTGAAGCCAAAGCCAGACTTCCAAGCATTTGTCCTGATTAAACGACCTGGCAGGAAATAAACTCCCCAACCACCTTGGGATGTCTTCAGAAGATGCTTTTTGCAAGGGGGGTTGAATTTTGCAGGAAGGGCTGAGGAGCATGGGCAGAAGAAGGTATGAGGTCTCCTTGGAAGCCACGTGCTCCTGTTGCTGGTTTGAGACCCAGTGAAATAGGGAGTTAACGTCTTTTTGTGGAGGGGACCACCAAAAGCATTATTAACTCCTCATGCCCCTGGCAGCCTGGTGCACCTCTCCATCCCCAGCTAGCAGATATTATCTACTAGAGATTTATTTCCAGTCTTCTTTTCAAGACATGATGTCAGGATTATAATAACCTGACTAAGGCAAACCCTGGATGGAATTACTATTGTGTTTATCAATTTCCTTTTTCTTTTCTCGATTAATCATGGAACAGCATGATGGAAAAGTCCTGTTAGACCAACCTGCCTCCCAGCCAAGGCAGGACTGATCCCTGCATCCACCGTCTTCTGTTTCATCCAGTCTATTTTTAAAAAATCCCTAGTGACAAGACTTCTTGAATCACAGGAGCGAGAAATGGAAAAGACCTATTAGATCATGCAGTCTGTCTCCTGGCCAGTGCAGGCTGTTCCCTGCAGCCCAGTTTTTAGTGTTTTAGCTTCCACCTTTCTTTCCCTCGGGACATTATCCTGCTGGCTAACAGATCTCACACTCAGGTTTGCTTGATGTCATGCTGGAAAGCGAAGATGTCCGGCACTGGCCTCAGCTGACTGAAAGCACTTAAAGTCTGGTCTGCGGGATGGGAACAGGGCGAGCGACTGGTCACAGCCCTGCACGGACCCCTGCGATGCTCCCCCGGCCAGGGGTACATGGGACCTGCGCCGCTGCCGCAGGCACTGCTGTGCTCCCCAGTCCGGGCATCGCTCGTCTCGGTTGCCGGGAAGGGACCTCTCCTGCTCCAAACCCCTCGTGTTTCCCTACACTGGTGCTGTGCTGCCCCTGGGGCTTATGAACAAGATGGATAGACCAGCCTCGGACAGGCTAATTAGCTCTGCAGCATCACCAGTAATTGGTTTTTAGGCAGCAACGGCACACATCTGCCTGCAAATAGTCACCTCAGCCTGCCCACAGCACACGTGCGCTGGCTGTGGGTGCAGCACGCACCTGCAGATCCCCCTGCCAAATTCCCAACCTGCTGCGCTTCCCCAGCGTGACCCCTCGGCACCGGGCAGGGGGCTCCCATGGGTGCTGGAGGCTCCCGTGGGTGCTGGGTGCCCGTGACCTGCCAGGGAGCCGCACAGCCGACGTGCCCAAGCCACAAGATGCCCTCACTCCCTTGCGGCGCGTGGTTTTCGGCTCTATCCCAGCCTTATCTGCCTCGAGTAATCAAAAATAATTGGTTGCTCCCCAGTGGACTGATCTAATAGCACTACGAATAAAGTTATTTTGAACAGTTGTTCATGAGTTCATCTCCTGGAAAGCCTCAGCCCCAGCTGTTGCTGTGCTTTTGATTTAAAAAAAAAAATATATAAAAAAAATTAAACTCAAACTGGGGATTATCAGGGCTAAGCACGTCTCAGCCCTCCCTCCTCCCCGTGTCAGGTGCCCGGCCGGGCTATAAACCACTCTTTGTGTGCGGCTCCCTCGCCCCTTTCTCTCTGAATTGGCACCGGCGCGGCTGCGATTTGGCAGCTCTCCGTGGCGCGCCGGGAGCGGGATGCTGGCAGCGCCGGCGTGGCTCGTGGGTGCCCGGGGCCCGGCTGGCAGGCAGCGACGGCAGCAGGTTTAGCATGCAAATGGTCACCCAGGCCTCCAGCCAAGTCCATTTGCTAATGGTCAAGCTATGGGGAGCCATTTGGGGAGTAGCAAATTGAATTAGGCACCAGCGGGAAAAAGTGAAGGTGGGAGTGGGGATGGGGAGAAACCCTGAGGGTCTCTGACCGCCCTCCGGTCTGGCAAAGTGTGGAGGTTGGGGACGGTGAGGAGGGTGCTTGGGGACAGCGTGACACCGGGGGACCTGCAGCAAACATGAGTACAAGCTCGGCCCCATGCAAGCCTGGAGAGGTGGCGAGGGTGTCCTCTCCGGGACAGCGGAGCCTCTGACCCTGCACCCGTCCACCCGCCTGCAGGCAGCGTGTGGAGGAGCCGGGCACTGGGAATTTTCCCTGCAACCGCTGACCCACAGCCCAGCCCTCCAAAGCAATAACCACCGCTTGTGCTCTGGGGACGGGCTCTGAGCCGAAGGCTGGCCACAGGGCAGGGATGTGCAGGCTCCCAGAACAGCTCATCCCACACGGGGCTCCTGGGGACCCTCGTGTGACATATTCCTGGGGTTTGTGGAGGAGCATGGAGCCCCACTCCTCCTCCCACTCAGCTCCACCATATGGTTTGCTGCTCCGTGGCCGCCTGCCACTGCAGACGGTGAATCAGCTTTGTCGCTCCAGCAGCACAACCTTTGCAAGCTTGAGGCTTTGTTTTTAAAGCATCCAGTCTCTGCCCTAATCCATCCAAGAAAGCAGGAGAGCGCAGGACACAAACGTCCCCTCTCCCCTCTGCAGCGGTGGCCACGGGGACCTGCAACCGGGACAAGCCCATAGCTGGGCGTGCGGTGAGAGCCAGGGCTCGGGCTCCAAAAAATCAGCATCGGAGCAGTTCATCTCACTCGTCTGCCTGCCAGAGCAGAGACGAGTTCACTTCCCACCTCCTGCTCCGGGGTTTGGCCAGGACAACCCGTGCTCTGGCAGCAGCAGGTTTAGGACAGGTGGGAGACGGTGCCTTGACCCCCCCAGCATCCCTCTGCCCGGGACAGCTGGCAGGGCCGGGGGACAGCGGTGCTGCAGCCTCCCCACTGCCATCAACATCTGGGTGCACTCTGTCTGGTCCCAGCCTCTCTCTCCAGCACAAAATCCAGCTGGACACACATCCCGGCACCTGGACGGACACTGAAGCAGTGGGGACGTGTGGGCTGAGAGAGACGGGGGGTCACCTCCTTCCCACATCACCGTGGACTTCGCTCGGCTCAAGCTGACTGCGAAACCCCATGCCAAGACCCCTCTGGAAGGGGAGGATTAGCAGCTTGGACATTCGGAGAAATTCTTGCTGAGGCAGAACAATTAGAGAGGGACTACGGACCGGACATTCAGAGACATTCTGCTGAGACGGAATAATTAGGGAGAGGATACGGACAATAAAGAGGAGTTTCACACTTAACTTTCCTTGTCCAATCAATTAGGTAATAACAGAGTTATTCCATACATCCACCTAAGGAGGTCTCTCCTCCTTCTGAATACAGATAGTTTTAAAAGCAGACTGATGAACTCACACCCATAATTGTCCCAAGGTTGGGAAAACTTGGGAGCAATAAGGGAAAAAGAGACTATCGGATCAAAAGGCAGGAAAAATGCTTGATAGTAACAATGCTTGAATACATTCGAGGCAGAACATGCATATTGTCTTTAAACCATACCGTTGCATGTAAGGAGATGTCCAGTTGGACTAATAGTCACCACTATACCTACTGAATTAAGATATTCTTAACTCACAGTGTCTGAATCTCCTTCACAAATTCTCTTTCCCTGCTTCAAAAAGAAAGACACTGTACCCAAAGCAGCGCAGCTTTCTAGAAGCAAATTTCACACAGCATCCCCACTCTCTTGGCTTTCTCGCCGTGGCTCTTCTTTTCCTTTTCAGCATCAGCATCTAAACATCTGGGTTGTGGTGGAGCTTAGAGCTGGAAGCGACACAATATAGTGAGAAAGGATGTTTTTGTGCTATTTCCAACCTTCCCAGAACAGAGAACTTCAGAAACCCCTTTACAAAGGCTGCTTTCTTCCTCCACGCTACTTTGAAAAGATGGGTGAAATCCTCAGTTGTCTGCCTATACCAGGGTCGTACAAGACAGAGACGATCAAAACGGAGGGGGAAGGGGACAACGAAAAACACGGCCAAGTGGGTTTTTTTTTAATTTTGTTTGTTTGTTTGTTTTAGCTTCTTTTGGTTAAAACTGCAGTTTTGGAGCGACTCCAGCCTCCTCTGTACTTGGGGAGGATGGAGGATCTGAAGGATTTACTATGATCCCCACTAACATTTTTCTCCTGTTTTTTCCCCCCTACTAAAATTTCATTTTCTTGCTGAAATGTTAAATTGGAGCAAATTTTCAGGGCTTTTAAAGAAGCTTTGCTCCTCAGCACACCCTGGGCTCAGCTGGCCAGCAATACTGGTTGGGAAAACCAGTCCCTCTGAGCATCCCTCCCCAGCAGCCAAAAGGCTGGGTGGGCTCGGAGGGTGCCAAGGCTGGGTGAGGAGCACGGGCAAGGACTTGTCCCAATTTCCCTCCTCCATCCAGAAAGGCTTGTGAAGGAGCATTAAGGATCATGACTAGGGTCTCTGTGAACTCTGCACCCAAGGGTGAGGGTGATGCTCAGCTCAGTCCCCCTTCTCCCACCCGTCTGGGTGCTCCTGAGGGTGTTGCACCTGCGGGACAGACCCAACGCTGGCACCAAAAATGACGTGGGCTCCTGCTGCCCTCCTCTTGTCCCCTCCTGGGACGAGAGGTTATTCTGGCTCCGTATGAGCTCAGTTTTGAGCCTGTTCAGGAGGGGGCTGCCAGATGGAGCAGGGCTGCCAAGCCCGATGCAATGCGGTTGTTTCGGGAGGTGGAGTCTGTCTGTGGAGCGCTGGCCTGCAAGATGCATTGGCCGGCACTCAACTATGTCCCTGTGATCTTGACCGAAGGAAACCTGATGTTTTACCCCCTTCCACAGATCCCCACAGCTAATCCCCAGCTGCCTGGGGGCAGACCTCCATTTTCCAGCTAGCCTCCGATTTAGGAACTGGATCCTTTTTGCCTCCCCTCCCCAGCCTGCTAGCAAACATTTCTGTGAAGCAGCTTGTCCCCAAAGGGAAAGCCCCTGGCCTCCACTCTTCCCCCACTTTTGCTCCTGCGTTGCACACAGGAGCCAGTGCAGAGCTGAGCAGCAAAGCCCAGCTCTGCCTTCCCCCTCCCAGCGCTTGCCCATCGCCGTGGGGCTCTGGCTCACTCCCCCAGTCCTCAGCACATGGGGGGCTGAGCTCCATCTGCTCCCCAGCCTGGGGGGGCTCCATGCTCTACCCTCCTCTGATCCTTCTCCCACCTCGCTCTCTCCTTCCGGGTATAATCCCGTCAAGAATGCTTGGAAACGACAAGTTTTATTGCCATACAAAGCTGCATCCCATAGCTACTTAAACCATCACCCAAACAGCACGAGCAGCCCTACGGAGATACGGACAACATGGAAAAAACCACCCTGGCTGAGCTTCTTGCTGTTCAGAGCATCCTCACAGTGGTACCCGCGTGTGTAGAGCCAGCCAAGCATCTCCAAGCACACCAGCCCCTGCCGTAGCCACAGGGCAGTCCCCAAGGGTGCAGGACCCCCGGCACATCCCCAGAGCAGCAGAGCACAGCGGCTCAGTGAACCCAAGAGAGGTGGTTTTGACCCCATTTAGGAGAAGACAGCGCCGCACACACCTCCCAGCTCAGGGCAGTCTCTGCCCACAGCAACACCAGGTACCAAACCAGGCAGGGATGCGGAGAAAGGGAGCAAGCCCCAGCCCGGCCCCACAGCTGCCTCAGCACACAGAGCTGCCAATTCCCAGGTACTGGAAAATCAGGCGACGTCGCTTTTGTAGCACGTCTCTTTTTGCAGGCGGTCCAAGAGTCAGAAGAACATATTTTATCATATACATAATCTCGAGGAAAAAAAAACCCTCGTCTTCTAGATTCCCAGACAGTACACTCAGCATCCTCATGCTACTGATGTAATCCTGGAGGAAGGTCCCCTGGGCCCATCCTTGCTAAGCCGAAGCTGTACTGAGCCCTCGGCTTCAGGCACTCGCCTGCACACGGAGGTGGGCGATTGTCCCAGCAGCCCCTCGGTGCTGCACCACTGGGATACCCCGGGCACGTTTTATGGACCCATTTATACACTTGTTGAGTGTCTAAGTTCACTCTGCACCCACGGGGAACATTAATAGCTCAGCAAAGATCTTTGTTAATACTGTTCTTGCTGTCCTTTGCATTCAGCTGCAGTAAAAATTAGCCAGGAATAAAACCGACATTGTAATCGATATGAATAAAACCAACCCAGCAGATTCCTTAGGTAGCTCTGCATAAGCAGGAACCCACCTTCAACCCCGAAGACCGTTAACTAAAAGCAACTGCAAGGCAAACCCTGAGCTGAGGTACAACAAGTGAAACGCAAGATAAGTCGGTGGCGTGACGCCAGGGTGCATATTTGACCCAAATTGCTTAAACTACAGCTGGTTGAGTGATTCACTGCATCCAGCTCCATCAATGGGCCTGGCCTGGCTCTCTGTTTGTGACTTGTCTCCGGAGAGACGGAGGGTTTCTTTGTTTTGTTTGTATGAACGCCTTGGTTATTCAGGGAACCGTGACACACGCTGTGGGAACATTGGCTGTCTGCTCCTGGAGAAGATGCACATGGTGGATCCATATTTGGACCTGGCTGCTCGGCTCCCCTGGGACCCCTCCTGCTCTCGCTTGACCTCAGGAGCATCACTCATGTCTTCTTCTGATCCATAACTCTGTCCTGGCCCCCAGCTCACCTGGCACAAGGAGGGTTATGGCCAAGAGAGGTCTGTGTGATGCATGGGCTGTGTAGATGGAGGAGAAAGTAAGGACTTGCTGGATCCCAAACACCCCTCTAGCCCAGTGTCTGGTCTTTGACGGATGGATAGCACTGGAGTACCAGGAGAGAACAGGCACTGTCAGAGACACCCAAAGCTGGAGCACACCTCTGTGTGTTTAACAGCCCTTGGTGCTTGTTCTCCCTTGAACTCCTCGTGCTCACCTTGAAGGAGGTGGGTACCACAGAGTGGGCCACCTGGTCTACCCATGGGCAGGTGGACTTGAGGCTGTGCACCCAAAAACATGCACCCTAAGGCACGTTAGTCTCATATGGACTCAGGAAAAGGAGAAATGCTGGGAATCTCCCCCCATTCCCTGTTCCCCTACTGCACGGTGCCTCCTGCCACCTTGCCCGGTTATACTGTTTTTAAGCCACTTGAGTTGGAGAGGGGAATATTCAATAAACAGAGCCAGGCCCTCGGCTGTGACATTCCCTTTGCACTAAAAAGAAACACGCCCCAAATACTTGAAATACAAAAATCTCAACCTGGGAACAATTTTTTTTCTTTTTGAGCCAATTTGTGGGAAGAAAAATCCGCCCGACTTTAGGAGCGGGCGGAGGAAGGAGATGAAAACAATTAGATACCATCTGAGCGGCCGTTTTGTGCCCTTCCAGGCTGAAAGCGGCTCCTTTCTCCCAATGAATTTTCCGTAAAGTGGAGCACTGCCTTCAAGGGTTTTGGAAATACCAATCACAAATATATTCAAGAGTTGCTGGAGTTTCCCTCTGTCAGTAACGCTGCCCTGGGCTGTGGGATTCCAGCCCCCTGCACCAAAAAATGTCCTTACTGACAGATTCACGCCAGGACCATCTGCAGTCCCACCTGGGGGTAAGACACAGACCAAGGCATCCTTGCTCCTTCTCCTTCCACGCATGTTTTCCAACAGAAAAACACCTTTTTCCTCAAAATGGGAATTTCCCCCAGATGCAGCCAAGGTCAGCCAAACTCTTCCTTTCTGCTTTGCCATTCAAACCAGCTAAAAACACACATTTCATTTTCGTGGCCAGTAAAACCAGAAGCTGATCCAGCACCCCCGCTGCCATGCTGGCCATGGTGGCAAAGCCTTGTCCACCTCGTGGATTCCTGTGTCCCAGTCGCAGAACCACTCCAATGGCTTTGAAACTGTTTGGGCTTCGCCACAACCGCGGGCAGCGGATTGAGTCCCAACAGGTGGGGATGGAGGGGACACCCAAGACGCTGACCCCATCCGAGTGTGACCAAAGCAAGATTTTAGGACTCGTGAGTGGGGCTTATGGCCGTGGGTCGAGCAGAGAAGCTGATGGGGTGGTGGGCACGGTGGTGAGCCTCAGCATCCAGCCCAGCCGACCCCTGTGGAGCACCAGCCTGACCCCAACTCCATCTGATTTTTTGGGGACACACACACAAACCCTCCAGCACTTTGAGACGGGCTCAGCCTTGCCCCTGGCAGAACAGAGCCGCCTTCCAGCCGCTGGGGCAGCAGATGGCAAATTGACATGAAAAAATGCTGAAAATGAAAATGCAACAAAATGCTACACAGTTGCCTGTCCCTTTCGATTCAGTTTTTAGTCAACTAAATTGTTATTGAATAAGGCAAGCTGCGTCAAAAATGTACTTTAATGAAGTGCAGCAGGGGCTCTGGCATTATTTCCCAAGCTCCACTAAGGTTTTAATCCCCCAGCTCTCTAAGCCACTGCGCGACATATGCTTTAAAGAGGATATTTTTTGCTCCCTGGTATTTCACGCATATTATATTTTAAAGACTGCTGCCAGTTTAGTTTAGACCCAAAATGCTGGTGTCACTCAGGGGACGGAGGAGGGGGGAGGTACTTCACCAAGGTGATTAAAAATAATCCCAGAGCAACCTGGGAGGAGGGTGACCTGCCACCACCACGTGGCACACAGCCCGAGTCCCCTCCTGTCCCTGCCAACAAGCCTGGAGGTGTCCAAAAAAATTTGGGAGGGCTTCAAAAATGTCAGGGGGGTGATGAGCATCCCCCACACCCAGCCTTGCCTTCCAGCCCAGCGCTGGTGCGGCCACCGAGGATAAACCCAGGGGACTCCCCAGGCACCGGGAACGGACTTTGCTAATTAGTCTTGGCTTATCTCGAGTAAATTTTCGGCTCTGTTTGGTTAAGACCAGCATGGAGTGACTAATATCTGCAGCAGGGAGGAAAAGCCCTCCTGGCATCTCTCTTCTTGCCGGGGAGAGCCTCGCTTGGGGAGATATTAAAGGCTTTTGTTTCCAGGAGCTGTCAAACCCCTCACCTTTCACAAGCACTAAAACGGCCAAGGGAAAAAATATATGCGAGTGGAATAATAATTTTTAACTCATAAATTTGAGCTTGTAAATCAAGGATTGACGGAGCAGTCGTTGTAATGTCTCGTGAGTTAACATTCGAGGTTTTCTTTCACCTGAGGAAAAGGAAAAAAATACCCAAGTCTCTGCCCTTCCACTCCAGAGATTGCTGTAAATCACCTTAATGTTACACTCTTGCTCTTAAATAGACCAAAAGCATGAGCACAGGGAACAGACAGTGAAACTGGGTAATTTAAAAAGTACAGTACTGGGAAGAAAGCTTGTATTTTTTTTTAAAAAAAACCACAACAGACCCAAACCAATTCCTCTCTGCTTTTAAAAGCAGAGGGCAAATCCTGCACTCTAAGAAACACACCCTTAGGGACCGAGGCCAAGCCTTGGTCCTTGTCCTGCCGCGGTGCTGAGCTCGGCCAGGGCACAGGGACAGCTTGGCTGCTGCTGGCAAACCGCAGAATGGCCCATCTGTCTCCATGGGTTTGAATTTTGGATTGAGGAAAACAAGACAAAACAGAGGCATGAAGAGAGAGGTGTCACACGTGTGTAAGGGAGCGATGGAAAGGGATGGGGGTGGTACTCAGGTTGAATGGCGAATACGGCCACCCGATGTCCCCATCTGTCCTCCACTGAGCTGGGAATATCACGGCAACACATGCCACCCATGCGCGTCGCAGCTGCCCGCCACAAGCCACACTCTACTGTCACTGCAACAGGGACAACAGCACAGAGCCAGGCGTACCCAAATTGGGGGCACCCTGCCCAAACTGGGGGACGGGAGGCAACAGAAGAGGAACTCGCCACGGCCACTCCACAGAGGGAACATCTGCAGAGCTGGGGCCATCACCCACCTGCTGATGAAGTCCCACCCCCCAGTTCCTCTGCTGGGAGGGCTATGGTGAGAAGTAAGGAACACGATGGGAAAAAATGGAGTGGGGAGAAAAAAAAGTGCAGTTGGGCACTGGGCTGTGTCCGCATGAAGATTCTGGCTCTCCCAAAGGTAAAAAATGTTGGGGTCCGTCCCACCTCCGATTTCCTATGAATTTATCTGTTTTGGGTAAGAAGAATAAAGCTCAGCAGAGCTGAACCTCGTGTCCCAGATGCTGAAGGTGCTTTGACCCTCACCCAAAGGTCCTTCCACCTCCATCACTGCTGCGCTGGGTCCAGCTCCGAGCAGATCCTGCTGCTCCGGGTCCAGCTCAGAGCAGATCCTGCTGCTCCCACCC
>VZSF01010891.1:279342-504963 GCA_013398295.1 Chionis minor
GGGGTGGCAGCCACCAGCTTGTGGGGCTCCCGCCCCCAGGGCCCAAAGGGTCACTGCCACCTGCCACCCCCAGGGCTGTCCCCACACCCTCAGCAAGGAGCTGGCATGGAAGCTGCCAGACGGACGAGATGTCGGATCAGGGAGGCTGTGGCCCTGTGGTCGGCAGAGCGCTAGGAGGTGGAGGAGGAGGAGAAGGAAGAGGAGGAGGAGGAAGGCATTGGCATGCAGAGCACAAGTGCGTGCGTGGCACTCCTCTCCTCTGCCTAATCCGGTGGGTTCAAAGCAGCCGGGTGCAGCTGCGGCGTCTGAGCTCCAACAGGTGACGGCTCAGCTGTCCCCCTCCCCAAGGGGCTGTTCACGCTGGAGGGGGCTGACGTGGGGGCCAGCGGGTCCCCAGTGCTTCAGCCGGCTCCATCCTGCCCCCGGGAAGCTGCCTGCACCTCCTCGGCGGCAGCGTGCAGCTTCGTACGGCTCCTTCCCATCTGTGCCCAGCGGGACAGCACATCGCGCTGGGATGGGGCACAGCTGCTGGGAGGCATTAGTTGTGCAAAACCCTCCTAAAAAGTGCTCTGACTCGCTGGGAAAGGCAGGACCGACCTGTTCTGCACGGTGCTGGTGGCCTGGAGACGGCGCTGAGACCCCACAAGCGGCACATGGGTGGTTTGCCCTGTGCCAGCACCTGGTCCCCACCAGCACCTGGTCCCCCTCCAGCACCCGGTCCCCTGCCGTTGGGCAGAGGAGCAGGGAGAGCAGCCTGGGGACACGGGTGGGGGACAATCCTTCCCACCCCCAGCCCTGGGTGAATTCCTGCGGTAAGGACTACGCTGCAGGAGGCGTTCAGTGGCCCCTTGCTGGGAAATATTTTATCCCATCACTTTTGAAAACCCGTTTGTAAACAGCATCCTTCTGTGCCACTGCCCCTGGTCCCAGTTCATCCAGCAGCAGGAACAGGAGAGGCCTTTTGGGCAAATCCAGCCAAGCCTTTGTGCATCCGGCGAAGCTGGAGGGATATTTATTTCTGCTCCCAACTGTCTAGTTCCTCTCCGGAGGCTGCACTAGCAGAAGAGACCATCTGCCACCAGCCAGGTCAAAACACAGCAATGGGGAGGGGAGTGTGGCAGAAACACTTGTGCCTGCCTGGGGCATTCCGGCCAAAATCCGAATCCCTGGATTGGATGACAGCCGGCGGTCACCGGCAGGCTCAGGCTGGGACAGTGGCACAGGCAGAGAGAAGCTGTATCCGTACTTGGCTTCACAAGAACTGCAGCATCCCGCAGTGATCCCATCCCCACTGCGAAGGGATGCCCAAATTCCCCTCAATTGTATATGCAAATTACAAAGCCTGACCTGAAATATTCCCCCACCAGCTGCAACTATGGGTCAGACAGACAGCTCGCTCACCTCCCACACCCAAGAAATATTGATTAAAATACTAAAACGTACCCTGAGCCATCGATTTCCTGCAGGCGGCCATGCAGGTGCGGGGGGCAGGTCCGTGCACGCCCCTGGCCCCGCAGAGCTGCCGGCATCGCCAATGACCCGCTCAAGTCCTCATTAAGTCACTCGAGCCGCCATCGTCTGAGCAGCACCATTATTCACCCGGGCTCCAGACCCTGTTCCCCACTGTTAATTTCTACTTATCTGCATATTTTATTGAAAATTAAAATCCTTTTGCATTTTTCCCAGGCCTCCATCGTGAGCAATCTTTTCTCGCAGCCCTACTTGACTCCAATTAGTTGGGATAACAAAGCTGCCGCTGTTGGAGGATTATTGACAAATGCTCAAGGAAAAAAAAAATGGCAAGAGAATAGTCTACTGAAATGACAGCTTTTTAAGCCTGGAAGCAAAACCGCCTGGCAAATAATAGTCCTGGGGAGGCACAGAAAATACCAGTTCTTAGTTTCTTGATGGCATTTCAATTGATTAGCCCACTCGAGCCATTGCGTTGCGTCTTGCTTCTCATTAACTGACAGGTCACCATCAGCATCCCTCACCGAGCGCGATGCCGCTCTATCCATTCCCCCCAGGGACCGCAGGGACACTGGCACCAGCCGTAGCTCCGTGACAGGAGCATGGGGGAGCCGGGGGCACGGACGTACATCCTGTAAAGGAGAGGCAGCCCCTGCCCTGCCCGCCCGCGGGGACGCTGCCCGTTTCCCAGGCCTCGTGCTCACGCTGAGCTGCCGGTAGATACAGTTCCCATGGGCGCCCGTCGGCGCCGGCGCTGGGCTCCTGCCCCTAAAAACCTGCTGGATGCAGCTGCAACTATGGCACAAAAGGACTGAGAAGCATTGAGAGCAGCACAACTCATTCACTGATAACTCGTTAATGGCGTTTCATATTTTTTCCCTGGCGTTTATTTTTTTTTTAAATAAAAGAATAGGGGGGTGAAAATGAAGCATACTTGATAAAGGGCAGTAAGTGTTATCCCTTAAAAAAAAAAAATAAATAAAAACCTCACAGAGCTTTTTTTCTTTCATAGGTGGCTCGGACAGCTGGCTCTTTAAATATTAATCAGGGGCTCATTGATATGCAAATATGGTAAGAGGGAATAATGCTCCCGCAGCTGCGCAGCCCCCAGCAGCCCCGGCCGAGTGTTGGCCTCCTCTCCACCATGAATGGAAATATCTAAGGACACAGGTGCAGGGAGCCGACCGCGAGCAAGATCCTGCTTAATAAGGTAATTTGTGAGCGATGCTCTATAGAGACGAACCGGAGCAATCTTTTACCACTTGACAGTATCTGACCACTAAACAAGGTGTTAATCTTATAATTGTGGTGTTGACTGTTCCCTAGCACAGTGTTCCTGGCCTTCTGCCCTGACACTTGGCCAGTTAAAATCAACTTAACTGACAGGTCGGACGCGCGCCAACCGATCGGCGATAAATTATTTATTGTTCTATTTCCAGAATAACAAGTAAACAGGAAAGACAGGGCATCCCACAGAGAGAAAACCAGTTTGGATAAGCATCATTGGACCGAGTCGCATTGCTCCGTGTGAGCATCCCTGTCCCCTGTGCCCCATTCCCCGCGGGACTGTGCTACACGACCACGCTCCCCAGCTCTCACCTCTTTCTGCTGGGAAGGTGATCATATCCCATCTTGCAGGAGCAAAGCCTGCAAGACAGGCCCGGAGGTGGCATCCATGTCCAGGGACCTGCAGCTGGGGTTTTGGGGTGGTCAACGCCCATTCCTCACGCAGCTCCTGGTACCCACTCTCCTCTCCGGTGAACTGGGGCCAAGAAGAGAGACCAGGCCATGTCAGAACCTGCCATGGACATCACCATTGGGTGTCTGCTGGCACCTGTGTTACACCAAGCAATGGCTGAGGAGGTGGACCAGGTCGGGGGTGGCAAATGTGAACTCCCTAGCCCGGGGACCTCATCCCATCACCGTGTCCTCGCTCCGAGGCCACTGATGCTGCTGTGGTACCTACCATGGGGACCTTCAGTTATTGCAGGACAGACAACCAGGAAAGTGAGTCAGAGCCTTCAGCAGCATTTCACGTAACCAAACCCAGTGGAGTTGGAGACCCATAAGTACCTGTATGGTTCAACACACACATTTTGCTCTCTCTTGTCATTTGCCGATGGTATAGATGTGTCTACGGATCAGGGAAAGATGGGAAGGAAGGGCCTCCTTGAGGGCACCCTGCACCACCACCCAAGATAACCCAACGTGCCGCGTTGCTGATGTAAACGCTCATACCCCCTTGCCACGCTTCTTAGGAAGGGATGCCCTCGCCACCCCCTGCTCCCACATCTCGGGGCACAGCTCATTCCTCCTGCTGACGGACATGACCAGCTCAATGGAGGCGTGTTGGGGCAGCTCCATCCGACATGGGACACAACAGACTCATCCCGCCCTTCTCTAACAGCCAGGAAACAAGCTCCAAGGCTGCAGATACAATACCCGCTGTCGCGGAGTATGTTTAAGATTTGCCTCCTGTGGTTGCCATCCTCCTTTTCCCTGCCAAGCTTCCTTGCCTGGGCTCCTGGTGATGAATGACCTCGTCCGGGTACCGCCGGTACCAGGCGCACGCAGCTGCGAGGCTTTTTTCCCGGGCGGGCGCTGCAGATGGCTGCTCCGCCGCCGAGCCCACAGCTGCACACTCCCCGCTCGCGCGCCCGCGCGACAAAGGGAGAGAAAACGCAATTAATTAGAGAAAAGGAGCAAGCGGGAAGGGATGCTGGGATGTCTCAAGGAGCCGACCAAGCCACCCGTGGCTCACCCTGTGACCAGCACGTCCGGCCTCGCTGCGGGTCGCTCCGGCGTCGGCAAGTCTCTGGCTGGGCAAGCGCTCGGATCGGCATAGGGGTATTGGGGCAAGGGTTGTCCATGCAGTGTGGTCATTCCCAAAGGAGCTGAAGGCCTTCCTGGAGGCAGGGAGAAACACAGCTTCCCATCCTTGTCTTCTGGCTCAACTTCTGACTTTCCCAGTGTCGGTTCTTTGCCTCCGGGTCCCGCTCAAGGAGCAGAGCTGGGCTCCTGCTGCGCTCCCTGGCAGGCAGGACGGGATGCGGCTGTGTACGTGTGTGGGTGCTGCCACCATTGTAGGTACAGGCAGCATCTCCCTCCACTTGGGGACAGACACGATCATCCCAGAGACTGAAGCCATGTAAATTCAGCCACCTTTGCGTTTGTTTAAAGTTTTGCAAAACTTTCTCAGCCTGTATAAAAGTTACTTCATTCCGGGAGATAAGAACAATTCTACTTAGCCTTACGTATTGGCCTTTTGTTTCCAAAGTGTATTTATCTGCCTTAGTTATCTCAGCACTTGCATTATTATTAATTATTAACAATTAATGATAAATTACTACTAATAATTATTGTTATTTTATATACAAAAGATTTGCCTCTTTCAGCATTTTAGGGGGAGCAAAACTGGATCTATAACCTGGAGCGTGGAGATCCCCCATTCCCGCTTACACCCCACTTTCCATCACTTCGGGACAGCAGTTGGCTCTTGAGTTTGGCTCGGGAGACACAGATTAATTTGCCAATTAAATGTACCAGCCCTGGGGCAGCCCCTGGGGTTGTTCATGCCGTACTGGTAGGGTTAACACACCCAGCGCAAGAGCCCTACGCCGGCTGCCAGAGCTCACCCTGCCGATACGGCTCCCATCCCGCCTATTTGTTGCCGCTTTCTTAAAAGCATAAAACCTTCATCCGAGTTGACGAGCAGCAGGGCTACGCCGCGGCCCTCAGCTGAAATAACCCCGATGGGGCCGAACCCTGCAAACCCGGAGCTGCTCTGGGAGGATGGAGTTTGGGGCCGGAGGAGGATGCGGCTGTGCCGACACCAACCGCCCCTCCGGCTGCGCCGGGACCACGCGCCGGCGCTGCAGACAGCTGCCGCAGAGGTATCTTTTTACCCCGGACCTTGTTAATGAACAAAAGCTTAGGAGAGTGTGGGCGGCTGGGCTAGACGGAGAATAAACAGGGGATTAGCGGCACGGAGCCCCTGAGCGAGGATCGGGCTCTTTTTTCCCCTACACTTGAAACCCAACTCCTTGCTGTGGCACCGGCTGGTCCCGCACCAGCCAGGAGCATTTCTTCCCCTCCCAGCGCCGCAGACATCCATCGTTAGCCGGGCAAAATTAGACTTTGCAAGAGCTTTTATGCCAGCTGGGCAGCTAGCCCTTGGGCTTCTATTTTTTTATTCTGGTTTTTTTTGTGCATGTGGAAGGACAGAGGCCAGGAGATGCCTTAGCACCTCCACCCCAGCCTGCCTGCATGGAGCGGGGAGCAAACACCTCCCTGGCCAAGTTGGGATCGACTCTCCAACGTTCCTCAAACAAACCCACACCAGGCAATCCGCCTGCAGCCACGGCACGGCTTGGTGGTATATGACCTGCGAAAAGGAAAAAAAAACTCAAAGGGAAAAACAAATTCCCCCTCTCACCCACCCATGCATGTACATGGGGAGTGGAAGGTGAGGGCACAGAGCAATAAACAGCTCATTCCCGGCCAGCCGGGGCGAGAGGTGCTGCCAGCCCGGTGGTGATGCACATTGCGCGCACGGTTCATCCACGTGCCATGAAAATAATGCTTCGTGAAGGATGTCTAAGCATCCAGGCCAGGCAGGGCCGGGCAGCTGGGAGCTTGGCTGGGAGAAGCGCAGGCGGCGGGACCCGGCCAGGCGAATGGGCACGGTGTGCTCCAGCAAAGGGGACACTGGTGGCGGCCGTCCCCACGGCATGATGTCCTTGCGCCACCTCCGAAGTAACCCCAGGCCCAGAGCGCCTGCGGGATCGCTCACTTTTTGCTTTTTTCCCGCTTGTAAATCTCTCCCTTTTACGTAGGGAAGAGAGCGAGTGCGTGGGCAGAGCAGCCCTTCCAGGGGAGCTGCTCCATCTCAACACGGATGTTTGCTGGGGACAGGAGAAGTAAGGAGCCAGTGCTTCTTGTGGGGTGGAAATGACTTAAAAATCCACTCGAAAGCATCATGCTTCCCTTCAGAAATAGCTCCAAACAGAAATGACTTGAAACTCTGTAGTCCATGCTTTTTTCCCCTTGTAAACCCAAATATTTCACCTTAATACAAGGGGAGGAAAAAAGCCCGATCGTTCATTTGAACTTTCCTCCGTGGTGAATGCCCCATTCTGCAGAAGCACACAGACAAAACCAGAGTGACCCACCCTGCTGCTCATCCCCCAACTCATCCACAAGTTTTCTGGAGCTGCCACAACCCTGGAGCAGCTCACAAGCACTGGGAATGCCCAGTAGGATGCTCCGGACACTCCTTCCCCAAGAGCCATTGCCCGGTGGGCGCACCTTATTTTTGGCCCAAAATGAGGTAAGGCTTTTAGACCAACACTTAATAAATGTTGGCATGAATTAGCAGAACATGACATGGCGCAGCCCAATCCCCCACTGCGAGCTGCCAGCCTGGGCTGGGGCTGGCACTACAGATTCCTGGAAAATGGAAAGCCGTATGGTAAATATCAGAGAAAAACCCTAATATATACATCCCAAAATGCTTTTTCAGCAGATCAAATTTTATGCGGTTAATCAAAATGTGTGTGATAAGCGGCAGAGCCCTGGGGCTCCAAAATAATCCCTGGTGCTGATGCTCGGTGCCATCCCTCTCGCCTCCCCCGAGAGCATCTCTCCGTACCCTGAAGAAGGGCTCTGGCGTGGGTAAGGGGGCTCTGAGCTGAGGCTGCACCAAGTAACCGACGAGCTTCCCCAGCCAATTTTGCAAAATTGGGACAAAATGATGCTCCTCAAAGTAAGAATCAAAAAGTGCCCATTCGGCCCTACAGCGCGGCGTTGCTCTGTGTTTTTCAGACGAACGCTAGAATTTCCTCCTCTACAAAGCTGGAAAAGTATCCAGTCCAGGTTGCTCCATGCTCTGTAACGAGCAATTATTCCTTTCAAAAGTAAAATGAAATAAGAACCATTCCCATAATCACCTACTGGATTTTATCAGCATGTTTGGGTTACGCTTTTGCCCCTTTGGCTAATACCTAATTGATTCTTTAATCTCTACAACTTTTTTATTGACTGATACAAGAGCTGTTTAGCCCATCAGCAGCAGGAAAGCAGCCTGCAAACCCTCCGAGACCCACGACATGGTGCTAGGATGACCTCATCTGAAGCCAATGCTTTTTTGATAATCTATCACTTATTTATTATTCTAACTAACTGCTTGCAGGTGGTGTGATTTTAGTATAATTGTCCCAGCAACAGGCACACACAGGGAAAAGCTCAGCAATGTGCAATCATATCCGGAGCTGCTACCGTGGAGGAAGCAGGCTCCCAGCCTCTGCCGGGGAAACGGGAAAACAGGGCATTTTGGTGACGTGAAGGGCATGGCAAAATCCCACTGACTGTGGAAAATTGAAGGCAGGGGCTCATCCTGACCGCCGGCTCTCTGGGGAAAGGAGGAGACAGAGCAGGATGGAAAACCCCAATGCCATTGGGGGGGATCCCCATGGTGCCCGGCACCACGGCTGGGGCACAACTCACACAGGGACAATTCGGCACTGCAGCTCAGCTCCTTCCTCTCTCCACACCTACATGCAAAACCTGAGCAAACTGAGGATTTTAGGCAGTGACAAGGTACCAGGATGTCCCTGCAGAGCCTTACACCGGGCTGGCATGGTCCTAATCCCCTACCGGATCGCCTACCGGAGCAGCACGGGTGGGACGCGGATTCCAGAAGGTTTAGGCCAGCACTTCCAACATAAAATCCTGCATAAAGAAATAACATGAGTTTGGGGATTATTTCTGGATGTCTCTGTATTGGTTTTTCCTACCCCGGCCCAGGGATGGGTTCTTGGCCCTTCGGCATCCCGCCTGCAGCAGCAGGATGAGGTGGGATGGACGCCCCAGGGAGATGCCCTCAGCTCAGCGCAGGTGAAGCCACCCCATCCCACAAAGCTGCTGCTCCTGCTCAAAGGACAGACCCCGCCAAGGGTGTCCTCACCAGCACAAAACATGGGGTTAACTGTCTTCCCAGCCCCAGGGGGGGATCTGCTCCCACCGCCCCCGCTGCCAGGCTCCGCAAACTGGAAGCCGAGAGGCGGCAGGAGATAGAAACCAGCCCGTGAATTGACAGCGAGACTCCAAGGCATCCAGCAACGGGCTTTTAAGACCAATTAGTCCCGCATTAGTCTCCGAGACTTTTGAGATAGAATTCCCCCCAGGATTCATGCCACTTACAGCATTTTCCCAGTGAGGGAAGGGTTTGAGGATGAGGAGGCGGGTACCGGGAAGCATCGCTGGGAGCAGAGGAGGTGCCTTTCTGCATTTTCTGCCTCCTCCTCCTCTGCCCAAGCTCTTTCAGCCAAGCCAACAGTCTCAGCAAAAGAGGAAAATGGCATTTTGAGTGGCAAGACCCCGTTGCGGCTTCAGTTTTAACCCTGGCTGGGGGGAAAAAAAAAAAAAGCAGGGGGTTGGGAGAATCATTTTTTCATTAAAATAAAAATTGATCCATAATGAAAATAGACTTCTAATGGGAAAAGTTTAGTGCAAATGGAAGCTCTTAAAGATTCTTTTGACTGACAATAACCTGAAGACCCTCCAGGAACTCCAGCCCAGAATAATCAGATTAAATGAAAACTAATATACAATCCTGAAATTCATCCCATGCTGGTCTAAACTTATAGCAGCTGGGTAATTTAGCCTACAGGTTTCTGCCTCATGCCCAGCGGTTCACACTGAATTGTTTAGCCAAACTTAATCTACTGGGAAGGAAAAAAGCTCTTTCCTTTAATATGTGTTAAAGTAAAGCCAGCTTCTAAAAGCAGCTGGGAGCAGGGAAGGTATAAAAATACACGTATTTTCTATGGGAACTCCCAGACTGAAGGTCGGCTACTTTAAAACAAGTAACTACGATTTATAAATGATCCAGGAATAAGGAAATCTCTGGGTCGGTGCGTTGTAGCTGCTAGTATGGATAATTCCAGGACTTTCTTGTGAGCCCCGCACAAGGACCTCGCAGAGGCACAAGCTCACTTTTGCCAGCAGCTCCGCACCGCTGACCCCACTGCAGGGGCCAAGTTCCCAAAACACAGATCAAATCCACGCTTTTATCCAGAGAAAGGTTTGAAAATACAACCTGGGTGGATCTCAAAAAAATCAAATGGACGGAATGACTTTTTTCCCCCAAACTTAGGGTTTTTACGCCAACCTTAGAGGGTTTTTTTTAAAAGGAAGGCTGTCAGTTTGAGGGGGTTTGGTGAGGGGCAGGTGTCCTCCCAGAGCTCAGTGACCACCGTGATGATGATGCAGTTGGGAACCTCTCTGTGTTCCCGCAGCAGAAATAAACCCCGATGGGAAAACCGAACTTCCTAATATAAATCCGCGATTAAAGATTTTCCACTTAAATCTTAAATGCCTGTGGGAGAATAAACATACTGCACATTAACAGACAGCACAGGTTTCCATCTTACCACCAAAAGACAGCTCTCCTTGGAGGGCTTGGAGACAGGTAGATGATCTATAAAATCTTGAAAGCTCTTGCAACTCTATATTCAATGAAGTTTGAGCCAAAGCCTCACATGGAGGGGCAGGATTATAAAGTAACCAAAAACCCAGCCTCACTGGGGACCGCGGGAAGGTCTGATCCAGCCTCCCACGCTGCCTTCTTGACATGAGCATTGTCCCTTCCAGCTCACTCCGAAAGCCACACTGCTGGGTCTTCCCAAATTATGCAAGCACGGATCAATTTAGCCATTCCCTGTGTACGGGCGGTGAGCTAAAATCCATCTGCACGTATATATTTGCTTTGTGTCCCCCAGCAGCAACAACAGGAATAGACATTTATATGCAGTATTAAAAAAAAAAAGCTGGGGGAGGCTTCCTTTTTTCAGGGGAAGAGCAGCCCAGATGAGCTCGGCCAAGGCTGCAGGATCCAACCTTGCTGCAGCCGGTGGCCAATGTGGGGAAATACAAACCCAGCTGTGCTTGCTAGGGGGTCTCATGCTTTCAAAACTCTGTAATCTTGGCAAAAGGTAAAAAACGTCGGTCCAATCCTGCAGCCCGGACCTCCTGCCAGCTGGCATCACCGGGCCGGTACCCGCCGAAGTGGTGGTCACCCCCAGGACTCGCCTTGGGGAGCCCCAGCTTTGGGTGTGCGGCAGAGCGGCTGCCGGGATCGGGCAGAGGGTCGGAGGGCTGCAGAAGTGAAAAAAACCCCAAACCTGCAGCGATGTCAGGAAAAGAAATAAAAATGCAAGCAAGGAAACATCTACAGCAACACAAAGCAAAGCTGAAGGGGACAACCTGCCCTGAGGGACTGTCCCTGTGAACTCCTGGGTGCGCTGGGATGTGGGGTTTGGATGTGCAGAAAATCAGACCTGTTGTGTTTGGTCACCTGCAAAGGGAAACTCCGCTGCCAGCAGGGCAGGACCCAGGGTGCAAGGGGCAGTGCCAGCAGGTCCAGTGTGGTCCCCTGCCCAGCATGTCCCCACCACGTGCAGGGGCAGGAGCTCAACCTTCAGCACAGGTTAAACACGAGCATCCTCCAAGCCTGTGATTCCTCTTCCCTGGAGGAAGGATACCTAGGGGCCACTCCAGCCTTTCCTCTCCAGGATGAAAACACTCCCCCCACCCAGTGTGGCAGCAGGGACCCTCCTAAACCCACGGGGGAAGCTCTGAGTCACCCCATCACATCCATCCTCACAGCCCCAGGGCTGGGATGAGCCAGCGGGCAGGGAGCTGGGGGCACCTTTCCAAGCGGGACGGCTCGAGCCGCTCTGCCGAGGGCCATCCCGGGGCGAGTATTGAACGCAGCGGTGCACTCGGGTGTCAGTGGGGAGGAAGGTGGCGTGCCCCGAGCCCTGGCAGCCGCTGGAAAATGTGCAGAACATATTTGGAGAGGCCAAATGATGCCACCATCCCCCGTGCAAGCACCAAAGCATCCTCGGTGGGGGCTCCCTGCAGCCCCCCTCCGCCCCTGGCATCACCTATTCCCTGCGGGGACCCTGCCCAGGAGTGGGAGAGGAAAGGTGTCAATTAATTTGCACACATACGGGGGCTTCTCCCGGCTATTTCCTCCCCACCTGCGATTTTGTGGGTGATGCGCTCGGGAAGAGGAAAGCCGGCTGCTGCCCTGTGCCGAGCACCGTGGAGTGGCCAGTGCCACAGTGGAGCCACCGACGGCCACGCGCATGGACAGGGGAGCACAGCTTGCAGACGATGCATTCCTAACACCCCAAGGGTCAATAACTTTCATCTAGGAAAAGAAAAATATAAAATAAAGCTGCTTATTTTTGATCTGACAGCATCCCCCTAGCTGCCTCCTTCCTTTCTCGGCACTAGTGGCTCTGGGACCTAGCTGGACCTCACAGAGAAACATTAGGAGGGAGCAGGATTCGATCAGGCTCTGGATCAGGGGATGAGGTGGGAATACACAGCTAAGATAAGAGAGTTGTCCCAGGGAGGGGTTCAGCTGGTGGTTCTTTTGACTGATGGACCCAAGCCCTGCACCTGAGAGCTGGTAGAGTTTACATCGGGATCCTGATCCTCTCTGCTGGGTGCTTGGTGGGTGTCCCCCTCCCATCTTCAGACATCGGAGGAAGAGGAGCTTGGCAGGAGCAGACCTCAGACAGAGTTATCTTTCAAATGGATTTACGGTGCGCTGACTTGGGAACGCCACAAGGTTTTACTTCCAGTGCATAGCTCAGGGTAAAAAAAAAAAAAAATCTCTGCAAGAAAACTCCTAGTCAACAGATAATACAATGTGGTTCCGATTTCCTCAGCCCCTCTAAATAATTGTTTCTTTTCTTTTAAAAAGTTTCGTCCCAGGGAAACGTTTCTAATTTAATCCCTTGCATGCACCTTCCTTACTGCCTTTGAATGTGTATTATCTTCCAGCCAGTGCTCCAGAGCGGAGCGAGAATTTTTGCTTTAAAACAAAAAAAGAAAAAAAAGAGAGAGAAAAAAAAGCTTAACAAGCACAATGCGCAGCAAACAGGAATGGAAATGCCGGTCTGGGTTCCATTATGCCTGACCCAGAGGTCGGAAACCAAAAGAAATTAATTAAATTGGGGAGAGGGGAGGCCGGCACCATTTGCTGCTGGTGACCAGCCCGCGAGGGATGCCTGGGGGACGTCCATCACCCGTCACCCATACAGGGGGGCACCCTCATGGTCTCATCGTACTGTTATTGAAGCTACTGGCTGCCAGCACCTATGGAGCTGGATGGGGCTGCCCGCCCGCACCCGCTTGTTCACATTAGAGCCGAAGGAGGGATGGGAAGGGGGAGCAGACAATGCGGCTGCGGAGCTGAGTTGCTTTTAACAGCGGCTTAAAATCCCCCCGGCTTTGCCTGGAGGATCCCAAGGCAGGGACCCCCGGCAGAGGGACTGGTGCAGCAGGTGAGGTGGGGTCCTAAACAGGCTTTGGTTGCAGCAAGCAACCCAGCTCCCACCCAGGCGCAGCGTCCCGAGCGGGAAGGGACGGGGCACGGGGTCTGCGGTGGGGTAAGCTCAGTGTGGTCATGACCGTCCCAGGTGCTGGGGAGGTGAAAAGTGTCTTTTCATGGGAGGCTCTGCAATCCCATCAAGCCAGAGAGCACACGGACAGCGCGTGCTGCTCTCGACCAACTCACCTCCCGGAAAAATCCTGCCGAAATGCCCGACCACTGGGGGCTGCCCAAGGTGGGACAGGGTCATGGGACAGGGTCCAGCCTTGTTCTGTGCATCGGACTCCAGGGCTCAATTTCAGCCGTGGGCAAAGAAAATTCAAAAATAAGTAAAATGCTTCAAATAACATCCAGCAAAGAGGTAAGTGCAGGCAGTGCCCGAGCTCACGTTGATGGAGATGCTCGGCCTGAAGCCGCACCATTGTCTCCCACGCCCATGGAGACACGAACCCCCACCCCTGAACTAGGTCCATCTTGAGGGACACAACCTGGCCTCCATTGTCCCCAGCCTCTCGGCAGGTCGGTTAAGCCAGGAAGGACGATAATGGGAGCGAGATGCAAGATCACAGCATTTGCCCTCATCCCTCTGCGCGGTAATCAGAACAAAATGTTCTTCCATTGTTTGCAGAAAAGCATTGGTTTCCAACTATGGCAAATATTTAGGAAAACACAACTGAGTCATAAATGTTATTTACAATTTGGAGTACCCTATACATTGCTCCAAGCCCTACAATTAAACTATTTGTCTTGGTTTGAAAAGGACCGGGTAACATATAGGACTTTCCCACTTCCCAGCCAAGAGCGCTAACATCTTACAGAAGCGCGGCGGCTCCAAGCGATGGGCTCTGCACCTCCGCTGCCGTCACGGCTTTCCCGGGTGCCAACTGCCAGCCGTCGCTCCCTGCCTGCTGGCTCGTCCCTGGCAAAGCTGGGCACCTCCCGGGACCCCGCAGAGCCTGCACTGACGGTCCTGCAGCACCTCGGAGCCTCCCAGCTCCCAGGCAGGAGACAACCCGAGGGTCTTCCTGCTCCCTCCAGCCATCCCAAGTGGGATCCACCAGGGATGGAGCAGCCAAGCATAAAAAATAACCACAAACCAAGAAGGAGCCCTGTGCAAAGAAGGGAAGGGAAGGGAAGGGAAGGGAAGGGAAGGGAAGGGAAGGGCTGGGCTCACTGGGACAGTGATGAGATGCTCGGACAGGACTCCAGGCATTCCCTCGAACACAAACACATCCTGCTACAGCCAGGACTCACCTTTATTGACCGTCACTTCAGCTCCGTGGGAGCTGGCATGTCCCCCGCCAGCCACATCAGGGCAGGCACTGGGGGACTGCACCCGGGGCTGGGCTGCCCTCCTGGGGCTGCTGCTGGTTTCCTTTTTTACACTTTTAGGAAAAAATAAAAAATGAGTGAAGCTCCCTCTGGTTACGCAAGAGCGGTTTGCTTTAATCCCGTTCCAGAAACATGCTCTCAGTGGTGCCCACTTGGTACACTCAGTCAAAAAGGGAGAAGAAATGTGTGAAACAGCATTTCTGTGCCCGCATCCACAGCCCGCGCTGCCCCGTGCCACTGCTGGTGCCAGAGTTACCTGCTGGTTTGCTTTTCCCAGTTTGAACGCGTTTTTCATTCAAAACCACATTTTGGCACATCTCGTGCGGGAGGGGACGGGCTCAGCCAGGCGAGCCCCGGGGACGGGGGCAGAGATGTGGCCACCGCTTCTGCCTCCCCCGGTGCCCATCGGTCCCCGCCAGGTTGGTGGCCCCCGGGGAGGACAGCTCTGCCCCGTGCCCCGAGCCACTTCAGAGCCCCGCACACAGCAACGCTTTTCCCCTTGCATGTGGCTTGGGCTGAATTTGCTCTGCAAGGGTGAAAGCCTTATTGTGAGCTTTCCAGCTGCTGGAATTCCTCCCCGGGGAGCCAAAGTCAATGTCACTGCAAAAAAAAAAAACAAAACAGGGGGAAGAGCCATGCAAGCCCCTTTCTGTGCTTCTCCCTGCCCTCTCCCGCTTGGGTACGTGGCCACGCAGCCGGCAGCACCGGACCGTGCCCGCGGGATGCTCGGCTCCTCCACACACCGGCCGGTCAGACACCGCCGGCACCAAACTCCGCCAGCTCCCCAAACAGGCGGATTTCAGCCCCGGGATCGCTGACAAAAAGCGCCAGTTATAAAAATCCCAGGTTAAGCAAACAGGAAGGCGCAGCCCCGTGCGTCTGCGCTGCCAGCTCAGGGCCCGTTAAAACAAGACCTGTTTAAAGGCGGTGGGGCTGGCGGCAGACTTGGTGGCTCCTACCGCCTTCCCAACCCGGCCGCTGCCACCCGGGTGACCCACGAGCATCGGCAGCGACGGGACATGGGATGGGGCAGCCGCACAGGGCTGCGCTTGTCCTCGGGGCTGAGTCACAGAGCCCACACGGCAGCTCCAGCACGGAGCTATTTCGGGTTTCTCAGTAAACCTGTGGCTTTCTGCAGGCAAGCCCTGATACAACGGGGTTTCATGCATGACACAGGTGACTTTGATCTTTTTTTTCCCCTCCTGCAAGAAGAAACATGTGCAGCAGAATGTGCTAACAAGCAACTGATTATTATAAACTACCCCGGCCAGTTGCTGGCTGTCTCAGATACCGTCCATGTTCTTGCTCTCACCTCCCTCCCATCTGTGTGATTTGGGCTCACCAAGCAAAACCCATGTGGTGGGACAATTTGGAGCGATTCTAAACACAGACCAAGATGAGGGGAGACTCCAAAGCAAACGGGAAGGACAGGAAAAATTCAGGGTGAGGTCCCAGGGTGTTTTCCCCATCCTGGGGGCACTGCCCAGCCCTGGCTTGACATGTTCCCCAGGGATGAACTGTGGGACAGCTGGACCATGCCTGGCGGGCAGGACACGTAGCTCAGCCCAGTCATTAACCTGCGGTGAGGTGGTGGTGACTGGGCCCTTCCCAGGGTGACAGAGAGGACAGCGTGGGGACAGCTGTGTTGGAGATAATGCAGCTTTGATGGCTCAGTGCTGGCAGCGCACATGGGAATGGGATGGGATGCAGGAGCAGTATCCTGTGCCGGGCCAGCATCACCTCCGCATGAGCCGGCTGCAGAGCAGGACCTGGCTGCTCTGCCCAATGCCAGATCCCAGAGAACCTGTGAGCACTGGATGAGGCAGGAGACCACCCTGAAATACGCTCCTTGTGCCTCTGCAGCCATCACACACAGTGCAATAGCTTGGGGAAAGCAACACCAACACCTCCCCAAAACCAATTGCAATATTTGTTCACCTTTTCCCCAAATTCCAGAGCTGACAATTTCCAAAGGGAGCAGCCTGGCAAAAGAAATCAATCATCAGGGAAAGCCACGGGGAGAGGCATGAACAGAAAGAAACAGAAAGATGAGAAAAACCAGACCACGACAGCAGGTGAACAGGTTTGGCTGGGAACCTTCTGTAGAATATGTGTAAACAAGGATATGGACAAAAAATACAGAGAAAGGGAAGACATGTAGTTTGTAAGGGAGCTGACTGCTCTCCCTCTTCCCCAGCTGGTCCCTCTTGACCTTGCTTGTCCTCATCCATCAGTCTCGCACAGGGTACGGCCAATTCCTGTCTTCAAAAAACTTCTTCAGGCCCTGGAGGTTGACAGGGGGGAAGTAAGGGCCGATCCTCTTCCGAATCCACCACTTCCCCTCGCTGGCGTGCTTTCCCCCAGGTTGGCTGAATTTGTACTTGAAGTGTTCTCCTCGGATCCACCTGCAGAGAAGCAAATCACAGCCTGCTCAGGAGGGGCTGGCACTGCTGCCGGGCGGAGGCAGGAAGGCGTCAAACTCCATTTACAGTCCCCAGGAGTGGAGTTTTGGAGCCTTTCCACAGCTAAGATGGAGAAATCAGCTCCAGGGCGCTCAGCCTGGCTGGCTGCCGCATCCTGGTGCTCCATCCATCCCTGGGATTCCCGGAACTGGAGGCAGCGATGCAGCTGTCCCTGCTGGAGCAAGGCACTGGGGAGCTCCCAGGCTCCTCTTGATGCAATTTTGGAAGGATGCACCCCCTGCCCTGTGTGCTCCCCACCACCGCCATGTGCTCCACACACCTCTCTACAACCAAATCTGAAAGAAGAATAATAATAAAAGTATGATTATTTTTTTTTTTCTTTTCTGAGAGCAACTATCTAGTATTTCTGCCCGGGATATTTTTAGGTAGAGAGCCCAACTCCTGCCCCAGCTCCCCCAGCATCCCTCTGCCCCAGCCACAGGCTGCTCCTGCTCCGCAGCTTATTAGTGGGGCTACGAGCGCATCTGTTTTCTGGCTGCCTTGGGAGTTGACAGAAAAGGAGATTTTAAAACAGTGCAGAAAGAAGCATTCATCAGTGTCGCGAAACACATTCGGAGGCTAACCATGCCGCTCGGTTCGGGAGGTTTGGTCCCGCTTGATGTAGGGCATGCTGACAAGAGAAGGAGTAACACCCCGGTCCTCCAGCGTTGTGGTCCCTGTTTGCAGAGTGCATCGCCGCATTTGCCGGGTAAGTTCATAAAATAACCCACAATATAAAAATGTCAAAGTCATGTCAATGCTCATTTAAACCTGCTTTGCTTCACTACTAAAATACAAACCCTGCTACTGAGCAGGGCACCGCGCTCCCGCAGCTGCTCGCTCCCGGAGCTGCACCTTGGGCAGCCGTAAAGTTCCTTCCTACTGCTAAAATAATTAGGGACGACTCCTATATATTTGCCATTAGCGCTCACCTTCGTAACACCGGCACTCTGACGGGGAGCAGTGGAGATTGCAGGCGATGGATAGAACTGCACCCAATTAAAAGGTCTGTTGCAATCACATCTTGACATCTCAATTTAAATCTCGCTGCGTACCCCGGTGAGCAATGCAGAAACCATTCTTCTAACAAAACACGTTAACGCGGAGCCGTTCATCACGCCCATCGCTTGCTGCTGACTTGCAGCAACCGCCAGTACATCTGTTTTCTGACTGTCTCCTGGATGGCACGAGAATAGGACAAATATCTCCATGTTTCCTCCTCTGCTGAGGATGAAGGTGGGATCCAAGGAAGCCCAGACTAAAGCATTTGGAGCTACACTGGGACAGCTCTAATTTAAACTACTGGTAAGGGCTGGGTGCCGAGGGAAGCGTGGGGACAGAGGTGTCCCCTGATGCTGTGCCGTTCCACGGCAGAGCCTCCTGGGCTGCCAGTTGAGGGGGGGGGGCGCTGCAGGGAGGTGGGATACCAGCCTTCAAATACGGGAAGGTAAATGGGCAGAGGAGGGGGCGATGCCACAGCCCTGGCTGGGGCTCGGGCTGCCCAAACCTGCATCTCATCACCATAAACGCTGCCCTGCAGCTGCTGCCTTCATTACAGCCAGGGCCATTTCTACACCCTCTCTTCCCCCTCCTTTTCTGAGGCTGGTAAAAGTCAAATGGGGGCTGAAGTGTTACTCCCACAGTGTTTACTTCGCAGGAGCACAAAAATTTCCGGTTAATAATTAGAGCATTACTGAACAGCAACGTTCCCGCGGGTCCAGGTAGCCTGCAAGCTCCTGTCCGGGATGGTTAGAGATTTCCAAGCTGTGCCGCTTGATTGCTTTCTTGAATTCAAAAAACACACCCACCTCCCAAAAAAGCTTCAGTGGCTGATTTTATGTCAGTCCCTCTCCTGCTCGAAGCCTCCCTCCGCCTGCCACGCTCGGGCTTTTGGGTTTTTTTTTCTTCAGTAAGAGACTGCAGAGCATCTACTGAGCTGGACCCATCTCCACATACACCCACAATATGGGTGTAATGGGGTGCCCCGTGCTGAAGGAGTGATCTGCAAACCCCATCTGGCCTAATGTCCATTTTCTAGATGGGCATGCAGAGTGCAGAGAGTAGTTGACTTATCCCAGGGCAGACCTAGGAGAGCTCAAGAGATGCCAGGTCTCTGCTCAGACACAGAAGCGCCATCTCCCCAACCACAAGAACTGTCCTATAACCCCCTCTGGAATGAAAATTTCCTTGTCCCTTTTGAATGGGCTTGCCTGCCCAGATTAAATAATATCTATCATCTGATTTGGTATGATTTTTCCCATATGTTCTCTGTCTATTAAAATGTTTGCTATCAAAGGGATCGGCATGTAAAACTAGAACCGTGTGAGCATTAAAGCGACCACATGCAACTGAAGATGCATTTTTGCGGCATAAAGTTTGCCTTTCTATCTGACTGTTTCAGGCTCTTCTGTTCAGAGCCTAAATCAATCTGAAGACTCCCCCTCAAGCCCCCCGACTGCTAAATTCAGCCACTCTCGTGTCCCAGCCACGGTCACTCTGCTTCCCCCAGCCTGCTCCACCTAAGCCATGAGCTGGAGTGCTGGGATGCATGGTCCATGTCAGGATGACAAGATCCACAGAGGAGGAACCTGCACAGCTCTGTGGGCTGTGGAGTTTGTAAACTCTGTGGAGCTGAGGTCTTCCAGGAGCTGAACCACTCACCCAGCGATGAGCTACAAAGCCCTGGCACACCACAGCCCACGGCTCTTCACTGTCCTGCACCGCCAGCACTCCTCTGGGATTCAAGACTTGAAGGTTTCCATTCTGGCCAATGGAGGTTCCGAAGAGCCATTACCTGGCTGCAGCAGCCAACAAGTGCTGCAGGATGGAGAAAGTGCAGTGGGAATAACTCTGAGCATCACAATACCTCTGAGCATCAAAACAGGACGGCAGCATCCAGACCCCATGCTATTCGTCCCCTCCACCCTTCCTGAGGTTAGGGGCTGGGGGAGTCACGTGGAAAACCTGGAACGCGTGGGAATCTCTCCTTGCAAGGCTCATGGATGTAAAAGCTGCAGAGTTTAATACTCACCGGAGCCCCCCATTTCAGGGCTCATAGAGTTTACAAGCTACCCCAGGATTTATAACCTACCTGGGTGCCTCAGTCCTGAAACGGGATTTGCAAACTCCTCCAGCTGGACCTGCTCCTCCTGGGATTCAGGGAGCGAACATGCTCCTGCACTAACACGGCTGAAGCATTAACTCCCTGAAGTCCATCATTTCAGGGCTCATGGAGTTTACAAGCATCACTTGGAGCCGTGGATGGCTTGTAACTCAGGCGAGACACACACGTGCCTGTTTGCCTGCAGATTAGGAAACTGCTACAAGCTACAGATCACCTTATCAGCAATTGCTTCTTATTTTTGCAACTTTGGGGCTGAGGTGAAGACCTTCTGACCCGTGGAAGGCATCCACAGGTCTCTGAGTCCTCTCTGATGCAGGAAACTGCCGGCATGTGTGAACCTTGCTTGCTGCTCTGGAGAATTGGGAACATCTTCAAGGGGGTCATGAATAAGCTATCTGACTTCATCTTCATTCAAAGGAGTCTAAAGCCACAGGTGGTCACTCATACTTGGAGAAGGATGAACAAGACCCGTGCTTCAGAGGAGACAGACAGAAAAGTCAGGAAGGACAATTCCAGCTGTGTGCAGTTTCCCAGAATTTACTGAGTGAACGCAAGCTCCTCCTGGCTCCCTCGGAAGCACCAGGCACCACGTACCACAGCAGGGTGGGGAAACGTCTCAGGAGAATGACTAAGTTGAACCAGATGAGCCCAAGTCCCTCAGGAGACCCATGAGGGCAAAATAATCACTTGAGAGGCAAGAAACAAGACAGGGTCAGGTAAAGCAAGTCAGACGTTTCTCCTCCAGGAGATGGAAAACCCTCTCTGCTATAACAACAGGGATGAAGGACAAGGGACAGAAGTGACCCTTTGACAGCTTCTCCCGAGCTCAACAGTGTTGCCCAGGAGGTGCTGGCAGAGCAACGGCGCTGATCCCAGTATGGATCGCTGGAAGAGGGAGGACCACCGAGCCGCCCAGAAGGACCCACCACCCCACATGGGATGCTGGGACCTGCCGGCCACCACCCTTCTGGGTAAGCACCAGCTCCCATCACCACTCGGATGGGGCAAAGCTACAGCCTCAGGGAGGGAAGAAAGGCTAAAAATAATAAGCATTATTTTTTAAATCAATATATTCATCCTACCAGATGCCCGGTAGCAGCTGCGCTGTAGCACTTTTAAGATTCAATCATATATCAGCCTATTATGACATCTTCCAACTGTATGTGTTAAAAATTAGCAGCAATATTGGAGTTGTTGGGATGGAGGGCTAAATCTCCCAGACAGCTGTAATTAGTTCCAGAGGGTGCAGCTGTCTCCCTGCAACAGCTGAGGGGTTCGAGGGAAAAAAACAGAGCCGGTGGTTTCTGTTAGAATTAATGGCCTGACAGAGCAAGGCAGGGTGGGAGAGGGAAGAAAGAAACCAAAACACGGGGCGTCTTTTCGATTTGGGGTTGGGTTTTTTTTTTTTCTGGTGCTTTTTTTTTTATCTTAAAGTTCCCCACTCCATTGTAAATCAGGGAGCGAGTGGCAGTGGAAAGTACAAATTCATTACAGTAACAGAGCCTCCATCATCGGCTTTCTTGCTTATTCTAGCCCCGTTAGCAGGAGGGATCATAAATTCATCTTGGCCCAGGTTTGCAGAGTAAGGGCAGTTTTATGGGTTGTTTTTCAACACCGCTGACTTCTCTTTCTCCAAGGCTCCTGCAAGGTCTCACCCTGCAGAGCCGGAGCATCCTCAAAACTCTTGTGGGAGATGGGCAAGTGGGTTTATTCCCCCATAGGCAGGTTAGAAAAGGAGGCTCAGAGGCTGCACCTATATCAAGGGCAGAGCAAAACTTGGGGGAAGGAAGCCTGGCTCCCCCCGGGGCTCACAGCACAGGCCGGGATTACTTTTGGCACAGACAGACCCAGCGTGTGGGCTTCAGTTTAGTGTTCCGCTGGTGTGACGGGGATGTGGCTGATGCTCCCAATGGAGCCAAGGCAGGAGCTGCCCTTGTCAAGGGAGATGCCTCCCATGGCCACAGGACACACCGCGCAGCCACCCCACAGCTGCAAGAGGTGTCTGGAAACCAGATTTCCCACTCTGGGGGAAATCCCAACGCTTTGAGATGAGCTCTGCCCTCCCTGACAAAGCTGAAAGACCGAGGTTGTTTTTACCAAAAGAAAACCCCTTAAACTTTCCTTCAGGACAGTGGAATCCTTTCATTCTGATAGTATCAGACGTTATAATGTTGACAAAAACTTAATGACTTTCTTTTAAATTATAGTACATAGCGAAAGAAGAAACGAACTGCCACAAAACATTTCACTATGGTGAAAGCCAGTGAGAAAGCCAAAAGAACTTGTTTATACTTTTTCAGCTCTGAGGATCCTGTCACTTCCCGGGACAGTTTCATTGCTGGCCCAGCCATTTTCCAGTGGGAAAACCATACAAAACATTTTACTTTGTGCAGAAGGCACCAGCGCTCCTGAGAGAGGCTTTGGGGACTACAGATTTACATCGCTCCCTTACACTGCCATGTTATGTGGACCACATGGATACTTGGAGGGAGACTTCTCCCAGCAGGGAAATGCCTCGGGGTGAGAGGAGGCACTTGGGATCCAGCAAAACCAAGTTCAAACCCTGAAGGACTTGCATCCCCATGGAGCATCCCATGCCCATAAGCACCGCTCCCACCTAAAGGCTTCTGGGGAGAGACCTTGCAGAACAGAAATGTCATTTCCACCTACATCTCAATGATGCCCATATTTTCCAATAACCGCACAATCCCTTCCTGCTCTCAGCACCGCTCTCAATAGCTGCAGAATGACCTTTACCCCTCTGGGGGGTGCCCAAGGGAGCAGCGCCCAAAGTAGCTTCTACACCGTGGAAATACGACGAAGCCCTTCCCATGGCTTGGGCTGTTCATGTCCACGGATCCGTGGGAAAGCACCTACACCTTCTGCCAGGATCCATGGTGACTCCCATGGCCTGAAAATCCAGTCCAACATGCCCCCAGGTGTGATTAAAGCCACTCTGCTCTAGCTGTGACACAACTGGGAAATAAATGGACAATCAAATTAAAACAAACCCAGCACTAAACACTATATTCTTCTTGCGTTTCTGCAGCCAGGTAGCATCTAATGGGAAGTGCTGCCTCCATAAAAACCACCTCCGCTACAAATCCAGGTCTTCAGCTACATGTTGGGGCTTTTTCAACAAAGTGCTACTATAATTGGAATAAAAGTCCTGAAGTGAACATGATTTAATATCAGAGACACCAAACACTTCAGTCAAAAATAAACCTGATTTTTTTTCCTCCTTCTCTAGGCAAAATATGATTTTTGTTTTCTTTCATTGTTGCAGTCTGTTTCCATGATGGTGTGTTAAACACTTATTAATTTCTCAGCCAAAGCCCTACCATTCAGATTTATGATGGCTGGTGTTTTATGAACTATCCGCTGCACAATAATATTTTGTAAATCCACATTCCACAAACATCACTGTGCTTGAAGTAAAGCTTCACACTCAGCTAGGCTGGGTGCTCAACAATACCCTCATTTTTAATCAGTCACCTGTTTCTCATTTTAAGTTTATCACACTTGAAAAAATACTATAATTTCTAGCGTTGTAAAGAAACCTACAAACTTTGGTCTCAGAAATTTCATTTCGAAGGCATTAACTCATTTTGAAAGTCCCTTGGCTATTTAAGGTGTAGAGTTTCCATTAACAGAATAAACTCCGTGGAGTATGAAGCGTAATGTTCTTAAGGAAAACAGTCCCTTCCCCTAATTATTTAGTCTAGCAGGGAATGAAAATAATTAAGTCTCAAAATTCCCTTTGCGGCGGGGGGGAGGGGGGTGGAATATGGTAGCAAAATTAGCTTTTTTTTCCACCCAGCTACCGAAAGGAGCCGAGCTGTGCTGGGCACGATCCTCTGCTGGAAGGTGGGAGCAAAGGTGTCTTCAAGGTTTGCAGTAGCCGCAGGCAGGCTCCGGCTCACGGGTGAAGGTGTAGGGATGCCCTTGGAAAACTATCACAGCTACAGCCACCTTGAATTATCTTTTCTTTCCAGGTGTTGCTGCTGAGGCTTAAATTTAAGGCTTTTGTTCACAACTAAAATGAAATTATAACAAAAAGGTGATGGCTGTCTGTAAGCGGCTGCCAGCGCTGAGGATGCCTGCATCCAGCGCTCAGTTTAAAAGGGGGTCTAGATGAAAAAAGCAGGTATCCTGCCAACTGCCTCTTCTTACGCTCCTTGCACCCAGATCGGAGGGCGCCGATCGATCCCCCAATTTCTGGCCATGGTTCTACTGTGGGAACGTGCCCGGGGCCGTGCCGTGGGTGCAGGGGGCTCGGCAGCCCCAACGGCAGCTTCAGTGTGCAACAAGGAGACATTTAAAATTAAACAAAGAAATAGAGTTTTTGAAATTTAAAGGAAAAAAACCCAAAACTGAGCAGGCGAGCTTGCCCGCGCAGAAGTAGCACTGCGTGAAAAGCAGCTGACAGAGCCGCTGTGCCCGTGACTGGCCGCAAGCGCCGTGAGTATAAACCCAGCAGAAGTGGGATGGGGCACAAAAACCGGGGAAAAAAAGGCAAACGATCACTTCAGTTTCCTTACACAGGCAGAGCGCTAACAGCAAACCAGCAATACCTGAAGAAATGTAAATAGCAACAGGAAGAGGTGACTGACGTGACAGCCCAGCGCAGGATTTGACCCCGACCCACTGCCCTGGCGCGGGCAGGCGTGAGTGCCCACCCGTGCCCCCAGCCCTCGCCTTCACACCTGGGGAAAAATCCGGATGCTGCCAACATCCCAGGTGTTTGGATTTGGCTCGCTAAAACCCAAAACGTGACCCACAACCCAGGATCCAGAGTGAAACGGGGTGTTGGATTTTGGTCTGAGCCAAAACGAGCATTTTTAAACTGTTATTTTTATTTTATGCCACCCAAAAATACACTAGACTCATGAAAACCTTTTAAAGCAAAGCTAATGCCAGAGCAAAGGCAGCTGACACATAAAACCAGCGCTGGATCCTGATCTTTTCCTACTATAAACTAGCTGCTAAAGAGTGAAAACAGAGTCTGTGCTTTGGTTAAACCAAGGTAACGCATGAATCAAGACCCTGTTCAACAAGATCTATAGCACCGTGTGTTCAACCCAGCATCCACGCTGCTCTGTAATTACTTACTGGACCTGCTTGTACTCCTCTGTGCAATCGTTATCCTATAAAAACTAACAAAGATAAAGATTGGCTTTTGGTTTTGCTTTAAATTCCTCAATATTTCACATCCTCACCTGTTACAGCATGCAATTAAAAAAACTATTCACCACTTGGAGCAATGCAGTGTTATCCCAGCCACATCTCCCGTCATTATTTTAATTTTAAAATGCGTTTCTGTGTTCAACTGCTTTATTTTAATTTTTTTTTAACACCACTGATGCCAGAAAGCACAGAAGAGATGCAGCCTGTCTATGGCAAATCTCAGAAGGCAAGGCGCGATATATGTTTTCTTGATTTTTAATCTGTTAGGATGTCTTGTTTTTAGCCTCAGTCGTGGTGAGTACCAGGAGCAACGTTTATGGCACTGGGGGACACGTGGTAATAAACAGCTCTGGGATTATCAAATGCTTCTGTCGCTCCACGAACCACGAGAGTCGTTTATTGCCAGCAGCCACCAGATGGTCATGGCTTCTGGCTGCTGGCACCAGGGGACACCTAATTCAAACTGGTGACTCGGTGTCTAAAGGTCCCAGGTTCTGCTAAAAACACTGGGGGTCAGCCAGCACTCAGGACCCACTTACTTTCTTCTAAGTTCTTTTTTTTTTTGTTCCTAATCAAAAAAACCCAGTGCAAGGGAATGCCTCATACTGAATGCCGCTCGGTGAATTTACAGCACTGACCCTTGGGGACACAAGCAATGCTTGGTTGATAAATCCACCCGAGACGGAGCCGGCACAATGCAGGTTCTCTGGTCGCTCTTCCAGCTCAGCCTTGCGAATGACGCCCCGACACCATCTCCCCGACGAGCTCCCAAAGGACCCAGATCCTGGGGGATCCCGGTGGGTGAGCCCTCTCACTGGGATGAACTTCTGCCCACTGCGAGCTCTGGCGTTCGTTAGAACCCTAACAAAGCACCCACTGCTTTCGCCACGTGAGCAGTTGCGCAGGTGCTGGGGCTGCACCGTGCCCCTTCCCTGGCCATCCGAAAAGTGCCACCTCCATGGGGAATGAGCAGCCCCCAAAAAGGAGGTGGCAGGGAGCAGCAGGGAGGCCCAGCTCGCTGTCACAAGACGCAGACCCTATGTTGGCTGATCGGTGCACGTGCAAACGAAGGTCCATAAAAACAAAGCGAAAACAAGGCAAAAATGGGAACAACCCACAGAGAGGAAGTTTTGCACACGATGGCACGCTCCTCTCCATGCCACTGAGCCAGACCAGCTGCTCCTCGCATGGAAAGCCAACCCCAGCACAGCTCACCAGAGCTAAAACCCCTCCGTGAACGTTATTAAAGCTGTATGTGCCCGTGGTAAGGGCTGTGCTGGTATAGCCCAGCGCGCCTTTTGTAGCAATAATTAATAGATGTTCCCCAGAGCCCTCCTGGAGCGGCGCCAAGGCGTCATTATTTGTGTGTAACAGATCCGCTGCTTGTGTAACCCAACAAACTGCAACACCACCCTATAACGTGCCCCGAGCTATAAACCACCTTTTACGGGAACTCCGGTGCGGCTGTGAGTCCCCGGGCCATGGGCAGGATCCTGCCCCGCATGCCGGGAGCGCCCGCTGGCTCGCTCCGCGATGCTGCACCGGCGGGAAAACCAGTTCTCAAATGAGAATATGTGCAAAACCCCGCAAATAACTGTTCTTCCAGCAGCCTTGGCTCCTGTACCTGGAGGGAGTATGTCCCCATCAGCCTGTACCGACGCTCTGATAAGGTGCCTGTGGACTACAACGGGGCTGGATGCCTGCGGAGCCCCAGAAACGTAGTTATTAGAAATACTCAAATACGATGGTGGGAAACTCACTTAACAGTTGTGCTCCAAGCTGCACTTTTGCTGTGTTGTTTTGCAGACTATATACAGACATATGGCCAGCTCAGAGTATAACCCATTTTGGTTTTATACATTTATACCATCTTGGGATGTGGAAACCATCTCAGAGGAAGCGCTTTGGTAAAAGAGGACAAGAGGAAATGGCCTCAAGTTGTGCCAGGGGAGGTTTAGATTGGATATTAGGAAAAACTTCTTTACTGAAAGGGTTATCAAGCATTGGAACAGGCTGCCCAGGGAGGTGGTGGAATCGCCATCCCTGGAGGTATTTAAAAGACGGGTGGACGTGGTGCTGAGGGACATGGTTTAGTGGTGTTTTTCGTAGTGTAGGTTTATGGTTGGACTCGATGATCTTAAAGGTCTCTTCCAACCCAAGTGATTCTATGATTCTATGATTCTATGAAAATTGAAAACTTCTATGGAAGTTGTTACGTCTCAGCTGGAAAAGGAGCCTCTCCTCAGAAGATTTCAGGGATGCACTGCACCAAAGCTGAAAAACATCAGCAGGGTTCAAGAGGAAGTTCACTTCACACGGTGCCATGAACCTCCATCCTTGTTTGCAGTGCATCTTGAGAGCCTCAAATGGAAAATATTAGCAAGAGCATAATATTACTTGAGTTGATCCAAAATTCCCTTAAAATGTTTTCTCAGCTAAAAATAACTTCATCAACAAAATAGACACTTTTGTGTAAAATTTCCTTTTGTAGGAAACCTTGGGTCTTTCATCTGTGTCTTTCACTTGCTGATGTTTGCTTTGTCTCTTCGTCAAAAATGCAAACACTTCCAAGACAAATGTCCACAAAACCAATGATTTTTGCAGGACTCTCTTGTCTTTGAAATACCTCAGTAGGCCGGTAGAAATGGTGGTTTTGATCTGAGCTTGCAAAGTGATCATGGCAAAAAATCTAAAGTTGATGGGCAGGAAACCACTTCAGCAGTCAGGATTTCTGTCCAAGAGAAGCAACGCCGAGCCCTTCACAGACCTGCTTTGGAAGGGACTCGATGAAAGGGTCCTTGTGTCCCCATCAGGAAGGTGATCCTTTTCCCAGAGGACAAGGATGATCAGCTCAAACACGCTCTTCATAAAAGATGACTTAATTATGGCGAGAGCACCAGCTCTTCACGGTGTCCTCATGTTAAACCCACCCTGTTTAAAGACCACCTGGGTACCATCAAATACAAAACCCAATCCATCAACAGAAACCACGGGTGCACGTTCAAGATAGGAACAATACGGAGCAGGGTGCTTCCAGCTCCCTTGGCAAAACTCAAAACTTACCGTGGGGGTGCTCTGCTCGCAAACGGGTTCATTGCCATCAAGGACAAGGCCTCCTCTTCCTGGGCCAGCAGCTTCCCAGCCAAGTGGATTATCCATTCATTCTGCTCGTAGGTCTTAGGGAAGGAATAAGAAATACAAATGTTAGGCACTGCTGGGCTTGCCATATAGTGTTATTAGTGCTAAAGACTTCTGCGTGGTCTCTGGGGAGGGATTAAAACTGATTTGTGTAGCAAACGATGAATTTCCTGGTGTTGCAAGGAACACATCCTGTGGGATCCATCACCTTGAGATCCGGATGGAGACCCTCCAGCATCTGTGGGGAGCAGGGAGAGCCTCACTGAGTTTGGCTCATCCAGAAATCATTCCCGAGGGTACGGACACACCTGAGGGTGTGCTAGTTGCAAAGGTTTAACAAGCTGTTCGTTAGCTGAGCTGGGGTGGCTCCACGCACGCTCCCAGCCTACCCCAACTGCAAAGTAGCGTCCCCCATCCAGAGCATCCCCAAAGGTGTTCACAGCACAGCTAAGTGGGGGGAAGAGCGTGTCCGCAGTCAGCAGCCACAGCTCAGCTGATCTCCAGAGACTAGATGATGGTCAGGGACACACTTCCACCTTCACCCAACCCAGACAGCGACCTCTGCTCAAGGCGTGATGTCCGAGGGGCCATTTCTGCCAGCTCTGCAGCCTTCTTGAGCCCGTGGCACTGCTTTGCCTCAGTGCCAGGGAGAAGCCTACAACTCATACTACCAGGAAAGCCCAGTGCATCAGGAGACATGATCCAGGAGACGTGTAGAGCACACACAGCCCTTCCCTGGGGACGGGGCACCCACCATCCACAGTTCTCCCCACCACCCATCAGCTGCGGCTCCTCCCTTGCCTTGGATCACAAATCTCTTTTTGACTTTATGTGTATCTACCATAGCTGGAGGTGTTCTTGCCTATTCTGGCCCCTGAACACTTGATTTGAATAATTTCTCTTAGCAGCAAGCTCCACAGAGGGACCCTAATGGCACATTTTGAAATGACCATTCATCCATCATTTAAAAATAGTTTGCTATCCCTTGTTGTGTCAGCAGAGAGAAAACAGAAGAAAGTGACTTCTCTATTCCTGATTCCTTTCTCTGGCATCCTCTTTATTTCCCTTCATCTGATCCGTTCTCTTTACATCCCTTATCCATGCCATTCCCTTAATGATGCTGCCACTGACCGGGAGCAGATCAGCTCTCGGCAGCTTCAGTCGGAGCTGTGGTGGCAGAATTTGACTCTGCATTTACCTCCCTCCAGGAAGCCATGCATCTCACGATCTTCACAGGGATTCTTGCTTAGACTCCATAAAAAGCATTTTCCCTTCTGGTGACTTGCCTTATACTTCCATTAAGATTTTTTTTTTTTCTTCCTTTTTTAATGTGTACCTAAATGGGTTTTTTTAATGCAAGCAGTAGGGGACACTGTGGGAAAGCGAAACCCGGCAGCTGTACCTGCAGGACTGTGACTAATGCAGAACATCAACGAAAAGTTACTCTGCAAATCTTTTCTAATGGTAAAGTTTGTTATTTCCGTTGCTAAGGGAAACAGAGGAGAGAAACGAGATGGAAAACACCAAACACGGGTGGAAAGGCCCATCAAGCAGCAGCTCTACCTCGCAGGGTTTCTGACCCATGCTCATCACAATTTAGAAGAAAACCACAGTTATTTAAGCCAACAACTTTTTAAAAAGATTACTCTCACCTCATCTGCCTGCTTCCACCCTGCCTCACCGCGCAGCTCGTTCCATCTGCTGTCGCGGCTGCACCACCAACACGAGTGGATGGCGGAGACAGGGATGTTTCCCACTGCCAGCCCCGTGCCGTGCTCTGCCCACCCCAAAGCCCCCTTTAATCTCCGGCGCATCCCGCTCTCCACTGACACCCAGTGCCAGCCCCTGTCTCCCATTTCCCGGTCCCCTTCCCGGCGCAGAGGAGGTGGTGGCTCTCAGGGTGGGACAGGGCAACCTCAGCTCCCGCAGGACCGAGGCCACCGTGGTCCCGACGCAGCGGCCTGGGAGAGGAGCTGCGGTGAGCCCTGGAGCCAGGAGCGTGGCATCACGCGAGACATTAAACACAAAGCTTGCGAGTCTCGCAATAACCCCGCCAGGGTTGGCAGGGCTGCAGGAAAAGCCGGCAGCATCCCTGCCAAGGGCCCGACCGCGTCACTTTTCATGGGATGACTCAAGCCCAGACTCCCAGATGTGCCGAGCGACTCCGTGCCCCTCGACAGCTCGGCAATGCCCGGGATGCTCGGCTCAGGCTGGGCTTTGGGAGGGCAAGTGCCATGCTGGGACCTGCAGCCCAGGGCATCCTTGGCTGTGAGCAGGGACCTCCCCAGAGATGCGACAGCAATTGCAGATGATCAAATATCACGAGTCAGACCTGCAGCACCCCGCACCTCCCTGCAGATCCCTTTTTAAAGTGCTCCGTATGATTTCAAGCGCTATTTCTAGGAGGGCCTGGGAGGTGTGAGAGTTCCTCTGTGTGAACCGGGGAGAAGCTGAGGAAGAACAGAAACAGAAATCACCAGACTCCTGGAGCCAGAGCTTTATGGAGAACCCCAAATCTTCAAAGCCTGACTCAAAACCATGAGACTCTGTAATGGTGGAATTGGCTCCCTGGCTCACATGGTCTCCCAAATTGTTAATTAGCAGCTCCATGCGCATGAGAGGTGGACTTCTGGTTTGTAAAGTGTTTTTCTTGTAAAATTTACAACATGTCTGGCCCCGGCAAAGTCTGTGGTAAGAAATTTCCACCCGCTGCAGCCCCCCGCACTCCCCCCAGCACGAAGGCTTAGATATCGCGCGCTGCCGATGCTCGGAGCACGCAGGAGCCGAGCTGTGCTAACGACCGCACTGTTTAACTCATTACTCTGTAAAGTGATACGGTGGCAAAGGGAGGGGAAAAAAAAAAAGAGTCCAGGAGATCTGGGCTGCATCCAGGGAAGCATCACACCGCAGGGTGGCAAGGTGACAGTTCTTCTGTCTGTGGATCCAATGGGAGCCAGACCCCAATGCTGTTCGCAGAGCTGGGACGGTCAGGATGGGAGGAATTCTCCTGGCGTTGTGCTCTGCTTTTGACAGCTCTGAGCGTGCAAAACGGGAGAGTCAGAGCTCAAACTATCCAGTGGATTAATTAAAAAAAAACAACAACAAAACCCTCATAAAAGAAACCCAGGACAGATGCACACATTGCTTTAAGGTGGGCATGCACACACGTATTGGGTTCATCTTTCGGCTGCGGACCTTCACCGAGCACAGAGACGGGCAGCTGGGGACTGACCTGCACCAGTGCCGCAGGTCCCCAGGCTGCCATCTTCCCGTGCCACCATCAAGACACGAGCACGGACCAAGACTCCCACAGCTCCCTCCTGCCCTCCAAAAGCTGGGGCTGATTTCCCCTCGTGCCATGCAGGGCCCACGCTGCAGCCGTGCTGGGCTGGACTGGGGAACCGGTGACCTGCACAGCCTGCTGCTACAAGCTGCCGGTGTGAGCATGCCGATGGGTGCCACGAGCTCCATAGCTCCCTGCCCGATCCCGAGCAGAGCATCCCTGGGGAGGAGCAGCCCACCGTGGATCCACATGACTCCCTCCTGTATATTTCTTCCTGTTTTAGCATAGAAAGCAACTAAGGGACCTAAACATACAAAAATCCCATTATCAACCCAACAAAAATGCCTGAGCAAGGCAGCTCGGGCAGAGGTTAAGGTTCCCAAAGCAACGCTGCCTTCACCACAAAGCCGAAGCCTTTCTGTGTTTGCGGAAAGTCTGTGCAGACCCACGGAAATGCAACAACAGGCGCAGCTCTCCCGCAAGCCAGACCATCTGTACCCGTCCTTACAGCTGCTACCAGTACTCAAGACCTCCAAAAATCAGGTTTTAGGTATAACGTAGTGGACTAAAGAAGAGCGCCTGGGACTAGGTGTTAAGACCCCACGAGCTTTTATTTCCTGGCGGGCTTCAGCCTCGTGTGGTGCTCGGGTAGCTGCTTTTCCCTGGCTTTCCGTGCCAGTCTCGCTGCCTATGCTGTGCCGGGATGGGGCTTTGCTCCTTCTCCGCACCTACACGTGGCCCAGCGCAAGGAGCCGAGCATCACTGCGCATCCTGGGTACCACCACATCCCGGGAGCAGCGCTGCCCTGAGACTTCAACTCTTTATATTCTCTGACCTCTCCGCTTACAGGCTTTACCAGCGTACAAACACAGCATCCTCACCCTGAATACATTAACTTGTATGCAGAAGTATTTAACAGCTTTAACGGAATTTAAAATGAAACCACCACTAAGTCAGGTACCAGCAAGGAGCTGGGGGCAAACCAGACACAGTAACGACAAAACTCTGCAGAGATAACAAAGTAGAAGAGAATATAATCGTCGCAAAAAATACATATAAAAACCACCCGGCGCTACAGGGAACGTGTTCCCAACTGAAATAATAATAATAAGAACCCTTTTCCTCTAGCTTTAATTGGTCATTTAATGAAAAAGGACTGCGGATTAGTGTGGCATTTTATTGAATCTCAGTCCTGGCACAGGCACACGGGAGGAGGGAAGTATGAGATGCACATGTGGAAACAGCTGGAAACTTGGAACAGGAGCCCAGCATTATTATTTCACATGGTTGGCAGCCCTGCGTGGTTTCACAGTGGCGTCGGTGTGCGAGGGTGGATGACAGAGGGGCAGGGGAGGCTGACATTTCCCGCGCGATGTCGTAAGGGACATTTTTCGCATCAGAGCCTACCCACTTCGGGGATGTAAAGTGGTGACTCCACCACCCTGGATGTTTTCAATCAATATTCACATTGCTGTTTACACTGCTGTTTCCACTTCTGCCTTCCACTGGTGTCGCTTAGGGAACGTGAGCTATCAGCTGGAGAAATAATCCCTCTCCCACAGAAAAGAGGGCATAACTCAGGCACTCCTTTGCTTTTTTATAATATTCCAGCTCACCGAGGTTTACTTCCATCCTACTACCCAAGCAACCTAACCAAGGAAGGTCAAAGGCTACATCAGGTCGCATCACTTCTCATTATCTCCAATAACCACATCCCCTTCTTTCTATTAGTTTCCCAAAGAAGCAAGCCATTTCTCCGCTCAGCGTATAATATTTCAGAGGGGGAAGTTTCTCAAGTCTCACTAAACCCCATGCCTTAGCCTGTCCCATTAGAAAACGCTTGAGAAAGCAGCAGGTCCCCAGAGGAGGCGGGTGAAGTGCAGAGCGCGGCAGGTCCAGGCCGAGGAATAAAAGGCAGAGCAAAGCTTTGGGAAGCAGCTCTTAGATCTTGCCTATACGGGGAAATTGCACACCTGGCATAGCTCCCGTATCACCTCTGTATTTGGAAAGAAAAGTCACTTTGTTCCCGAATAGAGTCTAGACGGGGAGATACAATAGCCACTGTAGACAATAATCATTCCCCGCATAGACAAGGTCTTACTCTGTATTTATACAGTCCATGGTACGATAGGCTATCGGTCTTATTTGGGTTTCTAGGCACTTCCATCACAATATTGCTGCTAGAGGTGAGTCTGCCCGCGATCCAGCCTGCACTTTCTCTAAATGCAGCCTGGGGGGGTTGAAATTGTTCATACTCACAGGGAGACAAGTAATCACAGTTAAAAGAAGAAAATAAAGTTCTCACATGCTGAGCATGGACTGAAACGTATGAATGCTGGAATGGAAAATGGAAGTGAATTGAGGCCTGTATTTTTAGAAGGGGGAAGAAAGGAAATGTAAAAGGCTGCGTGCTTAGTACACTGCGCATGAGGTTTAGGTTTTATTACGTTACACACACCTCCTCCTCCACTCTGCTGCCATGCAGCTTTTTCCTGTAAGCGCTTTCTGGCTGGAAGACCGAGATAACAGAGGCTTGAATAAAATATTTTACAAAAATATTAATCTGCCTTCTCAATAAATAGGGTTACATTTTCTCAGCCCTTCCAGTTTGTGCGCGATAACGTGAAGTCTCCATCACGACTCCCTGTTACCACCCAGGGGAGATCCTCAAAGCATCAATCCTGTTGCTCAAGTTTCTCTCTTCTCTTAGGAAGACAGCTGAAGTTTATCTATAAAATTACACATCCTACCTGGAAAACACATCTTGCTTCTCAGTGCATTGGAAATGCTGCTCTGCGGTGGGTTTGCTGACAGTTTGCAGAGCCCCGTAGGACACAGCAACACTGGCCACCAGTCTGAGCAGTTTCTGGGCCAGTCCTGACATTCAGAGACTTTTGGAGCATCTTCAAGGTACAATGCAACAAGACACTGGGCTTTAAAAAAACAATATGAAGACGGCATTAGCTTTGTGTTTTTTGAGTAGTTATTATTTGGTAAGCACCAAGAGCGTGCCTTCGAGTTGGCCAAATGCAGTCCCCAAACAGAATAAATAACCTTCATGCCATAGTAAGGAGGGGAAAAGCCTTCCCTTTGATGTTTCTTTATTCAGAGCACTGAAGGCTTTCCACTGCTGCCCACTGGTGAAGAACAAATCTTTGGTACGATAAACAACTGGCTTTTGTAAAGTCCAAGACATCCTGCTACTAGGAAAAGTGACCAACTTGAAGCCCCAAAACTATGAGCAGTATTTTGTTTTCTGGTTGCTGTTTATTAACGATGCTGAATACACCCACAGCCTGCCAAAAATCTGCCTGTAACATTTTCTGTAGCAGCAGCACAGCACAGCTCAGTTCTGGGTTGTGATGGCTGGGTTCCTTCTACAAATGCCCACCATAAAGAAGTCAAATAAGTACAGGAGCGTTGCCATCAGTAGCTGGGTGACAGACAAAGCTTTAACAATTTGTCTCCAGCTCCTGTAAAAACAGGATGCCTTTGCACTAACACAATGAAGTGTCAAAGGGTGAAAGTTTTTCCTAATACTTAACATGAATTTTCCTGAGATTAAATCATATTCTGCCATTTCATCCATTACTTCCTCCCTTCTCCACCGGGACGCAGAAAACAGATGGCGGCCTTCCCCTTTGCAGTAGGTTTTCACCTATTCCAAACCTGTTTTGACATCTGGTCACCCATGCAGATGTGTTTGCTCTGCCGCCGTGGGAGAAGGTTTCTGCACCTCTGCTCTTGCTGCAGGTGCCTCTTCTGCACCTTTGACAGTAGGCTACATCCTTCCCAAACTGGGTGCTCCGCTGAGCGTGGTGGGAGGGTGACACCACGCATGCCCAACGTCTGCTCACCTATTGTGGTAGCAAGTTTGCCTTTTCACAATGTCTTTTCCTAAGCGGGTGCATCTTGTGATGCTCGCTCAGCCCGAGAGGCTTCCCCGGAGCACCATGCTCTGCTCCATCCCGTCCCACGGCAGGTGACGGGTCTTGACCATGTGCAGCACTGCGGACACCTCTCCTGTCTGCCTGGACCAAAACCAGCAAGATTACTGGGCTTTTAGACCTTGTCCTCCATCGTACTCACAGCTTGGTGGCACCTGCAAATGCAACGAGCACGTTGTGCCGTTCTTCCCAATTAGCAGCAGCTCCTCTTAAAAATGTGTGTCTGCATTAAGTTGGCTCAGACCTCGGTTTAAATTCCTTTGAGGGAGGTAGGTGATCCGGAGCGACCCACCTCAGCAACAAACACTGGAACATCAGCTGCTGACCGAGAGACACGTTATTTTTGTCGAGACCACCCCGGCCCACCTTGCACGCCCATGACCAGGGTGATGGAGCCAAGGGGCTCCCGTCCGAGGTGGCTGCTGAGAAACAACCGCGAAGGGTTGCGCAGATTTCCGCACGCTGCTGCTGGTTCGTGGGAGTTTTTCCCTTTCTGCAGACGGGAAGAAGCAATGCAGACATGTTTCTGGACGGGTTATGTCCCTGCCAGAACTAAATGAAGGGCTTCAATTCAGAGCTACAGCACCCTCGGGATGTCAAGACATACAAAACAAAGAGGGGATTTAGAAAACAACTGAAAAGGCATATTATATTTAGATAATAAAATTAACATCATGAAAATTGTTTCCTGGAAAATAATGCCATGTTACATTACGTATAATTATGGCACTACTGGAACGGTAATTAAGAGGCAGTCAACTAATAAATTGCAATTTAGAGGTGGAGCGGCACCGTGGCTCCTCCCGTTCCCGCGCCAGGGCTGTGCCGGCGGCTCCCCCACCGTGCCAGCCCACACCAGCCGTGCCAAAGGCCTGGCTCCCCCATGCTCCGGCTTTTCAAAGCGAATCCTGCAGCTATAGCCAAGGTGGAAAGTTTTGCAGGAAACCCCGAGCGGAGGAAGGCGTCGTATGTCAAGCGGTGATGAGGTGCAAAGAGGAACCTGTCACGAGCAGCACAAAGGGATGGTAAATATCTTCCCCCCAAGTCCCCGGCTTTTCTGCAGCCTGTCAGAGCTGGATATGTCAGCTCCTTACCTGGCCACCGCCAACGAACTGCAAAACCAGCCCTGCGGCCGCCTGCTCGGGAAGTGATGGGGCAGACGGCGAGCAGTGGCGAAGAAAAAATCCAGAACTTTAAAAAACAAATTAAATCTAATCCAGAGGCTGAAGTAACTTGGTTTTATGGACTCCGTAAACTACTGTATGGGGTTTGCAAAACTAGCCTGGCCTCACAAATTTCTTCTGGGGTTTTGACTTCTTGCTTCTCATCCTTTCTGCAGCTCTGCGTAACTCAAGTCTAAACAACACTCGAACAACGGTGACTTCTCCAGGCTGTGGCAGCGCGGGGACAACAGCAGGACAGCCAGCTTTCCCAGGGATGACAGCTGGCACCAAACATACAGCTCACAGTTTTCACACAAACATTCGGCCACTCCAAATGGGATTTACTTCCAAGCTTAAGCAGGTATTTAAATTCCTGAACATCCAGATTTGAAAATGCTTTAGGCTACTTGCCTTCCTATTGTTCTCACCAGGAGTTGTCTCCACATTTCAGAAGTCTTTTTTTCCCTCCTTTCTACACCTTTTGTTAATAACTCTTCTAAGCGCCATCTGAAATTGTTTGATGGAGACCTGTGTGCACTGGGGGGGCCATGGGAAAGTCCCCAGCAGCAGGAGGGGACGAGGGAGCGCTGCGGTGGGCACAGGATGCACACGGTGGGATGGCCGGGAAGGGCCAACAGACCAAAGCAGCCCATTTCCACCCGGTGCTGCCATAGCAGGGAGGTGCCGGTGCAGGAGACCTGCAATGCTAATTGCTGCTCATCAGCTGGTGTGGATGCACTCCAGCAGCGCCCCCCTGCCCAAGTGACCAGAAACACTTGGGGGAACCTTTCTGTGAATTAAACACTGATAATAAAGATGCAAAGAGGCCGTGTCATCTCCTCTTCCTCCTCCTCCCCGGGCTATCCCGTACATCCCGGTTGCTCAGCGCCCAGCCCGGCTCTGCGGAGAGACGGCACTGGGGATGATGGTGTCTCCCAGCACTGGCAAAGACCACGCTGGCCTGGGAGACATCAGTATTTATGTCCTGTCATCCTTTAGTTTTAAACCTGAGATCACTTTGTATTTTAAAGCCTTTGGGATATTCCTGCCCTGGAAACAGCCTTTCTCTCATCTCAGAAACAACCTTCGCCTGGGTGAGTTGGATTTCTCCTCCGCTGCCGGAGCCCTCACAAAACACAGTCATATTTAAACCAACAGCTCCCATTCAACCTTCGGCACCTTCCTGTAATGCTGGGCACCGCTGCTGGCTTGAGTTTTAACCTTTGCTGTCATCTTGCTGAGGGATAAGCATACCTAATGCAGATTAAATGAAATTCCAGCACACAAAAACTAGCAGGGTAAATATAAAACCATAGCCAGAGAGCGATGGTTATGTCATCGCTGAGGAATCCAAAAGGCGCCTAAATGAAAATACCACAAAGAAAGCAAACAGAGAAGTTTGGGGCAAGGGGAGAGGAGCGAGGGAAGAGGATATGCCGGGGAAGGATACAGAACAAAGAGAAAAGCCCGTGATAATCTGAGATGGGTTCACCTCACGCCACTGCTGTAACCCCCAGTCTGTTAAATCCAGTCCAAGTTCTTGTGCTCACGTGAATAAGATTTTGTAGAATATGCTAAAAGATATATAAGAATTAATTTTACAAGTTTTGCCCCCTCTTCTCTTTCTTAATTTCTGTCACCTGTTTGCTGATACCACGTGGCGAAAATATTTTGAGGGACCCTACGTCCATAGGTAGGCAGGCGGGCAGTGGAAGCAACTGCTGGTGTCCCCAGGAGTGTCCCCAAGAGGGACGCGGGTTCAAGCCGGCTGGCAGAGCAGGCAGCTGGGGATGCTGCCAGCCCTGGCGAGTCCTGGGCACCCTGCGAGGCAGCTGCTGCCCCGCCGTGCCACCGCCAGGTGCAGTCCTGGGGCTTTCGCACTGTCTTTAACTCTTGTTATTGCTGAGAAACAATTAAAAAGCCTCACATAAAATTTCCAAGAGTTTCATTACAGTAGGAGCAGACATCCTTTAGGAATAAAACCTTTTTTTTTAAAAAAAAATATAATTAACTTAGCTGGAGCTTCAAATACTCCCCCTCACCCCAACACATAATAAATTCATATAAATTGTTTTTCCTGGTCAAGGAACACCCAAGACTCAGAGCACCCAAAGGCACGTACCTGGAAGGCAGCGAACCACATAAGCCAGTCCAGGCGGTAGTGGTAGGGGGTGATAAAGCACGGCCTCCTCTTCAAGTCTCCAGGCTTGCATTTGAAGTCATACTCCTCCCAGACAGCAGCAGGGTCATTGGGATCCAGGCTGGACGTCCCCTGAAGGATGACTTCTGTTCTCTCCTTGGTAATGCTGTGGGACACAACACGATATTGTTTTTTGTCTCATGTAAAATGCTAGTTCATGAGAGTCAACATGGCAAAAATGACTCAATGGCCTCATGGGACAGTTGGATCCTGATGGGTCAAGCTACAGAGAACTTGTCTAACCAGCAGACTTTTCTCTCTCCAGCAGCAAAGTACAGGGAAAATTTCAACTTCTATGCCCTCCCATGCTCTCCTCTGTCACACTGCAGTTATGCCAGTCCAAGGAGGCACTGTGGCCCAAAAAGATGATTCCCACTGAAATTGATGGGTTTGTTTTTCTAGATCAGAGCCTAACACTTGTCCAAGATATTGAGAGAATATAACGAGTGTCTCCTAACTCTCATATGAGCATCTTCAACCTGCATCAGCTTCTCTTTGTCCCATGTTTCTGAAGAAAACCTTAATTTCTGTTACTCCGATGACTCCCATGATACAGGAGCTCTCTGACTACAAGCTCCTGATGATATGAGAAAAGAGATGAAAGATGGTGACAAAACATAGCGCCATCTCCAGGTTCTTAGCATGTGCCATGTGCAAAAATACAGGCTTGTAACTGGCACGTGCAGCTGCCCTGATGGCATGGCCACCAACGATATCTGCAGGGGAAGTTTCACAGGTGATTGCGCGCAGAAATCCTGGTTCTGCATTTTGAAGGTCTGGCCCTGACACCTCCAGCTGCTGGACCAGCAGAGCTGCTTCCAGCTGGGACCACTCCAGCATCCCCTTTGCGAGCCTGGCCACTCCCACGGTGCCACTGGCCACAGGGCGCTGAGCTCCAGTTTGAACCTTGGCCATGGCAAAGGGCAGGACACACTTGCAATGAGCCCAGGCTAACTGGGTACAACTGCTTGAGCCTCGGGGAGGTGGTTGGCCCCATACAGAGCACCCCCCAGGAGCTGACTCTTGGGGCACCATTAACAGCTGTCTCTATGTGCCCAAACATTTCATCAACCCAGCTGGAAGACAGGTCTCATGGAGCTATTACTCAGCAAGAGGAGGAGGAGGAGGAAAAGTGTCAGCCAATGCAAGTCAAGCCAAGAAAAGCAGAAAATGAAAACAAAAAAAAGCCCCCCATGCCTAGTTGATGCATAGAAACTTGGTTAAAAAGCGCCCCAGCCTTACGGCAGGTCATGCTTATTCCCTTTGCTGCTTGGCTGGACTCTCTCTGTAAAAGGAGGTAGAGCAGTGGGGATGGCACTACGGAAAACCCATGTGAAAACACCATCATCAAGTTCTCAATGACCTGTCAGTGATGGTCGCCTACACGGGAGAGCTGTTTTCCATAACGAACACATAACGGCGTAACTCTGCCTATCAAACTTGTCCAGCTCCCAACACCCTTTTAATTTTTTACTACTTTGGTCCCTCCTCCTCCAATCCAAGAAACCGAAAGTTTGGAAACACACAGCCTCCACCTTCTCCCCCAACGGCTTCCAGTGATAGATGCTTACAACCCAAGGAATGCTGTTCGTCTCTGCTTATAATTGTTACCTGCATTTAATAGATTTCTGGATTCTCCAGCCAAGTTCCATATTATACGCTAGGCTGAGTTATGAGTCGTGGCCAGCTGCCCAATGGTTAGAAACACACTGTAAATCAGGGACACCAAATTACTAATAAAAGTATGTTCCTACTGTGTGATTCAAAATATGTCAAGTTTCACATAATCGTATATTCATTATAAGCTGCAATCCTCTTTTTATTGGTTTACATAGGCTGGAATTACAAACATATTACAGCAGCATTTCATCACATGCTCTTTAGGTTCTGGTAACTGTTGAAACAGAAACCATAGACTGAAGAAGAAAAAGAACAACAACCCAAAGAAAACAATCTCCCGTAGCTTCACCACTCCAGCCTTCAAAAAGGTTCAGGAGTTATTTCTTCCTCTCTCAAAAAAAAAAAAAGAAGAAACTTCAGCATCTTCCACAACCAGCATTGATATTTTTAATCATGTTTTTTTTCTAACTTTTTTTTTCCCCACAGTAATTTCCTCTATTTGAAAAACTGGGGGAAAACATCATATTAATTTGATATGCTCTGGGTATCGTTTGCATCTCCAGTGCTCACAGGGAGACCGGCTCCTCCCCTTCACCATCCGCTCAGCCAGCCCTCTCAACAGTCTTTTTATGAAGACTTCGCCTTTTATAAAGCCTGTTTAATTACTGTTGGCTTCTCCTGTGGGACCTTGTCCAGAGCCCACTAACTCAAGAGCTGCCCATCCCACCCCTCAGCTCAGACCTCTGGGGAACACCCCACAGCCACCATGGCAAGGTGGTGGCAAAGCCAGAGGTCCACGCAGAGAAGACTGGCCCTGTTTTTTACCTGTGGGGCAAGTTGTTCTGATGAAGCCCCGTTTTTCAGCATTTTCACAGCTGGAAGAGGCTGGGAGGGCCAGCACACAAGAAGTATGGAGAGTCCAACCGTGGCTCACCTAAGCCTAGTGATCCGTCCCCAGAAAACCCAGACTCAGATGCTTCAAAAACAGCCCAGTTACAACTGCAGCTGGAGATGTTCCCCTTCTCCAGTCCCACCTTGCAGCCGTAAGTGGGATTTCCTGAGCTGAAGGCAGTAGCCAGACTGACTCCTGCTGGGCCTGTCCTCTCAGTCCATCTTGTTCTTTTTTGAGGCAATTTATACCTTTGTCTCCCCAGGTTCCTACAGCAATGAATTCCCCAAGTCACTCATTGGAAAAAGCACCTCCTTTTGTTGGCCTTCAATCTGCTATCCAATAGTTTGTGTGAATGTTTACATGAGGGAGAGCAAATGCGCGCAGGGGAAGAGAAGTTCACCATAAATATAGTGGGCCGGTGAGGGTGAAGACTGTCCATTGGATGAACTCTCTTATGGATATTTTCATCCTGCTATTACATTTGCTACGTCAAGATAATGAGCTAACTAAAAGTGGCTCAAAGAAAATAAATTATAATTCAGTGGGAAAGAAACCTGCTCCGTTTCTCCTTCTCTCTCATAAACAGATATTCCATAAATGATACTTCAGTGGGAAAGAAAACTGTTCCTTTTTTGCTTTTCTCTCATTAACAGATATTCCAAGTCTACTGCCTACTAGAAGGATTTCTAGGATTTCTGTTTAGGTTTAAGGCACACAGGCTGGCTATTGGACTATATGGGAGAGAGGAACAGAGCTGTGCGATGTGCGATGAGGACACGTACCTCCCGAAAGCTCCGTAGGTGTTCACGATTCTGAGCGGGTTGAATGAGGTGTTCATGACTTGCCTGGAGTTGAGCAGGTTTAGGACAACCGGGATGCTGAGATAAGCAATGAGGAGGCCAAAGGAGATGTTCACCACTTTGCGGACATAGCAGCCTGTTTGGGGGACAAAAGCAGAGCAGAAGAAGGTGATTTTGCTGCCGGCGATGGGCTCTGTTCCCCTGCTTCCCTGCCTGACCCCCCCGTGGTGGCCAGGACCCTGCCTGGGTGCTCACAGCTGCTCTCGGGCTGACAAACACTCCACCATATCAACCCGACCTTGCCGAGGGCCGTCCGCTATCGCTCCAGAGATCTGCCTTTCTCTAAATAGTCTGAGCATGGGCTAAAAAGAAAAATGTCTAAAATGTAAGATTAATCATTGCTTTAATACAGGGGGAAAAAACACAGCTGGCACTTGCACCTTGCTCAAAATCGCCCTCCTGGTTTGTAAGCCGTGCGTGGAGTGCCTCCAGCTCCCCGGGGCTGCCCCCTCCCCACCACCACAGGCTCTTGCCACCCAGGTTTATTTCTTGTGTTTTCCGCCCTCTCGCTCAGAAGCTCCATTCCAACCTCCTTTTCCTTTTGCAAATCCCCATTGCTTATCATTCGCGTAGGAGCCGTGTGTTGCTTCCCCAGTGGTTTGGTATTCGGTTTGCAGGAGCAGCGCGGGGCTGCGCTGGGTTTCAGTCAGGAGACACCTACTGCCATCAGACAAATAAGCAGACGTGACCTCTGAGGGGTTCCTACCCCTATGGCCGTTTTAAATTTGTTTAACATTAACAGCCAAAGGATCGGATTCAAAGCAATTGCATGTAGCTTTCCCCTTATCTCTGCAGGAGAGGGATGTTTATTTGAACCTCTCTCAGAAGCTATTAATAATTGTTTAGTCTGAGAACATTTCTGGAGAATCATTTGATTTGGGAAAGAGCTCGCTGAGATGCCTCCCCTCGCTGCCTGTGCTGCTGTGAGAGCAGTATGAGTCCGTCAGGCATTTTTTTGTCTTTTAGATGGGCGAAACTTCCTAGTCTGTAATTAAAGAGCAGGTACAGAGACAGAGCCCTCTCCGCCACATGGTGGAGCATCAGCAGCTCCTTAGGTCACACTTTATGGCCATGCATGGACGCTCATCCTTCAGCAGGTGGTGATCGTCATCACACCCTTGGGGTCACAGCTACTCAGTCACAGAGAAAAAGGGTTTAATACAGCTAAAAAAACCCAAACCCTACACAGCAAGGATGGAGCAAGACTTGGGGAAGGAGCATGGGACACAAGCCAAGGGCAGGCAAGAGCTGAGCACTAGCAATGGGAATTCGAGGTCTCAGTAGGAATGACACACACACACTGCAAGGATGTGGCCAGAGGCTTGTAAAACCAGGTCATGAGCAGGGCATGGCTGGGTTACCCTCCTGTCTTCTGCTCTGGTGACACACGGGTGACGGCTCCTCTAAGCCTCTTGCCACACACCCCCTTAGCACCAGCTCAACAGCCTCTGCTTTGTTAGGAGAAAAAAGATGGAGAAATCCAAATTAATCCAGAATATTACAGATATCCTATCCTTTACTTACAGATTATACCTTTTTAAAAGCCCAGAGCAGCGACTCATCTACACACCAGACCAGTGGGACGTATGGGTGGCTCTCCTTGCTTAGGCACCCTAGCTCAGTAAGGTTTTCTGGAGAACACCACAGAAAAGGAGCAAGTTCCTCAAAAAAAAAAAATCTACCTCCCTCTCACGGTGACTCACCAAGTGCCATAGCAAAGAGCCACCCTTTGGCTTCTCCTCCACAAAGCAAGGTGCAACTTGAATGTTATTTGGGACTGGATAGAAAACTACAGTTGGTATTAATACAGGACAGCTCTAGACTCTCACAGCCTCTAAAGCAAACCGACCAGAGGGGAAAAACTGTTAAAGATTTCTTCCAGCAAAGTATTTAAGATAGGAGACACAGAAAGTGCATTAATGAAACTGCATGAGTCTTGCTGGAACTAACGCTCCTGGTTAATAAGCTGTGTTTCTTGGGAGATGAGAAAAGACTAGAGACAAATGCTGTATCTTGTTGACATTTTTCATTCTTCTGACAGATGTTTAGTATATCTAAAAATGAGCATCTGTGATTGTTGTTGATATTATAGGCAATTTGCTGCTTATATGCGGTTTATAAACATGCTACAAACACAACTCTACATCTGTTATGCAGCCCCATGAAAAATACCCCAGTGTTTCTTGTGCAGGAGGATCTTCTGGAGCAGGGCTGCTTGAAAACTCCCTTCAGAAGGAAACATCAGCCACATTGATCCCTGTTGTTCAGTAACAAAACCCCTTGTATTTGCTTTTCCATATTCATGGTAAGAACATGAGTTCACCTCCTCCCTGCTTTGAGGAACTCATTCCCTGCCATGGCAGGGCCCATGCTGCCAGCAGTGGCCATGAGCATCTGCTCTTGCCTCTCTAAGCAGGGCACTGAATGGGGAACGGCCACTTTGCCAGCAGCCAGGTGTCTTTCCCAGTTAGCTAAAGAGTTGTTGGACCCACAATGGATCAACAATCAATTGGTTTCTTTCTGGAAGTCTGGCCCCATGTCCAGTTATTTAACCAGAGGAGCAGCGTGCAGGTGCCCATGGGCATGAAGGGCAGGAGGGCAAATGGGTCACAAAGCCACGGTGGAGAGAGGACAGCAAATGTGACAGCTGCTTCCCCACCCACCTTCTAACACACCACACTGCGTGTTTCATCCTTGAGTTTAAATAGCCAAAAGAAATTATTTTTTTTAAAGTAAAAAAATAAATAAATCACAAGATAAATCCTGCAATTCTGCATTGCTTATCTAGGGTTGGTGGCTGATGCTCACTGGGGTGACAGCAAGGAGGACGGACTCTGAGGCGTGAGAGCTGCAGCTGCCTGGACTCACTGCAGACGCCGGCCCCACATGGTGGACGTGCAGCCATCCCCCCGTGGCCATGTCCCCGCAGGTGCCGGTGAACCAGCCACCGGCTTCGCGCCCGCGAGGTCCAGGCACCCTCCAACCCACAGAGGAGAACGTGCAGGGCCAGAGTCATCCCCCTGCCCACCCGGGTTTGCTCTAGAAGGAGATGACAGCCTTAGAGATAAGCATACCAAACACACCTCTGCGCAATGTTTTCCCCGCTTTGGGAATAACTCACCGTACGGCAGGGTTAGCTGCTCCCCGGCTGCCTCTTTGAGCTGCAGCTGTGCCACCCGCTCTTTCACCCCTCCTCGCCTGGAGCTGAAGAGGAACCCCAGGCTGATGTCGTCGAAGCAGGCGATGCTGGGCACGATGGTCAGCCAGTTGAGGAAGCTCAGGTTTCCACTTATGATCAGAAGCACCTGAACGGGAAAGAAGACGGCAGAGGATGTTGCATCTGCTTAAATGACAACGGAAAAGCTTGACGAAGGAAACGCTGGATGGACTTTAGCACCCTAGCACATACTTTGCTCATTTTCCATGCTCGCAACAGTGATGGCAACCCTCTCCCTCCCTGCCCAGGCGACAGCCCAAATGTACCCCACTGGCTTGCAATGCGAGCTCTGCCCTTCCTTTCAGCAGGAGAAACACCAGCCGGGGTATAGTGTGACTTGATTTCCATAGTGCTCCCGGTGACGGCGCAGCGGTCTGGCCCCTGGGGAACGGTCCGCTTCCTGCTTATGCCGATGTATCTGTGACAGCCACATTCCTGAAACCCTTCAGGAGGAAATATTGGACCTTCTAATTAAAGAGCAGATTAAATATAGAAGTGTGCATTTTTTTTTAAGAGGCATTTTTATTTAACTTTAGCTTTTATTGGCTGTTTAGGAGAACGTCTTGCATATGTAAGGCAGAGAAAGTGGAAAAATCTGCAAGCCTTCAGAGAAGTCGCCGTAAATATTTGTACACATTGGGAAAAGCCTTTTGTAGGCACGTGTTATTTTTTTGTCTTGCTCTTATGATGACTTGAAAAATATGAGGAACTTTCTTGCAGTTCTCCAGCAAGTCCTAAGGAGCATCAGGCGGTTGTGTTTGGGCACTGCCCGTTTAGCCTTGGTTGGGAATCGCTTCTTCACAGCACACGGCCTCATTTTGCAGCTGTAAGACATCGCTTCCTCGCCATGCTCCCAGGTCAGCCAGGGGGAAGGTGCAGGTACACCCCTGCGCAAGGTACGCGCCAATCCCCTGCCAGAGCTTTTCATTAGAGCTTCATATGAACCCGAACGCACAGAGCAATTTCTGCTTCCTCACAAGCACTGGTTTTGATTTCTATTTTTTAGAATTTATTAAAGCCCGGACTATACTCAGTCTTTTTTTTTCTAAGCCAGTATTTTACCTGCCCATAGACCCCCGTGTTTTATTTGTACAGTTACATCCCTTCTCCTCCTTTATACTTTCAAGCAAGACAAACCGCTCTGGTCTCCTCTCTCAGAGAACTTCCCTACCCGCTTATCCCAGCAGCCATGCCCTAAACCTGAGCAAGGCTCAATCCATCTTTCTGGGTGCTGACAAGGACTGTCAGGAGGATATCAGACGAGTCTCACCAGGAACTTGTACAGCAATGATACTATTTCTCATGCTCAACCAGAACTACCCCTCCCTGCCGGGTTTTAACACCACATTTATCTGGGTGTCACATTAGTGCTTGCCAGCCCGTGCACACAAGTGCCCCTACATAGAAGTCATTTCCAAATACGTAGTTCCCAGCACCACACAGATGTCTCTGCTCCTAACCCATGGTGCGGCATCCTGCATGTCACACAGCCCGATTTCATCCCATCTGCCCGTTAACCTTCAGAAGGCAGGAGCCCGGGCTGCACCGACACCACCAAGGATGCTGAGAACCGATGGACTCAAAAATTCCATTGCTTTGCTTTCACACACAACGTGGTTTTTAACTGAAAGTGGACAAAGCGTTTAAATTGCTCCACGTTTCATCCGAGACGGGACTGCTGCCAGCTCAACCTTGCTGACACTGGGACTTGCACCAGATGCAGAACGGATGTTGTGAACTTGTTCTAGTGCCAGCAAAAGGATGTGTCAAACCAAGCCGACCCCAGGGCGGTGGCTGTGAAGACACATCTCGGTTTCCCCAGGGCTGCCCAGCCATCCCAGCGGTCACAAAGGAATGTGTTAGGAGGGATTTAGCATGTTGGCATATAACAATAGATGGGAATCCACACACACAAAGACAAGAAGAGAAAAGCAGCTGATGCCTATTCAGGACTATTTGAGTTTTGAGGCTGATTTGGATTCTTGTCCCATTAGTCACATTACTTAGGGTTTAGCCCTAATTAACTAGCTGTTCCTCAGACACATTAAAACAAAAGATGAGGAAAAAAGGGAAGAAAGGAAAGTAGTCTCACCATCTTATCCATAAAAAATGAAGGTTATAAAGCTGACTTCATGTATTACACGTTGAAAAATAATGCCCTGATGTAACAAAGTCATTTATTTTTCAGCCTTCAGACCAGCTAATGAGAACTTCCCCCACCTTCCAGCTGCGTTGAAAGCTGTAACCTTGATTGGCACCACTATTATTTTATTTAAAGAACACTCCTCCATTCACACAGCTGAACTGTATCCTCCCGTGAACTGTTCACTCAAAATTTTTAGTACATGTGGCCAAGGAAGACTTTCATGACACTGCAAGAGCAAACACGCAAACCCACGACGCACCCAGCATGCCACCGCAGGCGAAGGAGCTGGAGTGTGGACCACACTGCTGCCGAATTAACCTCAGCCCCATCACTGTCCCTCACTGATCTCTTCCTTTCAGTGAACAAGTGATGAAGCTTTCAGAAACCCTCAGGAGATGCAGAAGCTGAAGGACCGACCACAGACCCAAAAGGCCCAGCTGAAGTTCTCTATTGCTCCTCCAGCCCACGTAGCACCCAAAGACAGCGGGTTCCTGGAGGAAAGCCAGCTGCCTTCAAGAGCCAACTCAGTCAAACACAAGAAGGCTCCCTGGGAGCTGGAGACGATCACAAACTTCCCACACCCACGGCAAAGCACGCCTTTGGGTATGCCTTCTCTAACGTACACAAAAACTCCACAACGAACACCAAAAAAGCTACATCTCAAGTAAAGAGGAAATCTTAGTGAACCTTGCAGGTTCTCCTCCTCTGGCCAGGACGATGACAGCTCCGACAGGTACTGGCAGATATGAGCCCCGCTGTGTAATGTATCATGTAGCCACTATCACTGTAAAACTTCTTACAACACAAGACAGACCACGTAACAAGCAGGTCTTTAGCTAAATCCTGGGATGTCTAGGAATGCTGCAATATATTTTTTACATATTCCTTCATGCCGCCCTTGGCTTTTAGAGGTCACTTTTTTTTTACAGGTCACTGACCTCTGCTGGGGCTTGCTAGAGAGGACGGTCTCCATGACAGTGCCAACTGTACAGGTGGGAACAAGGAAATGAAACCACCACTACCTTAGTTCACAATCAGCACTCTTAATTTGTTTTCAAGGGCTTTTGGGAATTACCTGGGGGGTTGTTGTTAGGATTTTGTTATACTCGCATAACACGAGGAGGCTCCAATTGCAACGTGGACCCGTTTAGCTTGGATTTGCCAAAACAGATGGTAAGAGGACAGTTCCTGTCCTGAAAAAAACTAAATCTAAACATACTGGACAAAGTTAGATCAAAATTAGGATGTATTACAGCTGTGTTACAGGCAAAGAGCAGAAGAATTTTGGCACCTAATTCTTATTTCAGCAACGCTCTCCAGGGATATCACCTCAAAGAAACTCACTCAGGATGACATAAGGAGTCTCGCAGCAGAACCTGAAATAGGACCCAAGTCTCCCAATTACAAATCCAATGTAATTACAAGTCCGCCCTGAAATACTCGCATGCCCAAACTGTGGTCCCTGGAGTTTCCCCTATGGTTTATCCTAGAGTGCCCCATCCGGTGTGCCCCCTCCTTCCCTGAAACGGGCTCACTGTGGTGCCGGCGCTCCTCCTCAAAAATAAGAGGTGGTCTCCCAAAATACTATTCCACAATGCAAACATCAATAACACGTGCCCAGTTATGGTCTGAGGACTTTCAGCCACTGTTCTGTTAAAAAGATAAATGTTTTCTCATTAAAACCAGCAACAAATAAATGTTAAAAACATGTCACTTCATATTTTACACGATTGGCACCATTTTTTTAAATAGAGTGATTTGCAAGTTACAGTTTTCAAAACCCCAGCAGGACGCTTCAGCAAGAGTCACATAATCTTAAAAAAAAAAAGAGAGATCTGACCAATTACAGTAAGTAACAAAAGTCCCAACTATTATTTAGTTAAAAAAATAATTACTTATTTATCCTGAGTTGGATAATTACCCAGAATTATGAGGGGAAAAAAGTATTTAAATCTGAATTACATACACATGTTAGGTCCTTGAACAGAACATGTTGTACTCCAGGTTTGGTGCTCGCCCTTTGACCCGAATGTGATTTAGTTCAATGCATATTAATCAGCCTGTATTCATTAACACACTTTTCACTTAGCTACTTCATTAGGAAACCCTGATCCTTTTCTGATGTCATTTGCCTCGTGCGATTGCAGTAATATTAAGAAAATAGTTGTGCACTTTGCCACTTCTGCTGAGGCTCGTTTTACAGCTTTGTATGGAGCAACTGGGTGGTCCATGAGAGGTTTTTTTTTTTTCAGTAGTGATTCACCTCTCTCTATTGCTTGGAAGTCAGAAGCAAGATATCTTATTTCCACCAGCCCTTAAAAAATCAGGGGATTCAAAAATAATACAAGTTTGGCGTTTTCTGGTCTGTGGGTGGAATCACGAACCTGACACATTTTTAACTTCGGTTATTCTGACCGAGTCTCGACGCTCACGCCAGCCACCGCGGCTGCTGCCCACGCACTGCATTCAAACACGGGTTAATATTATACCCAGCCCGCGGGGGGCTGAGCCCCGCGAACCCCTCCGCTTGGCAAAAATAAACCTCAAAGGAGCTCCCGCTTCAAAGCCAATTAACAGGAAAACAGATAATTTTTCAAACGTGCCGACGGTGACTGTCCTCACAAACGGTTTCGTGGCCGAGGTGTATGTTATTTGATGGAGACATGTCCGGCCAGCATTAAGGGTGAGCCTTTGTCAGTTGAGCAACCGGTGTCTTCTGCGTGGCGGATCCAGCGAGCGCAGCATCCCCCGGGGTTGGTGGATCCTTTGCAATTCAAACTAGTATTTGCCTTGGCAGGCAGCGCACATTTACCTAAATCCTTCCTTTTCTGCGTGAAACCTCCTAAGCCTCCGTGTCCTGCTCTCCTTGCCCTGGCAAAGCGGAACCACGCTGGTTCCTGGCGGGAAGTTTAATTTGCCATGAGTTTCTCAGGGCAGTGAGGGCAGAGATCTCTGATCACCGGGTGCTCACCTCCTGCCCTGGGAACTGAAGGGAGTGCCCGCCCGGTGCTGCCGGTTTGGGGTCACCAAAGCCACCAAACTTCCCAAAGTCTTACTTCACCCACATTCAAAGCAGGTGTGTGGGTGCTGGACCTCCTCTGCACCCACCTTTGGGTGCAAGGACACCAAAGCCCTCCAGGAGCTGGTGCTGGTGGGTCTGGCAGAGCACGGGAACATCGCTGCTCCTTCCCCATCGGCTGCATGAAGAAGGAGAGTTAGTTGCACACACGTCACAGGAATTTCAGCCTTTGCACCGTTCCAGGTTTGGCCCTTCTGCACTCCTACCACAATCGCGACCCAACCGCATCTCCGTATCTCCACCCTCCGGACCTCTGCTGCCATGGATGGGCTGTGCCCTCCCTACCTTGGTCTTGATTTGTGTTTACTGAGTGTCTTTCTCTTGCTGGACAATATTTAAATGCACAATTATAACAAACAGATGGTATCAACCCCTGTGGTGATTTTTAAAATTTTTTTATTAAAGCACAGTATTAATCATGGTAATTGGGTAGGAACTTTAAGGTTATAAAACTACAGCATGTCTAATGAGCGAGCTCCTTATAGGAGGAACTGAGGTTTTTAATCTAATAATGTCAGTTTTATGGATTATGACTGGAGTTTTATGAAGTGTGATATGAAATACTGGGGATTCATGGCTCTCACTGGATTAATTTGGAAAAGTAGTTTTCCTGGTTCTAGGCCCAAAAACAATTATTCCTTACATTTCTGTCCCCTGCACTGTTACCAAACCCCTCTGTCAGAAAATGGGCACCTACACCCATAACTTTTTTACAGGTTAGACTTCTTTGTTTGCCTGGTTTTTATTTTTTAAAATCACAGATTGTTATAAACATACAGTAGGTAGGAGAAGCTCATATACTGTGTAGCAGCCTGTATATTTGTCCAGAAGGAACAACAACAGGCTGTAAACTCTTAAACACGGTCAAGGGCTGGCTGGAGCTTGCAGGCTCCATCTGAGCACGGGGACACGGTCACCACGCAGCACTGGAGCTTTCTGATATTAAGCCATTGGCACCAAAGATGGAAAACTGGGGTGCCTGGAAGAACTATAATTTATTTAAAGAGAAAAACATAAGAGCAGAGGGCTGAAAGAGACCTCAAGAAGGTGTCCAGTCTTTCCTGCTGCCCCAAGGTAGAGTTGTCTTTACCTGCACAATACTGTGTTCATCTAAACTCTTCCTAGAAGCCTTGTTGAGTGATGGAGCCAGGTCCCTGGCCTTCCTGGGCTACCTGCTCCACTGCTTCACTGTCTTTAAATTATTCCTAATATCTAGCCTGACTCTTCCTTGACAATACGTAATCCCATGACCCGTTCTCTGCTCAGTGTCATCAAAGAGTGTTGTCTTATATCTGCAATAGCCTTTCATATAGGTGAAAACTGTCCTTCCCTCCCAGTCATGTTCTCATTTGGATTACGTGATCCCAGTTGGTCCAACCCTGCCTTGTGAATCCAGTCTCTAGATCTCTGCTTAATTCTCACTGTCCTCTGGATTTTCTCCAGCTGGGACCTGTCTTTCTAGAAGGGAATGGCCTAAACTGAGACACAGCTTTTAGCTCTAGCCTTACCAGCGGCAGACACCAGGAGGGATTTATATACTCAGAGCACAAAAAATTCATATCTTCCAGAAGGATGTTTGCCCTTTCTGCAACAGCGCAGCCCTGCTGACTCGATCCTGTTGCCAAGATTATTCTGAATACTCGTCACGTGCACCAACACCCTCTACCTGAGTGTGGTCAACTAGTATTAGACATCATTAATGAAAATGCTGAATATCCCTAGGGAGACCCTGGGGAAGCCCCCTTGATAAATCCTTCCCTCTGACAGTGAGCCATTGATAACTCCTGAATAGACTTTCCAACCTGTTTTGTCCGCCAGACAGTATTTCCTACTTCTTACAGACCCCATTTTCTTGGGTTGTTTATGAGATTTTATGTGAAACAGTTTCAAAAGCCTCAGTAAAAGCATATATTGTTTATCCTCTATTCATGCGCCTTGTTTTGTCAATGAAGGAAAGAAGACTGCTTTTACATGGTCTGCTCTTGGCAAAAACACGATGGCTGTAGTTATTCCCCCTTGTTTTTTGGAGGCATTTAGAAATGGCCTGTTTCACCATTTTTTCCCAGTATTTTTCCAGTAATGGCTCTGTCGTGTCCTGACTCTTCCTTTTTTCTCTCTTTAGAGGACAGGTACTTTATTAGCTCTTCCCCGTTCTTTCATTACTTCACCTATGTTCCATGAATTCTCAAAGATAATCACTAATGCTGACAGGATTTCAACAACCAGCTCTTCAACAGCCCTAGGATAGATTTCCTTAGGCTCAGATGATTTGAAAAGATCTGACTTTGCTAAGTACTCTCCAGCTCTCCCCTGCTTGTGGCTGAGGTCATCCTGCTTTGTTACTGGTATTAATTATACCAACAGCCACATGAGATGAGACTTTTTAGTGATGACTGTTACAAAAAAGGCACTAATCATTGCAAGATAAACCACAGACTGAGTCTATCCATTAAAAAAAATAGGATGTAGAAAAAACCAAAAGTAAACCTCCTTCCTTGCACACAAAATAAACAACCGCTTACTCACTCTGTGCTAGTGAAAGCTGAAGAATAAAGAGCCTGGCTCATCCATGAGCTGTCAAAACTGCAGTACCTGTGTCCCACATGGATCTTCTCATCCCAGATCCCCAGAGCCACACGTGATCAGCTCAGCTGATGGGGACAGCAAAGACCCCCTCCTCCTGACAGACCTCCTGCTGGATCTCCAGAACTTAAGAACGCTCCCCAATGGACTTTGCATGTCACCAAGGAAAGAGGAAATCCACTTTTGAAGCTGAATTTTATGGATCCTTCCGAAGGAGCAGAAGCGAGGAGGAGCCCATGTCAGCACCCGAGAATGTGTGTGCTGTGCTCTCTGGAGCTGCCAGGGAAAGCCACGGCACTTGGCACCGGCACAACCATCTGGTCCCCAGCCCTTTCCATCCCATGTGTGACAACAGAGCTACTCCACAGCCACGCGGGGCTAACGGCAGAGGTCCCAGCTGAGAGAAATGCCTGCACCAGACTTATCTCCCATGACTGAGCAAAGGCACTACGGGCTGCTCGGCTCCCCGTGGGAACCAGAGAGAAGTGGGAGTTTGGAAATGACCCAACAACCAGGCCACGCCTTTGAGCAGAGGGGGACAAATCCTGATGGTACGTATGACACCAAGGGAAAGGGAGATTTGCCATCACCCACCTCAATCCGTTTGCCCAGTCCCCCAGCATCACTCCTTGCTCCTCTGCCAGCTTGCTGTCTTTCTGGTTTTCCCCTGGGCACCCAGCAGCTGGGCTGGGTGAAAGGCGGATGGTGGCACGCTGGTGCCACTGGATTGAAAGCACAAGCGCCACCAGCTACGTTGGGGACACTTCGTCACCCACAGTCTCTGTGCCATCTGTACCTGGGATGGATCTTTAAAAAGAAAATACCAGCGTTTTCTGAATGGGCGTACAGTGCTTTGGTTTTGGTTAAGCAGTTAACTCTGCTCTTCCGAAACCCGCGGCCCCACCGCCAAAGAATCTCCTACTCTTAGGACAAGCTGAAACTCATAACATCAAAAGTTGGTCCTTCCTGTAAGAGATAGGAAGGACAAGCCTCAAAAGCCAAATTTGATTTTAATGTGCCTCCAGTTACTTGCGTACCATGAAAACATAGCCTCCCACAAAGAAAAACAGGCTATCATTCCCCCATCTGGTTTCAGTTTGAAAAATACTTATATATGTAGTTTTTCCCAAAAGTTATTGTAGGCACGGGCGAAAAATTCCCATTAAATGACAACAGCAAGAGCATTTAATTTTCCCCTATTATTAATTTAATCTCTTGTTAACTTCTTGACTCAATATTTGCATGAGGACTTTATATCTGCTTTGCAGAGCTATTTAGTGCAGAAAAAATACATAGGAAAATAATGACCTCTGTCCATTCGCTCTGCTTTAGGCAGCAGGTAAAATGGTTTTGTGAATCCCACAGAAATTCAGAAAGTTATTGGAAGTACCAGGATAAAAAGGAGCAAAGTCAGTTGTGCTGATAAGATGAGAAAGAAGAACGGGACTTGACTTTGATTTACTTTTAGACGTGCAGTCAATTAGGTGATCTCAATTCACATTACAGAACGCAGCCCATGAGAGAAAGCAAATTCCCCTTCTCCGTCCCTTACTTGCTGTGGGGATGCCTGATCTCAGGACACCTGGATGTTCCTCAGGGACCTCAGCCCTGAGTTTCCTAAAGGGGCGGAACCACCTACCCAGCTCACTGGGAATATCAAGGAGTCAGGAAATAGCCCAAATTTGGTATGCAAAACATGATTTCATAGGCGAAGGCTAAGTATCTCCTTCCCACAAGATAACAGAAGAGAACCCACATATTATTACCACATTTAATACAGAAATAAGAAAATAATAAACCTTTAGATGCCCCTTGCAGAGTTGCGCGCACACACACACACTCCATGCACCTCTAGTTAGTGGGAGTCACTTGGACATGACTGAAAATAGGCAAATGATTCTTTAGAGCCAGAGGAATTAGCTAGAATTCAAAGCATTTTATAATTCACATGCTATATACAGATTTTTGTTTGCCTGAGTAGCTATGGCTGAGGGCTTGAAGAACTGTGTTAAAAAAGACCCAGGCTTATCCCCAAAAAGCAGAGGTCAGTATTTAAAATATTTATAAATACTTGTATGGTTAAAGACTTCCCTGAACATCGAAATGTACAATGGAAAGACTGTGGAATAAAATAACTATTGAGGAATAAAATAACTATAGATGCACAAACGCAATCGTACAGCAATCTGAACTAAAGTTTGTCCTTGAACTGGGTCAGATTTTGACATATTACAAATTGCACTCTAAGGCTTTTGCAATCCCCAGTCTAAGTACCTGGTCTAAAGTTACAAACAGAACTGTGCTAAAGCAATAGGGAACCAAACCCTTTCCATTCCTGTTATACACCCGACATTTGTTCTTCATCTAAATGCGAAGCAATATAAATGTCTCACTCCATACTTATTTTTAATTTGTAGCTATATGAACCACCTACCGTAGTTCCCACAGATTATGGGATTTGACTGCGGAGTATTTCTATGGATAAGCACTACTTCCAGATTTCCAATGGAAAAACTTTTAAAGAGAAGTGAAGTGCTTGTGTTTGGTTTTGTTTTGGCGCTTTTTTTTTTTTTTAAATAAATAAAAACAAGCAAATCTCACGCTTCAGCACTTCAGCTGACCTCCAGTGATGAGCGGTCAGAAGTACGGATGGACGGTGGCTCAGCACAGGCTGCCCCTTCTGAAACACCCAGGATTGGGCTTGGGATACTGGGATGAGAGACAAGTCCAATGCCAAAAGGGTTAAACTGAGTTTCTTTTATCTATCATGTAGCCCGAGACGTTGTAGTAAGCATTCCTATTCCAGGAAATTTTATACATTTAACTTGATTACCAAAGTATTGTGTGCGAATTTAGGATCAGTTGCTCACTTTGGAACACAACCGGACTCCCCCTGTCCTGCTCCTGCAGAGCCAAGATATGTCTCCGCATTACTGACTTTGACACATTTAGTCTGATCTGCAGCTTTGTTATGTAAAATACCTCTTGGTGTTGCTTGATCGGTTGATTCTTTTGCTAGAGGCTACAGTGTTCCACATTAATATATTACAGGCTAAATAACTGCCGAAGGACTGTTTATGTAAGTGTTGGACCAATATAAAATGAAAGAATAATTTTACAGAAGGAAGGAATGTTTTGCTACTCTGCTCTGAATTATCAACATCTTTCCACCCCTGATGGCAAAGTTACTTCCTAAAGGGGGAAGCTGTCACGAAGACACTTAACGGCAAAAATCTTTCAACACCTTAGTTATTTTTTTACTGAAGACCAAAGAACATTTTCATGGACCAGCAAATCTCAACAAGCTTTACGCATCCTACATTGGAGGATCGGTTTCAAGTATTTTATTCCTGATTTTACTCCAATTTGCTCCAAAAACTTTGCTTTAGTGGCAGACATCCTAGATTAGGATGCTGTTTAAAGACAGGAAGGCAAGTTCAGGTAAGACCAAGTCCTCTTAAGTTTGGGACAGAGAGTTTCTCCATGGAGAACATGTCAGCACATGAAAAGAGGGTGGCAAAAGACTGAGGGAGACCCTTTCTACAGACCTTCTGCTTTTGAGCTTGTACAGGGATAACTCAGAAACAATTCTATTGCTAACCCAAACCAGCCCTGCAGACAGGTAATACCCACGAGGCGCTGACTCAAAATGCCAACCATTAGCAGAAGACTTGGCAAGTCACCACCAAAACTACTGTCGTGTCAGGAGGAGGTGGAGCAGGAAGAGGTAGAGCTACCGGAGCGAACTACCCTGTTGGTTTGTACCACCATGAGATCAGGATCTGGCCCTGGTTCAGTCCTGAGAAAACCATATTAGCATGTAATTATGGGGCCTTGTGTGCTCTTTGAAACAGGATGTAAAACCAAGTTCCTGATTACTCATGGTCATAAAAGAGAACATGGAATTGTCTATGAAGCCAGGAGAAGCAGGATGCAGAAGATCTCAACCCAAACTCCAAGTCAGGTTGTTAGAACCAGGCCACCGCAGCCATTCCCCACATCCCTGCAGGACCCTGCAGCCCTGGCAGCCGATCTCTCCAGCACACAGCCGAGCCGCGGTGACGTTCCACCGCTGGCACAGGCCTCCAAACGTGCTGTTTGCAAAATGCTTTAGGATCCATCCAGAGGACAAGAGTGCTGTGGAAAACCAGAGCACTCTTCCCCCAAAGCACGCCTGGGTTTCTTCACTCGCGCGAGAGCAGCACTTGTTCCTATTAGCTCATTTCATCAATAAAGTCAAACAGCACGTTAAAAAAATTCTACATCTATTAATGGTCCAAACGTTTCACTAACCAGCTCCATCTCACTCATTAAAAATACTTTTATAGCACATGTAGAGTTGAAGTCCAGCAGAAGTGCTCTGCTTCAGTGGTATCTCCAGACGGGTTGTGTTGGAAAGAGTCCCACGCCACATGCTCCGGAGGGATGTCAGGCTCTGCCCTCCATCTGCCCCACAGAATTCATAGAATCATAGAATCACCTAGGCTGGAAGAGACCTTTCAGATCATCAAATCCAACCATCAACCTAACACTGCCAAAACCACCACTAAACCATGTCCCTCAGCACCACGTCTGCCCGGCTTTTAACTACCTCCAGGGATGACGATTCCACCACTTCCCTGCACAGATGGTTCCAATGCTTGATAACCCTTTGAAGAAGAAGGTGAAGAAATTTTTCCTAATATCTAATCTAATATCTAATCTATCCTCCTCCACATGGAAAGCAGGTTGGAAAGGATTTTTTTTCCAATCAGGATTTGTGGATTCATCAAAATATCACATGGGCCAGACCCAGCTTTGAGCACCTTACCCGGGAACCCTGTTCCCATCCAGGACGCTTGAAGACCATCATTCTGGTTTGTGGGACGCCACCAAATCTGAGCTTACACAACTGACTCACAACGGGGATCGCCATCCTGGGCCTGATATTTTCTTCTTGTGGTAAGAGGAGCAGCGTCAGGCTACGGACTCCTTGAGCACCCGCCCTCACCCCGTACACAGCCCCAAGACGCAGACCGACCTCAGCTCCCAAACCCTGCGGCCAGGGCAGCCGCGTGTGCCGAGCGGATGGCACACCAACGTGGAGCAGCTACGAGGACAGGTCTGTCACCAGTGGAGACAGCCAGACACAAGATAAGGCACATCAGTGGCAAATAAGCTAAAAGCAGTTACCTGACCGTAAAAAATGATAAATCGTTTTTCTTTACTCGTTAGCCCAGCAGCAAGGTCTGAGAGTGCGACAGCAGCGCTCTTGAACGACAAGTTCTTGCCTGCTTTGGTTAACAACCAGCAGCTGGTTTGTACTCTCAAAACCAACTTTCTACCAAAAAGTGACTGAAGAGCGCACCCGTGAAAAATTGTTTCACGGCTTCCTTTCAAGCTGGTTTCCGATTTGAGCTAGACACCTAGTAAATAGCATTACAGCCTTAAAAAAATATTCCTAAATATAACCATGTCTTTTGGACAGCACTAGCTGGACTGGGCAATACTTGCCTAGTCAAGTTGTTCTGGGAGCATTTTGCTGCAGGTTTTTATTTTTCCTCTCTGCTGAGGTCTGCTACATACTCGGATATTAAGACATCATAAGAAAAATTCCAACACGGCAATTAATCATTAACTGTCATAGTTTTCCATAAGGTGCAAATTTAAGGTTATAAAACTGTCAAAAACCTAAACAGTTACACGGGCTGCTTGTGCTGTTGGCTGGATGCGCTTCTGGAAGCGGATGCAGACAAATACCTGCGGCGCTGCGGCGCCTCGGGAGCATGCCCACGGCGGAGGCCGTCCCCGTGGGAACCCGCCTGGCTGCCCAGGGGTGGTCGCGGCGTGGTCCTGCACCGCTCCCCCAGCTGGACCTCCGGCTGGTGGGTCCTCCCTGCGAAACCAGCCCGGGGTGGTTGTTATTCCTAATGCCGGGTTTGGTAGGAGCCCGCTGGACACCTTGTCCACAGGCTGCCAGTCCCACTGAAGATGCCTTTGGGGGGCTGTGGTGCACGTGGCTCATCTTCTAGTGGGTAAGAAACAAGGAGGGAACATCAAGACAGATGAATTGAGATGATGTGAGCCTGTGGGAAGCCCTCAACAGAGGAAACGCCGCCTTTATGCTGATAGATTATACATCCTTAGGGTGTATAATCCTTAGGGTCCTCTGGGACTAAGGAACGTCACTTCCACATGGGGATGTTTTGAATTCAATTGTGCACGGACACAAAAAAGTAGACTGTCGCTTGCTCAAGTGGCAAAATCATGGCACTTACAGAGTAGCAGGGATCAAGAACACCTCACTAGGCATCCCAAGCAACTTTGGCTTTCCCAAACGGCACACGGGATTCAGGCACGGCAGCTTTCAGGGGATGGAGACCAGCGTACAGCTCCACAGGGACTTTCCCACCAGCTTCAACAGGAACGAGACATGGAAAGGACAAACCAGTAGTTTCACTCATGAGTGAACGCCATTTCGTCTGCCGTTGCTTGCTCCAGAGCAAGTGTTATCTCCTAATATTAACATACAGGGAAAGAAGTATTCAGCAAAAACATTTTTCACCCTAGTAGAAATAATCCTTGTTTGAGGTCCATCCTGTTTTAATTGTAATCTGGGATAGGCTGTCAATAGGCATAAATCAATAGGTCACTCGCCAATTACACAGCAAAGCGCAGAACTCCACAGTAATAAATGCTAGATGATTATTGAATTATCAGTAATAAAGTAGAACTGTATTAAGACTAGAAAGTGAAAGCCCTTTTTCCAGAATATCCTTTTCTCTACTAATTAGAACATTCTTCACTGAGAGACGTGTGGTTCAAAATTCCCTCTGCGAGAAATGATGTGAATTAAACCCTGCTCTCTCAAATCCTGGATCAGTCTGAAGTCACATGGAACTGTTTATATCCTTTGATTGAAGGAATGCTAAAATACTTCTGGCGAAAATACTTCAATTCCCTTTCCACATACAGTCATGTCAGGCTCCTTTGAAATTCACTTTTTCTACAGTATTTAGACATATCTAACAATTGCCAAAATACGAGCAAGCCCCATTAGAGAAGGAGAACGTCAGAAAAAAATCTGTTCCGATAGCAAACTTTTTGTCTAGTATCTGTCCAGGTCTTGGTAAAACTTGGATTAAATTGTTATTAAAGACAGAGTAGGGGGGGAAATAACATTTTTTTGGAATAAATTTAGATGGGCAGGCTGAGTACCTCAAATCTCAGACAGCCCTGGCATAGGGAAACGGGATCCGTGTTACGAATCCCTTTCAAAACAATTCCAATTCAAGGTTTTGGTTCGACCAATTGTGGAGACGCAGCAGCCAGCTGCAAAAACTGGATCGGGACCCTGCTCCCCAAATTCACTGGCATTTCAATCCCAATGCAGATTCAAACTCATCTTTTCCTTTTAAAGTTAAAAGGAAAGGACACGACCACATCCCCAGGCATAAGGAAAACGCAAGGAAAAAGTAAATAGGATGTCACATCTGATCAGCTTGACACTATGGTGGAAAACATTGGTGGCTTCTCTGATTTATATCTTTCTGCAGCTACTTTCTTTGCCTCATTAAAGTACATAATTTCAGTAACTCTAAGCTCTTAGCAACATCTGCAGTAAAATATTTAACTTGGGTTGGCTACTCGGTGTCACTGAAAGCCAAGGCTGGGCGGATTTCAAAATCCGGGATGACCTGGATTTTTCCACCAAACCAACCTCTCGCAGCACGTTCGGAGCTAACGCACGTATGGGCGCAGACCTGAGCTGTCGGCCGGGGGCTTCTGCAAGCTCAGGAGAAATAGAAAACAGTTGCGGCGTGAAAATGCACCGAGAAAAAATAATCTGGTGCTTTATTTGGGACTGGTTACCCATTTGATTTTAATAAAGAAAGCCTGCAAAAGCCGCAGGGATAAAAAATGAAGTACTGAATGTAAAAGATTTAGTAGAAATGCTATGTTTAATTAAAAAAAAAAAAAAAAGAGGAGAAACCTGATGAAAGTGCAGGGCAGTTATCATGCCTTAATTATCTCTGTTGGTGAAGAGCCTTTGCAGCAGGCAGTAAAGCACTGGCCGCTGCCCACTGCACTTACCCTAAAGCCCTTCCCTCTGCTATATTAGAAAATAGGTTGAAAATTGTGACAAATAATATATGACGTAACTGGCCAGCTCGCTGACACGTTGCACTGCATATTTAAAATATGAAATGCCCAACCAGTGGACATAAAGCCTTTGTTAATATTTCCAAGGCCAAAAGAAGAAGAAGAAGAAGGAAAAAAAGACACTTTACATCCCAGATGGTAGCTTAGCAATCCCCAATCTGTCAGTGGCGGGGACTTAAGTAAATAGCAAATGAAATGTACATTGGGCAAAACCAGATATGCTTTAGAAAACACAAAACGTGTTAAAGAACACATTTGTATGCTGCCATCTGCAGCAGTTTCTTTTCAGCGTTGGGGCGCCTTGCTTGCAATTTAGGTTACAATGGGAACGAGGTGTAAATTATGAAATGATCAAAAAAGAGGAGAATTTTCAGCTCTTTCCCTCCCCTCCTCGAGCAGTTCCTTCTCCACAGGATCAAATCATGCCTGAAGACGGCTGGTGGGACAGAGCCAGGGAAGGATGTGCAGAACACAGGAGGACCAGGATGCTCAGCATTGCTCCAGCCTCCCTGGGGGAGCTTTTATTTTATCTGTGCATTCGTGTGCACGTTTCTTTGCCTGCAGAAAACCAAAATAAACCTCCAGTACAGAAAATGATTGCATCCGTTTAGCACTAAATAGCAATCCAAACGTTTAAAAGAAGCCAAAGCCCTGCATTTAGGTTTGCAGAGAAAGATAAGGTGCTCTGAAGGGATATATGCAAAGGAATACACTGTGCCATTTATCTAATAAGTAGCTGTCTGCGCACATGGCATATTATGGTTTCAAAAGCTGCCTAAGGAGCTTGTCTCCTACAGGGAGCTTTGAAGATCTCAACTGTAAAGAGGTTAGTGCAGTGGGTATTTCCCGGCAGTATCGTACTGCTTTTCCCAGCACAGATTTGGCCTGTGTCAGATGGGATCACATGAAATGTAGATCCCGGAGGATGCTGGAGAGGAAGCAGAAAATGCCACCCACTTTCAAGGTCACAGCTGCAAGGAGATCCCGGCTCACGCTGCTGCGCTGATCGCTTACATATGAGATGAACCTTGGAAGAGGAATGAAAAATATATGTATATCAGGATATTCCAGGAAGAGCTGTCACCGGACAGCCTTACTGCTGGAGGAGCGATGCTGCAATGAGCCCTTGCATTGATAGGAACCTAATGGCAGCTGCACTGTTATCAAGAAGAGATGCACTCTTGGAAGAAAGCTGCACGGCGCTTGAGGTTTTCCAGCTCAAAATAATCTCTAGCAGAGGATGAAATACAGCTGCCTGTCCATGAGTAAGTTCCTACGTTCCAAAGCGAGCGTGTGACTCATTCAACAAAACCCAAGTGCATCAACATCAGCCACGGGGCTGATTTTAAAAGGTTACTCATTATTCACCAGCAAATTAGATTTGTCAACAGATGGAAAGAGCAAAAATTCAGTACTGCCTGATTCTGTGATTCCAACAGCCTCATCTCACAAAGTGGAATAACGAGCTCTTCTGAGCCAGGTGACGGCTAGTGTGACATTGAGACAGAAGACGACACAGGGCAGAAGAGCCCAGAACTTGCCTGGCACTGGCGGGTGCTGCTGCAGCGGCGTTTGGAACGGCAGCGATCAGAAGGAGCAGGGATCTGAGCACTCCCAGGCATGCTGCACGCCGGCGCGGAGCTGGGAAAAGCTGCAGGGAGCTTTGCTGGTCCAGTTTTTCTGCGCCGTCAACGTTGTGATTAGCGCTTTGGCAACACAGCTGCACGCGAGCGCCCGGTGCCAGGTTAGAGCAGGACGGGACGGCCAGCGGACGGGGGGAATCGCACGTTGGGAGCCGAGAGCCGGGCAGCAGCGCTGCTCCCATGTGCTGGAGGGGTCCGGCACGGGAACAACCTGGTCCACACTCCTGGAAGGTCCTGCGGCATCTACATCCTGGACCTTCACGCTATGGACTTCGGTCCAACATTGTTTCGGGTAGTTTTAGTATGGCTTTGTAGCTTAATTTCTTCTGACAGTGAGAAGGAACCCTTAAGGTTTCTGTAAACCAGCATGTTTACAAGCGAGTGCCAAACAGAGAGCTGGGTCCAATGTGGCCTGCGAGCCGCCAGCCCCACCGCTGCAAAATTACACGACACAGCACAGGACGTGCCACAAGGCATTAATCTCCCAACGCACAATTTTAGCCTTGAAATCTCTGCGTGACAGATACATGAGCAGCTCAGACATGACTGAGGGAAGTTTAACGAAGCAGCAAATTACAGCTCTGCCCAGGATTTTCCACCCGAGATACCACATAGGTATTTCCCAATACTCACTCATCGGCACTTGTGGTCAGAGCAGCTCCTTTCTGGCGTCTTGTGGTGGCACCACTGCTGTCGTGGTGCTGATAGTCATGGGTCCCTGGGCCACATCAGGGCATTGTCACCAGAAAACAGATGAGCGGTGCCAGCCCAACACAACAAAAGGTATTTGCATGGACCCAGCGAGCTCTGAAGGAACCCTTTGGTACCTGCTTGGAGGTGTCTTGTGGGAGAGCCTGGTCTTGAAGACCATCAGGACTCCTAATGACCCAGAGCGTTCCTTGTTTTGACCTTGCCCTGGACAAGGAATGGTTGTTAGCCTGTGAGCTCATGAGTGTTCACGATCAAATCATGAACATCTGGGACTTCTCTAACACTTTGCTTTTAGGATGCCCAAGTGCTTTCCAAACTCAGGAGAGGACAGATGGCAAGAGAGGGACAAGAGCAGCAGTGAAACACAGGACCAGGGAGCAGAGCCCACGTGAGGCACACCGCAGGGGATGCGGTGGCTGAGTTCCCACACCACATGCCCAGCCACCTCTCCGCAGTGACCTCAGCTTTGGAAGACAATTCAGCTGTGGCTTAAGGAACATCAGATCCATTCCTGACCTGGTCCATTCACAGAAATCCCTCCACATCCCCAATCACAACTACTTTCCCCAACTTACTAATATTTTAAAGTAAAGTACAGATTATTTTGGCGGTCACGGACGAGATGGAGGTTTGCACTGCAAAGGAGGGAAAGCACCATGAAGGAAAAGCAGTAGAACCACCACATACATCCCTGAATCATCCTCCGACCAGGGCATCTCCACTGGAGAATGGCTGGGAGCCGTTCTGCCCCGACTTGCTGACTGCCCGAGCAGCCAAGGAAAACCACCACAAGGACTCTTATCACAGTATGCGTGTGGAGTATTTCATTTGGCACTCTTTGGAGCTCTCATAATCTTTTCCTTTATGATTAATATTAAACAAGTCATATTCCTTATGGAGTTTCCTAACTGCGTCTGTTTATATTTTTCTCTACATCATAGTTAATATTTTAAGATCGTCTCTCTCTTTTTTTTCTCTTTTATTTCACATTCATATGTTTTTCCTCATTTTATAAATTAGGTTTCTTGTTTAGTAGTCATGACAACATCTGACTGTGGTGGTTACACCACAGCCTGGGGCTTTTTTTTTTTTTTCATTTCTCCCCCAAGCTGGCTTAGAAAAAATATCCTTTAAGCAAAGAGAAGCATAAAATGAAAGGGGCAAGTTTGGTAGGGACTACTCCTCCCTTCCCTCCAATGACCCACTTGAACAAGACTTCCCAGCACGGTGGGTGAGGACTCATTTGGCTTTAATCCTGCAAAGTCTTATCCACTTAGTTAACTTCAATGGGAATACTCAGAGCGCATCAAGTAAAACACATATGTAAGTCTTTAAAACCTTGAGGCCTATGCCTGAAAGGCAGAAAGCAAAAAGCTGGAGTGGCATTTTCCTTCTGGGTGATGATCTTTGCACAGCAGCTAAAGGGCTGGGGTGCTGCAGGGGTGAGCACAGAGATGTGCCGCTCTCCGGGGTGAGGATGGGGTGACTTCCATGAGATCCTGTCGTTCAACATCACCTTCTGAACAGGGACCACACGGAGCATCACTGGACCAAAAACCACAGCTCCTGCGCAGCTTTTGCATCCCCCTCTTGCTCCAGACTCTCAACAAAACCCAGGGGCTGGAGGCAGCGGGGTCTGTCTGCTTCCACCTCTGCACTCTGCATTTCAATTAGCAGGAGGTGGTGATTAAAGACTGCCCGTTTATCAGGGCAACCTGGAGATACGGCAACGGAATTCCAAAGCAAAGGGGCATCATACAAACAAATGCGTTTCTGTGACCTAGGGAATACTAGGGAATAAGTTTTTTGAGTGAACATTATATTTCAGTCTTTTAGAATGTTGGTAACCAGTAGCTTCGAAGGAATTTAGGCTTTTTGAAAAAACAGGAGCATATTTTATTTTAGACTTCTCCCATGAGCACAGTAAATGGTGATGGGTTATGGATCTGTGTTTACCCATGGCAAGAGATAACTAAAATTCCATGGTGTCTTTTACATACTGAACATAAAATACCAATTACATAGACGGCCAGCCGCACTGAAAGCAATGCTGAATCAAGAGGAGGCAACAAGGAAGGGAAAAACCCGGGAATTAACAAAGGCAGATGAACCTTTAATACGGCAGAACCTCTGGGAGCCCTGAGACACTGAGTCCAGATGTTCAGAGGTTGATGTAACCTGACTCCAAGAAGGAAGAGGATGTATTTCTTAAAATTCCCTGTTGTGCTTTAATTTACTGCAGTCTTGCAGAGGACGCATGTGGTGATCACAGGTGGAGTTTCAGATTGACCATAAACATGAAGTTGGGGGCAAAAGACTCAAGCCATTTCAGGTTTGGCTGCCAAGACGGTTGAGGTACAGATTTCCACAAAAACATCTCCCTCCCCTTCCCCTATGCTCTAGTAATCGGTAATGGGGGCCAGAGGAAAACCCTCCAGCAGAGATACTGCAGGCACCAACAACCCTTTTTACTGATGGCAACTGGGACCACAAGCAGGCAACAGCCTGAACAAAGGCTCTCCAGCTGATGACCACTTCCTTTCTGGGTGGAGAAGGGGAAGGGGGAAGGAACACAGGATGGATGGCAACGTTTGGAAGCTCCATTTCTTATCTGTGGTGTCACTTCTTCTAAATAGCCGCAGGAAAATGATCCCTGTACTTCTTTAGGACACCACTGTCTGCCCCTGAACACTTTGCAGGCAGGAAAGAAAAATGTTTGCCTCGTAGCGTCTCTGGCACCAGCCCATCTGCCCGCTGAATCACAGAGACGGAGCTGATTTGGATGCACTGGGTTTCAGAGTGCACCCTCCCCCAGATCCTGACCCTTTTACCTTGGCTTTGCTCCCTCCGAGGTTTCTGGCCCGCAGTAGCGATCAGTGTTTGATTAGGAGAACTGGCAGATTTGCCGTTGTTGCTACAGAGGGATTTGCCTGGGGATTAGAACTGGTTTTCAAGGGTTGGCTATGGAATAAATGACATTATGGATGCAATAAAAGCAATCCCTGTCCCTTTCCCATTCTCCACTCCTGCCATACTAGTTCCCAACCTCGATCCAAACAAACTATGCAGTGTAATTTGTTTTTCCAGATGAAATTTTTAAATTTATGTTGAGTGTGCTCTGAGTTTTCTACTGCCCCTAAATTTCTGCATCTCTCCACAGCACCTAGCAACAGGAGCTGGCAGGTACTGTAAAGTAGACCATGATGTGATGGCTGATGGGTGGGTCAGAAATGATTGTCCTTCCTTCTCTCCCAACCCATTTCATGCAGAGTTCAGCAAATCCCTCTTTCCCTCCTACTTTGCTCAGGAAGAATGACCTGAACTCTCATAATTTATCCTCTTCTAAATCCACCATCTCCTCAAGGAAGGAGGATGTAGCTGGAGAAGACAGAGAGGAAACTCTTACCTTGGATGATAATGAGCCTCAGGACTCCTGGTGCAGGGCAGCACAGACCTAAGCATCCAGGCAAGTATTAGCAAAAGACGTTGGAAATTGGGTAAAAATGGCTCCTGCAGAGGAATTGCTAAGGTAAGGATGAAAACAAATTAATCAATTCTTTTTACCAAGAAAAAGATGAGCTTCACAAAGAAACAGCCCGTACAGTTAGTGATCTGTGCCTCCCAGGCACCACCTAACACTTCAGGCATTGGAAAACCCAAGCAGACGAGGACAACTGCTTCTGCACCCCAGGAGGATGCAGAGGTGAGTATCTGGGTATATGGGCAAGGGGGCACTTCCAGTCCTGTGGCTCGTAACTGGAAACGGGACCAGACGAGCAGGAATTTCATGGCTACAAAACACCAGGGGGGAGCATTTTGCAAAGACCATTTAGCACAGGAAGTTTTGCCTGTTTCATCTGCCCGTTTTCATGGCTTCATTGGTTACGAAGGCTATGGCTTGCACTGCTGCTGGAGGAGCACGGCAGGCTTGGGTGCTCCTCTGACTCCCAGAGATCTGGGGCTTTCACACCTTCAAAGGGGAAAAAAGAAGGTTCTGCTACGTACTGGGGAGAAAGGTTAATGGAGCACATGCAGCTGTGAGTGCAACTTCAAGCCCACCTTGAGCTGATGGTGCCGAGATGACCAGGACAGCTACAGTTTGGGCTATTGGCACAAACTCAATGCAGAGTGTTCTCCAAACGCTACAGAAACCAGCCAAAACGACACAGGGACACTCCAGAAACAAGAGGGGCAGCTGGCAGCAACCCACCACCTCAAGGAGAAGGGTTCTTCCGAAATCCCTGACCCTCTCTCCTGCTCTCTGCTTTGCTTGCTCTCTTGCAAGGCGCGAGAGATAATCCATGCGCCCCACCAACCCTGACTGCCATGCCACACAGGCCATAATCTGTTATTAAACATACCCAAACTGCTCTAAGGATTTATTGCTTATTTTGTGAGCTTTTCTGCTAGACTTTCTCCATGCTCCCATTGCACCGTCTTGTATTTGTGCAACTGGCAGAGACCTGTGCTATGCACATGTAGATGTTTCCTCTAACGCCAGCATGAGTTCAGTAATTATACGCTTCACAGAAGGGAAGCAGCTTTTCAAGCTTTTAGAGGGTTCAGATCTTTGGATTTTTATTAGCTGAATGAATCAGCTGCATGGCTACCAGAAAGCCTCTGGGATTTTCTCTTTCATCTCTCCTCTCATCAGCACAAGTCACGAGAAGTGCCGATGTGATGAGTAGGGAACATTGGTTTAGGCACTTGCTTTCTCAGTCTTTGCAAAACTGGCACTGATGTAGGGTTTCTCAGTGCTTGCAAGTTTTTCTTATTAACGCAGGGTGTAAATTTAAAGTGCCGTATCTCTTCCTGATTAGCTTCACATCCAGACACCAAGCTCAACCCAAACTTGTGTTGTTCCTGTTTAGCTCAACCCATCTTCAAAGTGAGTTGCATATATGTGAAACGAGAAGTTAATCAACACCACTTTCCCTGGACAGACAAACTGTCAGCGTGCTCCTGGGAGAGATGGAACGAAAAGGCGAGAGTTCCCTGGAGGAAAGCAAGAGAGGGTGAGACGTCGTGCTACAAACACTGGCCTGGAACAAGGTATTTTAGGGCTCGAGGTTCAGCTGAACTCAGCTGCCGACTCAGTTTACAGCAGCAAGAAAAATCCATTACCCTCTGCAAAATGCCAACATTACCCCAAGGTGAGACTTGGGGGTTGCAAACAATTCTCCGGGCGAGGACCACCAGCAACCGTCGTGCGGTGTCTCCATCCCACGCGTGGGTGGGCACGCAGCCCAGGAAGAGCCTGGGCACCGCTGCCTGCATCCAAGAGCGACATCGCTCATCCCGGCCAGCACAGCAAACAAACCACAGCTGCTCGAAGAGGATCTTGCACTAATCGGCGATTTCTCCGAGTCACCGGCTCCAAGAAACCCCGGTTTTTATAGGAAGATGAAAGAAATGAGTGACACAGGTTTCCTGCAATTTCTAGCTGTTGCATCACCGAGGAGATAATGTCTTTGGTGGCGCCTGGGGAATCGGATAATACAGCTGTGTAAACTGCGTGTGGGCTAAAGTATCTCAGGGCTGCATCCTCATCCCAACACTTCCAAAATCAAAATAAAACCTCTCTGGAGGCAGCATCATTACAGAGAAACATTAAACCCAGCAACCTGGCCCTGAACAAGCAAATGAGTTATTTTCATCAAAGCAGGACACTATAAAATCCATCTTCACCTCTATCCCTAAGCAGCCCACACAGTAACTTCCACAGCTTTGTCTTTACCCTGAAACTACACGGGATCCATTTTAATAGCTTTCATTAAAGCTATCCAATCTTTGTGCAAAGGACAGCGGTAAAACTCGCACCTCTGACCTGTGGGTAGCTTTACAGATGTACATTCAGCTGACACAAGGTGTGCTTAAATCCAACTACCCACACGCATAAAAGATGCGCTATTAATTTAGCAGAAAATCACTTATTGAAATACGCAAATTAATTAAAAAAAAAAAACTGAGCTGACCACCTGGAAGGACAGCAGGTATAATCTGGGCACGCAGTCTGGATGAATTCTGAGTTACCCTGATGGCGCCAAACGATGATGGAGCCCATGAGCTGGTACCTGCAGCTCTGGTCTTTGCCCATCAGGTCCCAGCAGCACAGACAGCCCGCCCTGGCCTTCACCCCCAGCACAACCCTCCCTGCGGAAGGGGAAGCCGCCGAGGAAGACTCCTGCTGGGGAGGAAGATGCATAGGGCTACATCTCTGCAGGGAATTTCGGACAAAGCTAAAGGCAGAGTCAACAGAGTCAGACTTCCAACATGGCGTGGGGACGGTTTGTCCAGAGGAGCTCTGACCCACTGGGCTCCCTGGCTTTGCTAACCTGAGCCCAGAAACCCACGGCAGGAGCACGATTGAAACTGCTCCGACAGCCAGCGACACCAGAAGAAAGACCGAAGAGCACTAATGGTAGGAACCCCTCATTTCAGCCAGGAGAGCTCGCTGTAACCCTTGACTGCGGCAAAATCCTCTCCTCACCCCCAAGAACACAGCACCAAAGGCAACAGCCCACTCCCAGCCCTTTCCGCTCCTCGAATGGGCACGTTCTGTCTTCACACATCTATATCTGACACTATTAAATGATTCCCTTCATAATACATGTATTATAAATTCCCTTTAAAAAAAGTTCATAATCTGCCATCTGTTTCCAGTTAGGCTGTTCTGATTTCTTCTTTTTCAAAATGAAATATAAAACATTATTTAAAGGTCCTGTAATCTAGATGGTGGGAGGAAAAGAAACCAAAATCCAAAAACCACCACCACCAGCACTGTCACCCTGCCTAAAAGCAAAGACTTGGTGAGAGCCAAGGGCTGGGAAGATGCAATGTGACCAGTTCAGATCACGAATAAGGTACAGAAAATGTGATTAAACTTGTAAGAACTTTACCATCACTGCAAGCCAATACACCGAAACTGCATAAATCTACAGCTTAAAGACATTTAACTTGTATTAGTGGGCAAGTCCTTTGGCTTGGGGAACATTAAAGGGTCGTAATAGTTTTAGTTAGGTTTAGTGGCTACACCTAAACACAAATAAATAATCATCACTGGAAATATGGTAACAGTGCATGTTCAAGATCATGTCATTGACTTCAGTAACATCTCTGGTTTACAGCTGATCTGGCTCGTACTAGACATAATGTTTTATACATACACTTACCATACATGCAATCACATGTGCAACACACACTTTATCTTCCATCCTTGTTTGGACCCAAATGCTGCAGCATAGCACCGAGCGAATCACATCTGGAAAGTGCAGATGTTTCGAAGCTCTTGCAGCCTCGCCAACTCATATCATTTCACTGACAACATCGTTGTAATTGATTTTTCTCTTCAAGCCCAAGAACCTGGAAATTCTGCTAGAGGAGTGCAGACACAAAGGTTCTGGATCACAGAGAAATCTTAAAAATCAAATGCAAAATTAAAAGGGAGGGAGGGGGGAAATACCCAACCCTGCTCCACAGCCTTAGGAGCCTGAGCTCTACAACCCCTTCCCTTGGCAAAGGGAGGACCACATGTGGTGGATGTCAGCCACGTCATTTCATATGGCTCTGGAAGGTGTTCATGTAGTGCGAAGAGGAGAACAATGTAAAGCCTACACAGAGCAGCACAGAAAATGACACCTGAGAGTACCCTGGGAGGCTGTAACGTGGAAGAACCACCGAGGCAGCCAGAATTGGTTGCCTTTTCATGATACTTAAGCAGATCTTGCAATTTGTGGATCTAACTTGTGATCTTGTCGGTGCTTAGCAATATGCCCAACAACATGGGGCCACCAGAGCCTGCCTGGTCCTTGGGTCTCCTTGGCTTGGCCATGGGGGTTACTGTGGCACAGAGATGATACCGATGGCACTGGACCGGGCCACCGCCACTGGGACAGCCGGATACACGTGGCACGTTCCACCACGAGCCTGAAACTCAGCTGGGACTCATCCCTCTGGCGCGGCCGCACGCTCCCTCCCCTCCATATCCTCTCGCCATCTGAGCGAATGAATATACGCTGCTCTGAAACTACGTGCTCCTGGATAGCCAAACTCTTCCTGGCCCCAAAACCAAGAGCCCCAGTCAACAGTGAAAATTAATATGGACCTTCCTGCTGTGTTTTTACAGCCATGGCAGCGCTCTGCATCCTGGGGGCCTCCTGTGCAAATGTGATTTCATAGCTGAGCGTAAAATCTCGCTCTTGGGTTTAATAGGGAAAACCACTATCAGTAGCAAAGGTGAGAGGACGGGCATCCCGGCCCGGGACATCTTACCAAGACGCCTCCAAAACACACTGAACCCTCCTCCGTGGAAAACCAGCGTGCTTCAAGTTGGACAACCCAACACAGAGGCACCAGAAATCAAAGGCCGACAGCGTCCCAAATAACCACGTTCTATTTTCAATTTAAAAAAAAAACACCCAACAACCCGTAAACCCAAGGCTGTGGGATCCCTCCAAAGTTTCTCTCCGCGTGCCAGCAGGATGACTGATGGTAAATCACACCAGCTCCAGGGCTCCGTCGCAGACTGCTGCCAGGCGGCTCCGCCTGTTGGAGTCACTGACGGTCCCCTTTCCAATTAATCAAGTTCCCATACTGATTAACAGCATGATTCATGTCTCTCGTTAGGCGCATTCTGTAACAAACAAGGCTGTATTTCAAGGCCGCTGGCTTAATGGTTAAAATAAATACCTTCCAAATTTCTATTTTCAAGTAGCTGAACCTTTTCCACCTTTACAACTAATTCAGACTTCCTTCAAATTATTTTTCTAAGTAATATAACAATTTGTTTTTCATTAGAGCTTGTCAAAGCCGGACTTTCGTTTATTTTGAGAGAAACCAGCACTCTCCAGAAACTGTTTAGTACAATTTGAATGACGCCCAAAGGGGTTATTGCAGCCACAATCAAAATAGAGTTTACAGCACTGGCTAGGGGTGACACTTTATTTAATGATTTAAAAAAAAAAAGAAAAAAAAAGAAGAGAAAAAAAACCCCCAGCCCCCTGAATCAGAAGCTAATTAAATGCACTCCTATGGCTAACAGTAAGTGTTTCTAAGTCACTCTGACTACTGCAGAATGCAAGAACTTAACTTGTTGCTAACTAATACCAGACACCATTATACGAGCAGTGTTATTTACTGATTTGGGGTGGTATGTGCTGGTATTCTCGTGTCTGGCACAGCAGCCTTGCCTCGCAACAGATATTATCAGGCTGGATGTGAAATCAAATATAGGAGTGATTAAATAGTTTGGGTTCTGCTGGCTTGAATTGGATTTTTTGGGGGGGCGAGGGGAGGGCGGGTATAGTTCAGTATTTAATTTAAGGTGGCTTAAATGTAACAGAAAATCTACCCTGTAACTCCTTTGATTTCACATTCCTTTTGTTTTGCTGTTGAGAAAAGCCAAGCTGGAGCCGCGCCAGGGCTGAGCGCGGGAGGGCTGGAGGACGAGCGAGGGGCAGGGGGACCCCGGCCGCCCCTCGCCCGCGGGACCGGGGTGGGTGCACAGGGCTGGTCCGAGGGACCTGCAGGCTGCAGCGATGATCATTAATCTCCCTAAGCCCGGTCCAGCGTTTCAAGGTTCCCAAACAACCTTTTAAAACACTCTCCCTGCACCCTCCGTCTCGCACCCGTGTCCAAAGCAGATTTTTAAACAACCGAGCTGCAAAACTATTTTCCATCAGACCATTCCCCCCTCCCCTAACAGCAAACTCATGTTCTGCTGTTCATTTTCCTGGGACGTTCTCCGTTTGTTGGTGTGTGTGTGTTGGGTTTTTTTGTTTTTTTTTCCTTAAACCACAACAAAATCAACAAAATTTGGACTTTTGTGAAGGCTGAATTTCCTCTTTGTTTTCGCAGGGGAAAGGCTGCGCTGCTGCCCAGCCCGCCCAGCAAACACCCACTCGCTCGCGTCCTCCTGGGGATGCTGGTCCGGGGGGAAAAACGTGCTCCCTATAGCCATCCTTGTGGGACATCTGCAAGTGGCATCAGAGGCTGGCCTGGGGATATCACCTGGAGGAATATCACCCGCGGTCTCTTAACTGAAGGGCACTCCCGGTGCCGATCTCCACCGGAGTAGTGCAGAACGGATGCCCAAATTTTCTGGTTGCTGCCTCCCAGGAGCCCCGAGGTGGCTCCTACGGCGAATTGGGCAGCAGCTTTATTTTCACAAAGGTGTTCGTAACGTAACAACTCTACCCTGCATCAACTGAGAAAAACAACTACCTGAAGCAGCTCAAACGTCCTGTAGGGGCATGATTAAAGCACAACCGAAGGGCCTGATTCCTCTGCCACAAGTCTTGTGTAACCCTGATAATCCTCCTGGAGACACATCTGATTTACACCAGGGTAAGGAAAAGAACAAAACCGAGCTCGTATATGACAAGTGAAAACAAACACTGGATTCAGACACTTTCTGCAGGGGAAGGGGGAGCTGTTTAATTTTTGTTCCTTCTCTCTGGGCTGCTGCTGTGACCTCTGCTACCTCTTAAGTCAGCAACACAATATGTTGCAGCTGTGGCACTGCAACAGCATGATTTAATTTGCATGTGTGTGGCTGGAAGGGCAGTTCATCCCTCCAACATCTTGCGGCATGGCAGAGGCAGCAGTGGTGGAAGCGGGGGGCTTGGTCCTCCCACCCCAAAAGAGAGGGGAGGGGGGGGGAAAACCCCGGCTTCGCCTCCCATGCACAGCTTTGGAGAGGAGATGGGAAAAGGATCAACTAGAGGAAAATGTCCATTTCCATCAAAATTTTTAGGAGGTTGGGGTTTGTCCAAGCCAAGTAAAAAAAAGAAAAAAAAAAAGGGGCAGAAAATATTTATCTATTCAACAACTGTTTTCTGCTTAAAAAAAAAAAAAAAAGAGGAAAATGACTTTGCTGCCCACTCTCCTATGTGTTCCCGGCTCCCAGGAGCGCCGGGCGCTGCGTGTCTCTGGTGCGGTGCCCGCCTGGGCGAGGGTAGCGCTCAGAGCTTGTTTTCCGAGGGAAAAGTGCCAGAGGTTTCTGTTGCAGGAGGTTTTCTGCCGCAGCCCCCCCCAGCCTGGGGGCTCCCTCTCTGTGGGTCCTCCCCCCTGGCCCTCCACCAGCTCATAAAGCTGCCGCCTTCCCGTGCAGCTCCTTGGCCGGACCCCGAGAGCCGTCTTGGGAGCTTTCTTTGTCAGCGCTCTGAGTTCGAGGGGCTTTTGGCTGCGGAGGTTTTATCTTTGCCTTCTGCCAGGCTGGAATTCAGCTTCACTCTTGGCATTGTCATTCCTCCGCTTTGTATACAGGTCCTGCTGAAAAACATCCCGGGACAGCCCAAATTTTCAAGCCCACTGCCAAACCTCGGCAGGAGGAGGATCGGTGGCAGTGCAGAACTGGCAATGCCAAGGCTTCGCCGCTCCGGCTCCTCCGGGGAACCTCTGTCCTGATGTGTGATGCTGGGGACTGAGCTCATCCCAGCACGAGTGGTTCCCCCTCCGGAGGCTCCCCAGTCACGAGGATGCTCCACGCAGGAAGACGTGCTGGGAGTTTTCAGGAGCCACGGAAAGGAGCCAGGCTCCCCAAATTCATACAAATCCAGAGGGATTTGAAGGCCTAAAACTCTCTTCACATCCTGAAAAATCCCAAACTCTGCCTATGTGACCGTGACCCAGAACAGTGCCGTGGAAGCAAAGGAATGACCTTGACTTTCCAACAGTGCTAGCTTTATACTTTCCATTTACTTTTTATTTATTTATGGATTTTGCCTTTGTGACACTGAAGCTCCTTCCCATCTGGCACAGCCCAAACCACCCGCTGGCTGTAAGAGACGTCAGCCCTCTCCCTGCACTCCTTGCCACACTCCCCAACCCAGCGCTACCTGCCAGCTCGCAGGGGCAAGGTGGCTTTTTCTTGGCTTTTTGGCTTTCCTCTCGCTTCCCCTCATCAACTCGTTTGCCAAGCAGCGCGATTTTACTGCCTGGCTTCAGGAGCCAAGAAATACGTTTGCTGGTGTAAGCTGTGCATTAGACGTCGTCAAAAACATGCAGCTTCAGGGTTTTAGGAGCCAGCTCCAGAGAACAGCGAAACACCCACAGAGCAGCAAGGCTGTGGGTTTGCACCCTCTCCGGTTTCACTCGCGGATGCTGGCACTCGGCTCGCTCTGGCCGTGGGTGGTTGAGCGCAGGGACGGACCTACGGGCATGCAAAGGTGACCGTCGGTGCGCGGGGGGTGGAAGTGTCAGCGGGGAGAGAGGGGAGAGGATGTAAAGCTCTCGGAGGTGGTGTGGTGGGAAGGGGTCCCATGCCACCAACCTGCAGGCAGGGGAAAGGACTCGCCTTCCACATGCAGCACTTTCATCCTCCCTCCCCCTTAAAACCACAAGCTCCTCAGGGCACAGACAGGCTCTGGCTTGATGCTTCAACGCAACCAAGAACAGCAGGGTCCAGACCTCACCTGTGGTCTCCAAGACCCTCCAGGACCTCTTCTTCCACCTCCAGATACTAACAGCCACATTTTGGACTTGATTTCTCCTGAACCATGGGGTGCTTCAGATCTACATGTATATTTTTGAGGCTCAGACTGCAACACTGCTACAAAATCAGCCAACTGGTACCATCAGATTCAAAATGCAAGAATCATTCATCAAAGTGATCTGTAAAACATCAGCCACTGCGAGCGCTGCAGCTAGATTTCCATCCCGTTAAGTGAACACCACGTTCACTAACCATCACCATCATGAGACATTCAGTGAAAGCAACCCTGTATTTACGAACTAGAAAAGGTGTCCCACACCCCAACCCCAGCACTGCAAATTTAAACCTAAAAAGGCGACGCACGTATCCCTGCTCCAGACAGGAACATCTTGGCGAGCACGGTCCTGCCTCTACATAGCAGCTACAAAATGTCCCTGTTCTCCCCAGGAAGGATGACAGAAAGTGGCAGCATAAAGCTTTCAGTATTCAGTGAACTCGCAAAAACTCTTGAGGGCTCTCAGTTACATGTGAGCAAAGGGCAAACTCCACCTCAGGCTTATTTGGAACTTTCCGTGGCTCAGACTGGCCATTTCTCACCAGCCTGTTTTACAGGGCTGTAGCACAGAGCCGAGCAGGGAAGGAGCCGAGTTACAAGTCTCTCCTCCAGCTTTATTCCTGGCAGAGACAATTTGCAGCAGTGTTGCTCAGCATGTCAAGTCTGGCACCTGCTTACAATAAATCCCTAACAAAGCCGAAAAGTTACATGTTCATTTACTTTAATTTCTCTTTTAGATTTGGATTTCTATGTACCATAAATGCTAGAAAGAATGGTTTTTTGAAACAAGCTGCGTATTTACCTTGGATATCCTCTATAATTGGCTTCCCTTCATCTAAGATTTTTTTCTAAATGCAAAAGGATGCTCTCAGTACAGACAGTTGGAAGGACAGGCTTTGCCACCGTCACCTGCTAATGCTTCCACACCAGCTGAGATCTTCCAAGCAGGCTCCCATGCAGGTGGGACGGGTTGATGCAATACTTTGGGTCTCAGAAACCCAAGGGGTTTGAATCCCAGCAGCCACCGAAGGATGAAAAAAGCCTCACTGGCTGATGTCGACGTGTGCGGACGGGAGTGTGGGAGTCTTCGCTTCTGGGGCACATGTGATGGGAGAAAGTAACGTGGGCACGGTCAAAGTGTTTAGTCCCACTGAGCACAAACCTGCCTGCTGGCTGCCCTGGCTGTATGGCTGAGAGAGGCTCCTCAAGGAGGTGCCATGTCCCACAGCGTCCCCTCCACGGCCATCTCTTCAGTGCCAACAGCCTCCTCGGCATCGGGGTTTCACGCAGCAATTAACGAGGAGGTCAGCGCAGCCCAGTCAAACTCCCTCGGGAGCAGGGAGTCACCGGTGCGGAGGACACGCACCCGCTCTCCCTGTCCCTGGGGTGGGCAGCCTGGTGGGACCATGCTGCACCATGGAGACGGTCCCCATCCCTGAGCCCCTGGCTGGGACTGTGAGCAGCTGCGCTGGTGGCTGGGGAGCTCTTCCGCAGCCTTCCCGGGGGACAAGCGGCTGATGGGCCCTGGCTGTGAAACCTTGGATGACATTTTCTCTCCACTCACCTTTGATCCTGGCAAACGTGCTCCGGGCGCTGCAATCTGATTGCGAACCTCTCTGCATGCAGATGTCCTGCAAAAGCTACACCCACAGCTGTAAATCACAAAGCCCTCCCCGAGCTGGTGGTTAGCGACAATGAAGAATGATTTTTCTAATGGGAACTGGCCGGCATTCAACCCACTCCTTGATTATTTTATTTTTTTCAAGCAAAGACTATTTATATCGAGAGACTTGCAATAAGTAAGACTCTCTGATTTATTCAAGATCAAAAAGCAGGCAAAGGGGGAGATTTCTGGAAGCTCAAGCTACGGAGACTCGTATCGAGCAGGCAGACCCCAAACTGAGATCACAGTGACATCAATGCACACAAAGCACCAAAAATGAGGGGTGTCCCGGCTCCTCGGGCTCCCCGCTTCAGGTCTTGTGAGGACACGGGTGGGTGGGTGAACACGGGAAGGGGACGGTGCAGAGATGCGCCTACGCAGTGCGTGTTTCAGTCGTCATCACCCAAATCTCCTGCATGGTAGGTGGCCCAGGATGGTCCGGCACACACTGGGACCAGCCCAGTCTGCCTACGGCACGACCGGCACAACCCCACCAGAATCCAGTGGGGGACAGACATCCACCCTCCTGGCACACTCTCCGCTCTGAAGAGCCGGCGGGCTGCCAAGCCCCTCCTCTCTGATGTTTCCAAACTCACTAAGCCTTTTTCCTTACAAACGTGAACTAGGCAAGAAGAATAAGTTCACACTTGGAAAAAAAAGACTTTTTTCTCTAAAGCACAACTTTTTTCGGGTTCCTGACAAAGCAATATTCTCCAGGCCAGTTGGAATCTGGAAAAATACACTCACTCAACCTAGCCACCATGACTCCAATAACAATTATAAAATGTCCAATAAAACTTGCATGTAATGTCAATTCAAATCTTGAAAAGCAGAATTAAGTGGTATATCAACATTAAACTTTATTGCTTCCTTTGCAGAGCAGAAGTATTGTCAATAAAAGTCATTCTGAATGAAGAAAAGGGCAGTAAATATTAAATAAACAGGTTTTTGTTGAAATGCTATAAATGCACCAGAGCTGCATTTTACACTGAGACCCTTTTTTCCTTTGCAGACTCCCCTCATGATAGAAATAAGTCAGTAATTGCAAACTATCAATAAAGCGCCAATTAAAGGGTGGTTAGATGCATGCATTTACAATATGTCATTATGAGCCTTTATTGTATGTAGTTGGCTTTTTCAGATCCCACTGGCTCCGTCTGAAGTCCCCCAGCACACAAACAGTCGAGCTGCTCGTTAGGGGCCCTTGGAAGAGCCGTGAGGGCGCTGGAGGCCAGTGCCAGCCGGAGAAGCCCTTGCTGGGAGCTCGGGGCGCATCCCCCGTGTGCCCCATCCCGGCCCCTGCCTGGGAGCATGGGAAGGATGGAGGAACCCAGAGCTGAGAGGGGGGATGAGAAAGGAGTGTTTGGTGAGGGTTTTTGGCTGTGGAAGTTTCTTCTGGCAGAGACACGAAGAAAAAGCGCCACCACCTCAGTCCATTATGCCGTTATTTTTCTGCCAACACAAAAGCGCGCAGAGCACAACAGCGCTGCCCCGAGACACGGCAGCTGTGCCTGGAATTCGGCAACGTGGTTTGTCTTCTGACAGGCCACTCACCGCGGCGGGTTCTGCTCCTTTCTGGGTCTACTCACCGTAGACAGCCACCACTGTCCTCCCTACACTTCCTTACGCACAGAAGTATTTCTCCTTGCAATTCCTGCTTGCTAATCCGATCTCTGCCGTGTCTCTACACCCGCCCGCTTCCGCAATGAGCAGCCGACAGAGACAGGATGTTTTGCTTTGTCCACAAAACAACAGCGCAGCGTTTTTTTTTAGGTTTGGCCTGAATATAATCTTCCCAGCGGCACCAAAAACCTCAGGTGCGATGCCCATCACAAACACAACCGGCATCTCGTGGAGCAATGCCTCAAGACCTCTTTGGGTCAGACCTCTTGTGCCCTGCTGCCGGGACCTCCAAGACTGAGAAGATCCATCCCAACAAAACCAAACCTGATGCCAAAAGGTTTGCCGAGAGAGCAGAAGTACAAGCTGTACGTTTGGTGGCACCCAGACACAACGGGACACATTTCGGAGGCGGGAGGAACGGGCATCCCTGTGAGGGCACAAATCCCACGGCTTTTATGTCAGCCCTTTAAAACCCGATCAGCATTTTTGTGGTTTACCAATAGAGTTTATAAGCTGTTCTCCGGTTTAATCATCACACGTATTTACAGGAAGCAGTAACAGCTACCGAGTATGAATTTCATGATGCTGCAATGATATTGAACAAACCCCGCAGTCAGCAAGGGCTCAAAGCTGTGCTTCGGCGAGTCAGGGTGGCTGGGCTTTAATGAGCTGTTTGAATTATGCCAGGGCAGAGACAAGAGAAAGATGTGGTCTAGGAAAGTATATATACAGGAGCTTCTCTCCTCTGACATTTGCCCAGATTTATGTATTTGTGTACAAAAAAAAAAACCAAACCAAACTCAATTGGAACGTGAATGCCATTAATTTTTGAAGAAATTATTTTCGCTATGAACCTTGGCTCAGTAAATCTGCTGGTTGTAAAAACCAGCTCAAACGTTTTCATAGATGCAGAACAGCCCTTCAATGTTAAATATAAAAATAAAAAAATCCCTTCAAAGGGTAAAAGATGTCTATAAAAATCAACTTTTGGAGAAATTGCAAGTATTCATCCCAGCCGTCCGCAGCCGCAGGATCACACCCTTTGCAGTAGTCCTGGGCTGACATTTCTCTGCCATCCATATGAATGGAAACCAAACCAGCAGCAAGGGAAACAAACCTCCAGCAACACGCTTAGAGCAGCCATGCCAGCGCAAACCACCCGAGAGCCAACGGTTAATAACTGTGAATCATCTTGATTCACTTGAGCCTGAACTCTTGACCTGCCAATTGAGTCAGTTCCTCTGGATGCCGCTCCTGCTCGGAGAAGATGGGCTCCAACAAACCACACCGCTGCCGCTCCTGGCACACGGGCCCATGTTCTTGCTGCAGGAGCCGGCGTGAGGAACGCGCGTCTGCATGGTGGTCACCCAGGTCCCAGCCCTCCCTACAGCCCCCAGCCGCAGGCAGCGGGAGAGGATTTACACCCTTTGAACACCCCTGCTCCATCCGGGGCGAAGACGTGACCCTTAGGAAGCAAACCCAGGAGCACACCTCACCTGGAAGAGGATCTGCAAGAGGCCATGTAGGATGCACATGCGCCGTCCCAGGAAGAGAAAGAACGGCACCACCAGCTCAATGAAGTGATTGACCAGTGTCTCGAACTGATGAAACCACCACGGCGAGCGATGCATGAAGTAGGCGATGGGGTTGGGCACTGGCTGCGTCTGAAAGGCAGAAGAAAAAAAGAATTAATCTCCTTCCAAGGCTTATCGTCAAGGGGAGCTACAGAGCTCTTGGCCTTTTTCCTTGTTTCTTTCCCCACGTTTGCTCACAGGAGAACCATCCTTCGCTTCTGGGCACTCATTTCTTTTTAGAGAATATGACTTCATTCAATTTTTTTTCATGCAAACCCAAAGAATCTTTAAACCAATACATCTTTTAAAAACCAGGAGTTTTAGTTTTCTCTTTTTTCATCATAACCAAAACTCACTTGTCTTAAATTAAAACCATTGTTATGTAATACTGAAATGTTACACATCGCTCGACACCGACGGATGTTAAATTGCTCTGCATGAGCATGGAAGATCATCAGAGCAACTAAGCAGATACAGAAACTGAGAAAAAGATTTTCTCAGGGTCACACAGTAGGTCAAACAGAGCCAGGAATGGAAACCAGATTTCAAAACCTAGGAGATATTCTTTCAAAACGTTTAAATTTGAAATAAATGTGGTGGTAGAGTTGCTTTCCAAAATTGTAATTTGGGAGAGGAAAGTGTAATTCCTCTAAACATGCTATATTGGTTTAAGGTATTTACATACTGGCCTTGTGACAATATTATTCTTCTATCAGCCTGAAATTTTTGACACTGGTAGATCTTCCATCCAGTACAATAAAGCTGCAAATTTTACAAAGGGAACAAAACCAAATCCTCATATGTTAATAACTGCCACCCTTAGAAATGCTGTAATTTTACCAAAAAGAAAGAAGTTAACTTATCTTAGCATATCTGACAAGCTCAAATTCATTGGTATTGTTTTAAAACTGCGACAAAAAAAAAAAGAAGAGAGGATGAAGACGCAAATTTTAATTGAAGGAGACACAACACATCTTTAAATTATTTGTAGTTAAATCAAAAATACAAACAAAACAGGGAAAATACTGTACTATGCATGGCAACTGAGCGTACTTCCACTGCCAAATCCCACAACTATTGTAATTCCTTATTAGCAAAGCTGGGATTAATAAAGTTGTTGCTTTATATGGGTTTGAGGCTGCTGTAACCCCTTAGGACAAGAGACCGCATCCTTCCTTCCTCGGACATCAGCGCCGGATGGAGCAGTGTCGGGGTCAAGGAGCTCTGCCAAGTCCACTCCGGCACGGGGCGGGAGGTCAGGGCTCCCCCCTCCTGGGGCGGCAGCAGCCCCAGGTGCCACCGTGGGTCCTTCCCCTCCGCACGGGACCTGTTTCGAGTTAATCTGCTTGTTGGGCTGCTCTTGAGCATTCCCAGAACGTCGGGGAGCCTCACAAAGAGATTTTTTTTTTACCTTGACCCCAAAATGCTGAGAAATGCTTTTATCCTTCCAAATGCTTTCTTGGCTGCTTCTATTTATTATTTTTTTTTATAAAGTGCATTAACCAAAACCGACCTAGGTGAGGTATCAGCCCTAGAGGTTGTACAATTTAGCCCGAGATGAGTTTTTCCAGCACGAAACTGCCTGATTCTAGCAGGGCAGAGCCCTGGAAAGGTGGCACTCACGCTTCCCCGCTCTTGCGACGCAGCCGCTGCTGATTTTCCCATTGGCATTTTGCCGTGGAGCCGCGCCTGGACCCGCTCCCTTTGAACGCTTATGGCCGGGAACCACGGGGAACAGGCAGCGTCACACCTGTAATTACACACCTACTTACGTACATAATTAAATCTCACAATGCGATGGCACCAAGCAGCTATACGTTTGAGTGTGGCTTTGCAGGGTTGGGCTGACACGGTTTAATTGCAAAGCAAAGACCACCCTGCGCTGTCGAATGTGTCATTCGGTTCCCCCATCCCCTTCCCCTCCACCACAGGCTCACGCTGATGCTCTCAGCTACCAAGACCAACCGCAGCCAGCAGATCCCATGGGTTGCTTTGGGCCGGAACTCAAGATATCGTCCCCCCAATCTGTTGTGCTTAAGGGCCAAAAGATAAAATTCTTGCCTCCAGCCCCACTGCAGTGGGACGAGAAGCAGAAGAAAATTCTTGGTTTGGGCTTATGTAGCAGCCACGTACGGGCTCGCTGGGGAACAGCCTAGGCTGGGAAAGTTGGGTTTGCTGCGGTTTATGTTTTTTAGCAGCAGCCTAATTCTTATCCTGAAGTAGAAATGGGGGAAAAAAAGGAGAAGCAAAGCAGAGAAGTCTGGGGCTGGGTTAATAATTGACTGCAGGTGCTCAAGCATTGCCATCCTTCACCTTATCAGCACCGACACTATCACGGTGTTGGCGGGGACAACGCGGTGCGACAGGCAAGATAACGCAAGTGACAGCAAGACTGAATGTCTGACATGGCAGCGGACACACCGCGAGTAACACACGGTTCCTCGGGATTTGTTTTGACAGAGGGAAAGAAATGCATGTGATAGGAGCAGCGCTGGCGACGGAGCCTGCGGGGACACGACCAGTAAGGACCTTTCCTCCCCGCCGCTGCAGCCCCTTCTCCGGCGCATAAACGTTGAGTAGGCAAAACAAAACCCAGCGCTAGAGAAGCTATTCACGTGTTATCAGAAATTCGTTCAAAGGCTGCTGGGGAAGGAGAGCGCCGTGTGTGTGTGTGTGTGTGTGTGTGTGTGTTCCTCCCAATGCCTTCCAGATGCTGCGAGCAGGGGTGTAGCGCGGCACAGGTTTCCCAGGGAGAAAGCCGTGTTTATTCGGGAAGGGCTGTTGAGGCAAGAGCAAAGACCCAGAGCAACATGTGAATCACGGCGGCGCTGATGGCAGGCACCTGTGACGCTGGAAAGCTCTCCAGTTCCTTTTCCTGCACCCGAGTCGAGCGCTGCCCAGGGGTGCCTGGGACACCCAGTGCCCTGTCCAGTGGCTCCCACTGCACAACACCCAGCTGGGGCTGGGAGAGAGCACCCAGGGCACGTCGCTGGGGCTAGAGAGGAAACTTGCCCAAAACAAGCATACCTAGTGCTTTCCCAGTGTAATCATATCCTACGGAAACATCGCAGTGGTGTTGGAGGCGGCGGTGTCAGAGCCCGGGAGGGAGGGAAAAGCATTCCAGGATCACTTCACCCAGCTTGTTTCGCTGGGGATTTTGAGCTTTACGCTTTGCTTCGTGGCTGCTTTGCAAGGAGAAGCATCCTCAGAAGCAGCCAGGAGCTCCCCCACTTCGAGAACTGTGAGCTCCCGACACACACACACACAGAAAAACGCAGCTCCGAGTCAGACACAGCTAAATAAACCCACGGCAGACACACGGTCAGAAGAACGGAGCAGAGCCTTCATCTCCAACAAGCCCCGTTCCTGGAGAACTCCGTGAAACGTAAAAATGTTTTTAAACAAAAAAAACGATTAGCAAAAACCATCTTTATGTGTCAGCACAAGGCGCGATATAATAAACCTTCTGCCTCCCTCACACCTCCAGCAGCCGGAGAAAAACTGCCCTGCAAATGCGTTTTGAGATCAGATTGGGGAAAATTAATTCCATAATTCACAGGGCAGATTTGTAACGTGTGATTGCGGGGCGACACTCGGCGGGGGCTGCCGAATGAATTCTGGGTCACCAGCTAAGGTATGTTCTCTGGCTTGTATCTACCAGGTTTTATGAGGGCTGGTAACAGATTCTAAAAATATGCACAATAAACTGTTTTTTCTCCCTAAGGGGTCTATGGTTTAATTATGTTCTTAGTGAGAACCATTAAAGTGCTAAGTACCTGAAGACTCCTAATTTACTAAACTATACGCTACTAAAACCCAACAGAAGGCTATTATACACCAGAGTAAACGCTCTTCTCTGGGACTGTAAATGCACATGGTCTCTCCTTTCAGCCTCCTTATTGGCATGGCATTACATAAACTCCGACCGAGTATTTAATCCCAGTGTTAGACACCCCAGTTCAGCCTAGGGAAATCTCCAGGCTCTCCTACACGTGTGCACGAAAACAAGTCCCACATTGTCCTCAAACAACCCGCTGCTCAGACAGGGCCGGGGATGTTATTCCTATAGCGTGAGCGGCACAAATCCCAGTGCAAGTGACCACGTGGCGTGGGAGGGGGACGTTGGAGGGTGGGGAAGACCCTGTCCTCTCGACCACAAAGGAGGAGGGGCCCGGAAATATATCCCGTAAGTTTTATCCTTTGCAATGATGGGCTTTTTACCTTCCTTCACGCCACACTAATCTGTGGGATGGCTTCAGGAGACCCCGTTGCTTCCCTTTGCTTCTTTGAGCACCTCAACAGCACGAACTCACACGGCGTCTTTCAAAAAACAGCAGCAAGTTATGAATGAATCCGCTTCCAAAAGGTGAACAAAAACTCCATTATTCTGCCTGTTTGTATAAGCTAAACTCAGATTTGTCTATTGATTCAGATAACCAAAAGTCTCCCTGGCATTCATATTAAAACAACACTAAGGACAGCCGTTCAAATCATCACCCTGGGTGCCTATCGCAGAAATCTGGCTTGGTGAAAAACAAAGCAAGTCATAAATATTCCTATACCCTCTAGATACCACCATTTCTTTTCCCCTTGAAAGGCACCTACCTAACCAACACACTCAAATCTGAGTGCACTTAATGGCAGAAAAATCTTGAAAAACAGAAGGAAAGGGAACAACAGCGAACAGGAACAAATGAGGAGCGGAAGCAACTATTCCCTCAAAAGAAACAGGATTAACTTGGCACAACGGACACTTCAGTAACGGCTTGCGGGCACCGGAGGCTCCAACAGTCAAAGAGAGGGGAAGCCTTTGGCACAAACAGAAAGGTGTGAAGAGCAGCAGTACCCTGGCAAAGCAGGCTGAGAGGTATTATTGAACGTTTTCCTGACCGTTTGTGGAAGGTATGGATGAACTGTAAAGCACAGTTCTCCAGCTTCCCAAGGCAGAGGCATGAACTCATCTTCTCAGCTTCAAAGAAAAGCTCTCAGTTCTCTTGTACTTTGGACCAAAAACTAAAAAGGATTCTCCATTGCAGAGCATAATTTGATCAACATGATCCAACAGGCTGTTTCTCTGCCAGTCTATTCTGCTTCAGATCTTGACCCTTCCTCCTTACGCATCTGCAGATCAAAGCTCCACTTTCCCAAGCACGAGCAGAAACGGCTTCCCAGCCCCGTGCAGAAGAGCAAGAGGCAGCAAGCAGAAAGCAGATAAACTGGGCCACTTGCAGCTGCTGGGAAGTGTGGGAAGATGGGTGTCTTGACTGAAGCCCAACCGTCTTGTGCTGTACAATAACCAACGACTCCTGCAAAACACCCTTCTTCATAACCGGGGGAGATTATGGAGAGCTGCTGCTTCCTCACCGTGAGGCTTTGTGGTAGGCGCTCTACATGTGCAGCAACCTTGATCGATGAACAACACAGTGATTTTGCACAAAGATACACATGCAGGCAAGGGTCTTGAAAGGAAATGGAGCAGCGAACTGCTCAGCCTCTTGTGTAAATCCCAACTGTAGCTCGTGCTGTGTGTATTTTATACACACATACATAGGCGCACGTCTCCACGTGCATGCTACTAACGTAGGCCCTTTGAAACTTTCCAATTATTAATATGATTGCGATCAAAATAAAATAATAAGAAAAAAGAAAAAATCTGTATCTGTCTTAAAGCACACAGAGATCTAACGTCCGGGTGGGTCACAACAGGTCGGCTCTTCGCTCATGCAGTATCAAAATAATTAAGTCTCGATAGATCTATTAAAAAGAAAAGCTACCTATATGTTCTTGTTGGGCAGAGCTTCCCTTGTCCAGTCAATAGTAATATTCAGTTCATAGAAAAACATACTGGAATCTGCCGGCTTTAAGACAGCAACCCAAGCCAAGGAGATGTGTGTTTGACTCGGTGCCAGCACGACCATAAAATGTTGGCAATTTAGTAGAGACGTAGTGCCGCGCCACTCTCCCAAAGGACCTAAATAAACTTCAGATGTAGAACATATATTTTTACTTTTTATATATATAAATCTGCTGTTTCATTTTTAACTCCTTTCCCCAGCCGTCCCTCTGTCTAAGGTTTTTCAAAGCCGAAACAGGTCCCTACTTCTCCCGGCTGAGCGAAGCCTCAGCAATGAAAAGTTAAAAGCATGAAAAATCAGAGAAATGATTCACGTCTGGGCGTTGGGTTTCTTGGGGAATGATGGCTGCACATGTGGCTACAAACGCTGGAGGGGAAAGGGTCTTGGGAGAAAATTCTGCTGTGCAATTTCATGCCTCTGCATTATAAAATATCCCGAGGAATTATTTTTTTTTTCTGTTCACAAAGTTGCACTTGCAGAGTCACCAGTGTAGGTGAAACCTTCCTGCCACATCCCTGACATTTAGCTACAAAGCCAAGCTTTGCTCACGATGAGTCAGCCCTGATTTACCCCAGCACGTGTGAGGATGAACTTTACCAGGGGTGCACTGAAATGACAGATTTTTCAATTCCAACAAGTTGGGTGGGGGCAGAAGGATCTGTAGCTGCACTGTTTGCTTTTCCAGACTGCACCCTACCTCCTGGTCAGAGCTATCCCTCCTCCAGTAATAAAGACCACATTTCCACGGCCCACAGCATACCTGTTTATTGACACTACTCCTCCATAGCATGCCTCTGAGCTGCTCGCTGTATATAGAGTTAATTGTGGATGTATTACAGATTCACCTATTTATTCTGTACATTCTTGGAGGGATCCAGAGCTAAAATTACACAAGGAACCGTTGAACTGTTCAGACTATTTATTTGTTCGAAACCCCTTTAAAATAATTAGCGGGGCCCAGAACAGACATCTTGGCTCTGGCGGGGCCAGAAGAAGCTGGTGCAACCAACTGCAGGTCGTTACTGCCTTTGGGGAGAAGGCTTGTTTATGAAGAGCCCCAGAGATGGGTCATGTTTGGTTTAGGGAGTGGACCAGGCTGGAAGGTACGTCTGTGAGAAAGAGGAGCTAAGGGCAACACCTTCTTATCAAGAAGGTCCCATCCCAAAGGCAACGGAGGAGCTGCAGCAATCCTTCTCCAGGTTTGATAGCCAGTTGCCATTAGATGGTGCTTTCCTGCTGTGACTCCTACTCCAAGATTTTCCAACACAGAAGCGCCCTCCCTGGCCTGGCACTCTCTGATGGAGCTCACCTTCCCCAGCGGATCGCAAGGCGGGTCGTTCACCAATATTTTAAATTGCCATTTAAGAGCATATTGCAAACGTGATCCTTTAATTGGTCACTGTTATGGCTCTCTATTAGAGAAGACAAGTTTTTCCACACAAGGTAAGCCCTTGCGAAAGCACTGAAAATGTTTAAAAACAACCCGGGCCTGGTATATTTATTATATATTTCTCTATATATAAATAATTTCAAGAAAAGGAACGTACTGAGTGGAAACTCCATTTAAAATGTGATCCCAGATGGTGGCAAAGCTCTAAAATTGCAAGGCAACATGTAAAGAAAGATTAACGACCTCAAACAGGCACAAATTTATGAGGTGAAAGCCCCTGTAATCCTAGAGAAAAATGATACCGAACGTTAGACTAGACAGCTAGAAAATACCTCTGCTTAGTTCATGTGGCCTCTGCCATTTTACATTTTCGTTTAATACACGTTACTTTTGGGTTCATTTAGTCTTTTCTCCTGTAGGCCAGAGGTATCACTTTGGTACATGAGCACGCTGATGGATTTGCCAGTTCCCACCAGGTACCAGCTACCTCTTATGAGCAATTGGTAAATCAGATAACAGGCAACAGCTACACTGTTCCCCACATCCCGGGAATCAGCAGCCGAAAGGAGAGAAAACAAAGCCAAGGACACCACGTCACGCACTCATCATCTCTGTAAGACCCAAAGCTCCGCCATCAAGTGGACTGAAATGACAGGGTTTAACATTTCCAACACTAAAGCTCATGCAGTTCCTTATTCTGCCTGTGTACAAAACGTTTTGAGGAAAGGATGTCAACATTTCATCCCAAAGGTGACCCCAGCGACCAGCATCTTCCATGCTCTAAACTCTAGCTAGGACCAGATGGGACCTCTGGATCTCACAGCCCGTTACCCTGAGATCTCTGGCACCTTGAAGATCTCCTGTCCTGTTCATCCCTCTGGTGATTCCCCTCTGTGACCTCTGCAAAGTCACTCGCATGGTCTTCTCTAGACCATTGTACTGCAATATCTTTCTGCGAGAATTTTCAGTGAACTGGGATTTTCTGACCTTTTCAGTAGTGTTCCTGGCATGCTCTAGTTGATAACACAGCTGTGGAACGTTATCAAAATTACTGTGTTTTTAAAGCCGTGCAAAAACAAAACAAAAAAAAGGATATTTAGTCAACACCACACAGCAAGACAGCACAGAGCCAGTGTCGCAGTCACACAGAGCTGCTTTGCTCAGCTCACTATTTCAGACCAGGGTTATTCCCTGCTTTGCTGTAGCCCTGGGATGTAGTAGATGAGCCGCTTGGACGCAGCACCGGGATGCTGCCTGCTATGGGAAATGGACAACCATCACCTGTGGGTACAACAGGGATGAGGATGCATGAACCAAAAGCTATCCCAGGACTCCCGTCCGCTGCTTTGCAAATCAAGGTCTCTGTCTTCCATTGGAAGTTGCAGAGCCCTGGGCTGTGACGGTGTTCTGCTGCCAAGAGATACAGCCATAACTACCAGAGGGTCAGAAAAGTGCTTAAAATTCAACTTAAGTACTAAAAATACAGATCACAGGCTGCCCTAAGTAGCCGAAGCCGAACCTACAACACAGAAGATGGTCAGAAGAGGAGGAGGAGGAGGAGGAGGAGGAGGAAAAACTACCTGCCATGTTGAAAAAGAAGACATGCTTGCATTCAGTTAGGAAGAAGCCCATACCCCCAGAGCACAGCCTGCTGTCCCTGCTGAGAATCTACCAGCAAATTGTCTTCTGGGTCTGCTGGTACAACCCTGCTTTGTCCAGTTGAGAACGAGCGCCGTAAGGTGAGAAACCCTGCTGCTCTGCCACCCCTGCGAGCACCCGGGATGCCTGTGTGGACCGTGGATGCTGCCAAGTGATTTTCAGCCTTTCTGCTCTCACCTGAAAGGTGCCAGTGCTCTCCCCTTCCCAGTGCGGGGGAAAGCCCCGGATACAGATGCAGGGGATAATGGAGCTGACGGGGCCACTTCATCCTGGTGGATCAGCCCCAAACAGCAAGCTATTTCCAAACCAGACAGCACCCATTTTCCATCTACACCAAAGACCCTCGACTCTCTCTGCCTTTGGGGATGTGCTCTGAAGGGCCAATCCAGTGCTTTAGAGAGAGGGTGAAAGAACATCTTTCCGAACATCTTTCCAACTGCTATGCCTGCTCAGGCGGACCCAGGGAGCCTGGCTTTAACCTACCACTCACGCTTCTAAAAAACGTACCATGACTGCTCTCCCAAAGGCCCTCACTACTTCACTTTTTTTTCCTTTTTAAAAGTCCAGTGCTAAAACCGGGATCATATCGCCTTCAGAGGGCTTTTTTTTTTTTTTGGTGTGCGCTCATAAATACGATGTTCAGCACCAGGCCAAGGAACACATGGGGAAAACCCACGGGCGGCGAACGCCAGCAAAGCCCCCGGCTCGTGCCTCTGTTTGGATTAGGCAGTTTCGTGGCCTGGACGTTTACAGTTGGGTTAGGTTGTTTTTTTGGGTTGTTGGTTGTTTTTTTTTCCCCCCCTCACAACTTGAGACAAACAGTGGGATCTTTCATAAAATGTGTTCACAAAGGGTAAATTGTGCCATTAGGAACCGACTACCTGGACGGTCATTTGAATTCTCCGAACTGGAACGCCACCGTGCTCCATGCCAAATCCAGGGCTGGGGGCAGGAGGGGGAACTTGGCATCATGAGCTGCCTCGTTTAACTCTCCGGCTGCCCGAGAGACAGAGTACGCTCAACATTGTCTGCCTCAAATGTGGGTATTTCAACCAACCAGCTGGTTTGAGCAGTCGCTGTAAATGAAACATCCAAGGGGTGGAAGGGGCTGAGGGTATGGTGTGAAGGCCATCGTGGTGCTGGTTAGCTCTGCGAGACACCTGGGCTTTTACCGAGACTTTGAGCCAAGTCAGAAGAAGACAGAGAGTAACGTAAATTGAAACTTTCATCTTGAAACAAAAGAGTGATCCCAACACTCACCAGGTGCTTCTGCAAGGCTGGAGAGGGTGAAACAAGCCAAAGATGGTCAGCTGCCATCCATCCTCCTGGATGGCTGTAAAAAGACCTGCCATGTGTTCCTGTTACGCTGTCAACTGTAACTTAAAGAATCCTTCCAAAATACCAAAAAACCCTGAACTGACTCTTCACCCCATTGGAGAACTGCAAAAATGGGTGGCTATCATTAGGAATACATGTTTTGCCTAAGAGTCCCAGCACGCAGCCTGGGAAAAGCCCTGGGGAAGGCTTCTGGGGTGGGTAACATCAGTGAGGTCTGCTCCCCCATGCTTTAGTTGTTCTGGCACCAGGTTAATACCTATTTCTTTCTTATCTGTCATTAAGGGCAAGATGAAAATAAAGGTCCTTGGAGATTGAGAAGGTACAGGGCACAGAGCTACTCTGCTCTTCTGTACTGAGAAGGACACCCGAGGACCTCCCAGAGCAGACAGATGTCTCTGCTCCTGTAGACCTCACCTCTTTGCTTCAGATGCCAAAACAGAGATTTCTAACACGTGTTCTCCTCTTGCTTCATGTGCTCTTCCAGCCCATTTTTCAGCAGTACGGCCTGACAACTCTGCCACATACATTTTCCAATTTATTGACAGGTCTTGCATGCTTATAATGAAGATGTAAATTTTTATTTTTTTTTTTTAAATTCAAAACGGTTATGCCAATTCAATCCAAGTTGAATATATAGATAATGTGGTACATCTTATTCTTATTCTCCTCTAGAAACTACACTGATATAAACACCAGGCTTACTCTGCCCATTCTAGTCCACAGTATTTTACAAATTTAACTATTTCTCTATAGCTGAAGCTGTTCAGCTCCTAGACACGTTGTAAGCAGGCAGAAAGATTTCTCTGCGACACTTGGTCAAAGGGGCCTTTTAAATCGACATATAAATTCCTCATCCCTTTCACTGGACACTTCGTGATGCTCACGCTGAGGCTGCTTTACTCTGCTAGAGGTACCAGCTCCGCAGGACACACAGTGGTCGATTCAGAGAATTCAGGCCTGAATCTCCTGTTCATCTAAAAGCACTTACAGAGCAGGACGGAATAAAAATAATCCTTTTGTTTTCTAAGGGAAAAAAGAAAAAAATCTGCTAAAGCATAAGAGTCTGGAAAGCTGCGAGTGTCACCTCCTGCGTCAGCCATTCTCCCCCACGTGAACAAGAAAGCAGGAAAACCAGGTAGCTCTCCCCAAGACGTAGCCAAAAGCTTAGCAGAGCTCACTTCTGTTTTAAGCTTTCTCCCTAGTAACAAAGGATGCAGACCAAAAGAATTCAGGACAAGTAAAACAACTCACTAGAAAACTCCTTGCCATGAGGAGCCAATAAACAAACTCTTTCAACAGTTGGATGAACCCAGCAGCCAGTTCTGCCCCCTCTCGCCAGCGAATCGCGCCTCTACAGCCATTTAAACAGGCACTGCATCTTCTTGGCTGGAAACCATCCAAATAACCCTTTTTTTTTTTAATTAAACAGTTACAAATAGTGACTTCTCACATAGACATGGCAATTTGCTAGGAAGTCACACACACGCATAGTGACATAGATAGAAATATTAAATTCTGCTAATGCCAGGAAACAGGCTTGGGCATCTTTGGATATCAGGATACAAAAGTGTGCTTGTTATAAATGTCCTCGTCCTGCTCAAGGCCTTCCTTGGGTAAAAATAATAATTACCTATATTTTTAAGGACAATTTAGGAATGGAAAGTTCTACAGTACATTCTTAATAACTCCAGCGGTTTATCTTCCGGCACAAAAACGTGACAGATTTTAAGCAGCACATGCTGGAGGAGCTTGTTAACCGAGAAGGACTTTACGTTGCCTGCAGGGTTGGGTGAAGCTTCTCCTACCAGCACCAACCAACAGGCATGTGAACGTTCAAACCCTTTTGCCAGGAGGTCTGTCAAGTATTTCGCTTGTGTAATCGCCTTGCTTGTTTTGTAAGTGTTGCTTGTTTCTAAGCTTCCCCCCTCCCCGCCCCCAAAATAATTAAATAAATTCTGCAGACAGATAAATTCCACCCAATAAATGTGTCGCTCCACTATCCCCACGGACGTAATAATGCCCTCACACTTGTCCCGAGTTGGAGAGCTTGCAAATCATCGTTATAAATAAGACTGCCGACCTCAGCCAAACGTCTCATTTTTAATAAAGCCTTTTACCTCCTTTCCTAACACCAAATAACAACCCGGCGCAGGAGCTCAGAGCCCCAGCAACCGCGGGATGGCAGCCCCCTTTCCTCCGGGCTCTGCCTGCCTGCTCCGTGCCGGGGTCGCCGCGCCGGCTGGTCCCCGTGTCGCCGCGGGGCTCGAGCCGTCGTGTTTACCCAGGGCGGGTTTTTTGGGGCTGGATTTCTCGCATATTCCCCTACCGCTGGCACCAGCCCGTCACCCCCGGGAGAGGCACGCGCCTGCCCCAAACACTGCGCCCATTGATGCCGTGGGGCTGGGGCGATGCCGGGGCGGCCGGGGGTGTGTGTGTGTGTGTGTGTGTGTGTGTGTGTGTGTGTGTTTGTCTGATGAAGTTAGGTTCTCGCCGGGTATTTAATATTCCCCGTCATGCAGGGCTGTTTCTCCTTGAGCCTGCCTGTCAGTTAAGCCCGGGGATGTTTATTTTAACGGCCACTTGTGGTCAAGGCTGGTGCCAGTTGTACGGCATCGGTTACGCAGATTTAACACTGGGGACTCGGCCCCCGGCTCCCAGAGCACGGAAGGCAGCCAGGGCCGCCCTGGACTAATGTGAAACAACTGAACTCTTCCAGCAGTCCCCGCTCCAGCTTTAACCCTTCCCGGGCAGGAGCCTGGCTGCCTCCCCCGCGGCTCAGCCTTCCCCGCAGCCGCAGACGTTCTCCCAGTGTCCATCTTTCCCGGGCCCCGTCCCTTCTGCTGCTCCTCAACCCCTCCAACCCCCGGCAGCAAACAGTCTTGTTGGGGTGATGATCTGAAAGCTCCAAGAAGAATGGAAGATGTATATTGTTGCTCAAGGAAGCAGCTTTTTGGGGGGAAGAAGAGGATTTTTATGGCTCTTACGGATTTATCATTACCCCAAGGGCACAGCTGGGAGTGATGCCCCGGGGCGAGTGTGGGATGCTCCGCACCTTGGCCAGTGAAGTCCCAGCCACCAACACATCCCCTGCAGCTACCACCCGGTGACATTCCAGCTCACACCCTCCTCCCTGCGACGGGAGCCTGGCTTCAGTGCACCCTTCCTCCCCAAAACCAAGCCTCGTGGAGAAGGAACATGCATCGCAGTGCGAGCCCCTGCTGCTAGGCAAGAGCCAGGAGGATGCTAAAATGTTAAATAAACTGTGGTCCGCAGCAAAATTATGCATCATTTTTGATCGTCTGGACTGTCTCCAAGATGCTAATCAGCCCCAGATTAAGTCATCAACCAAACTGATGAGCAATCACATTTTGTCAGTACAGCTGGACATCATTACTTGGGAGCTGATCTTTCACCGGAGAGGGAAGGCGGCTTTTTGCCATTGATCAGACTGGAAGAGAGGAAAGCGGGAGGACAACAGAGGACCTGTGCTGAGCGCCACGGTCTCTACATGCCAGCAGCTCCAGCTCTCTGCCCGGTGCGTGCTCACCAAAATTGCCTCTTGCCATCCCAACTCAACGACTGCCGCCTTTTGCCCGGCCACCGCCGCCACGCCGGTCTGGATCCGTTGGCAAACGACTGCTCCAGGTCTCAAAGCAAGCACGTGTTGCAGTGTTTTCCCGAATTACTACACACATCAAGAGGCAGATACGTTTTCCATGGAGAAACATCAGCCTGTGGATACTGTTAACAACTATGTGGGGCAATAATTAAGAGAAACCCACTAATGGTGAAGTACAGAGAAAATCTAAGCGTTGCAATGCTCAAATCCCAAGTTAATTTGTTGAGAATTTGTTAACGGGAACAGATTCAAGGCTTGTTCGCAACATAACCCCACTGGGTTTGCCGAGTCCTAACTGAGATCAAAGCCGTTCTTGAAGAGTTAAAACTTGCCATATAAAAAACTTATTAAAAAATAATTTAAAACTGGAGGAGAAGCAGGTCTAGCTCTTTAATAAAGAGATACAAAATATGTCTGGAAGACAAAGTACTCATCCTGAATTTCTTGCTCTAAAAATAATGAAATATCAAAAAAATATGAATGCTGGCAACATTCATTAAGAGAAGGATTTCTTCATATATTTTAGTACAGCTTAAGAGGAAATAACAAGTTGCTATCAGGTAGTTTACTCTTTGCACAGATCTTAGACACGGATAACAGAGCGCCATGTTTTCAAACGATTCCTTCCCTATGGTTTTCTCATCCACGTCAATTTTTCCGTAGCCAATACACCCCGCGCTTTATTAGGCTGTAGTGAGAGATGAGAGGGTTGGTCTCCTCCAGCCCTTCCCACACACATCTGGCTGCCACACGGGAGCCACCGCTCCGCTGCCCCGCGTCCTCCCTCCGGAACACGCCGGCAGATTTTAAGTGATGATCTTAATGGAGAGACTAAGAGGTGAGAATGTAACTCACCGCGTACGGCCGAAACTCTCCCGTGCGTTATTGTATGTGACTGTAACGTCCGAGTGAAACCTCCTCCGGTAACTTTACATACAAGGAGGAGTTTCTCCTCCCAGCAAGCGAGAGCGCCCGCCCGGCGCAGAGGAGTAATTCCTTCACTGCTTTAGCTGAACCTGGCCTGACAGCCTTCCTCAGATCTTGTTACCTGTAACGAACAGGCCATTTCTAATCCCTACATTTTCATCCCACTACATCTGTAATGTCTTTATCAGCTTCTGGAAGCAGATACAAAATTATATATAAACACGAGCACATAAATCAAAATAAAACCCTACAAAAAAAGACCAGCTACGCTGTCTCACCCAACAACCCCCCCCTCCTGCTTTTCACATGTGCTTCTACTTAAACAAGAGATAAAGTTCTGTTATAGCCCAACAAATTTATTCCGTTTTGCCATCAATCTTGTAAGTAAAATGGCCACATAGAGCATTCGCTGCAATGTCAGCATCCTAAGTTTCTACAACAACCTAAGAATTGCCTAAGTAAGAGGAAATATTCCAGGGCATCCCCAGCTTGCTGAGGCCTCCTGTGAGCAGGGTTTGGACCAAGTGATGTCCAAGCTCTCAGCCAACCTCTACTGCTCTGCTCTGCCACAAGCAGCCTCCTCCTATTCAATAATCTGATAAAACCCATCGTCAGCCCAGCCCGGCTTCTCCTCTTCCTCCCGCCTGCTCCGAGGAAGAGGGTGGCATCTCCTCTGCCACATGTGTCAGGCAGAAACAGGCAAATCCCGCATCCATGAGAGGTTTGGCTCCATCCGGAGCTCTCCTGCCAAGATGGTGGGCTGCCTGGATGTGCACACTGGCAACGGCATCCGGAGTCCACGCAGACACACAGGGAAGAGGGATGATGACATTTAAGTCACAGCGAAGCCACAGTTTCAGCCCAACAGGACAGCTACCTGCAGCCTCTTTTTAATTCATTCCACTGAAAAAAACCCCACCAAAACCCAAAAAAAAAGAAAGAAAAAAAGAGGAGAAACTATCTGTTTCAGAGCAGGTGAGCAAGGCAATGGAGACGAAATAAGAACGTGAGCTCAGATGCTTTATAATAAAAGGCTGGGAATCCGAAGGCAAAGCTGCATCGTGTTAAAATTCAAGACTAATTTAAAGTCTTGTTCCTTAGTGCAAAAGCTGGAAAGACGCCCAAGCGAACAGAGGAGGGAAAAAATAATAACCAGGCCAATTGTATATTTCTCCTAGAAATTCCATGTCAGAACGTACCTCGCGACTCACACTCGCGGGCTCCAATTTCAATAAATCAACACAGCATGCAGGGTAACAGTAGCGCAAGTCTTTCTCTCTTTCCATAATACACCCAGGTAAAATCACCGTGAAGCGAAGAACAAAATGCCCATTCTTTCTGGTGCTTGGCAAGGGGACAAATTACTTTCTGCACCTCTCTGTGTTGAAGGACTAGTTATTAAATACAGTCTAAGCTGCCTTTCCAGCTGTACTTAAATCAAGGACAAAATAAAGCGAACGGCACTGTCCACAAGAAATTCAGAGAGCAAAAGAGCAACGTTAGGATGAGGCCACCCCCACGCACGTCTCTGCCTACCCAAGTATTTAAATAATTTGGATTTGCAATGCAGAGCAAAGCCATACAGCCCCGTCACACGCAGCCGCTGCCCAGAACTGCACAGACCTGTGTAATGTGCCACAATTTTTGCCAGTAATTTACGGATTATTCCAACCATCTAAGCCCAGTCCTGAGCATCCCACTGCCAAGAAAGAACAAACAAGAAGGTGAGAGTGAGCTCAGCGCTGTCCCACTTGCTCATCCCAAACGCCTTTGCACGAAAAAACCCCCGGTATTTTTGTTTGAACAGCAGTTTGTCCATGTCTGGGACCCAGTTATGCTGAATGCCGTGGAAATACCGAGGAAGTGAGAGATCAGAGCAGAAAGCCTAATAAAGACACGGCACAACTTAAGGGAGGAAAGGAGTACAAAAAATGCGACGTGGCTAAAATGCTGTATTAAATCTACACTATATTAAATCAGCGTCATCGGCGAGGACAGAAGAGGGGTCTCCCTGGCCCTTGGTGTCCCCCCCCCACCTCGCCTACACCATAATGACATTTCATGCCACTTGTGCTACAAATCATTTTACATTTCCTTTATAATCCCTCTGTTTTGTGAGGTGTAACTTCGTTACCGGACGGCACCGGGAGCTGAAACGCGACGCAGGCGTTATTTTGGAGGGTGGAGGGAGGGCAGCGCCCCAAGCTCCCACAAGCTTCCCAGAGGGTTTGTAGCCAGCTTTTTCCTTTCTAACTCAGTGCCAAGAAGGAGATAGCCGGTGGGAACAGAAAATGTCTATAGAGACTTTTAAAATGTCAGATTTCTTTTTTTTTTCGCCCTTGAAATGTGAATTTTCAGTCAGTCTCTTGGCACGTTGGCTTTCGGAAAGAACAGAAAAAATCCTTATCTAGAGAAAGGTGGTTTATTACAATCACAACCAGAATGTGCCAGTGGTCAGTGGGTCCAACTCCCTGAACCACCTCCAGAAACCTCTCCTGAAAGCCATGTAGCAGTGGAAGATGTCCCACAGCCAGTGCCCCTGTGCGCCACAGAAAGCCACCAGGGAAAAGCAAAGGCTTTGGGAACAGACTCTTCCAGAAAAAGAGCAGTCAAATGAAATAAAGCCACAGGCTCGTCCTTTTGGGGGGCAACAGAAAGCATTGTGCCATGCATAGGTAATGTGGATTTTCCATTACATTCTTCAGCACTTCTGCACAGAGGCAAACTTTCCCCGAATAACCCCTCAACTATTTGTTGTTATTAAATTACATCTTTAGCTTGCCACATAAAACACCTTGGAGACTTTGTGCCTTCCATAAAATATTTAAAAAGTAAGCTTCTCGCCCACACAAGTGGCTCAGTGCATTAAAAGTATGCACCTACCCAAAAAGAAAAGAGTTGCTCGAACCTACGTATTAGTGATTAACACGTTTCCAAGTCGATGCACTAATTAAAATAAAATTTACAAATAAGTCAGCCAGGAAGTAAAACTCCTTAACAGCACTTGCCATTAATACATCTATAGTTCACCATTGCCAGCAATTTCCTCCTATATTTAGAGGAAAAAATAGTTATGAACTGCTAACCGTTGCTTCATGTTCAGCTGGTACCACTGTTAATAACTCCTCATTCCCAAGGATGAGGAACAAACCAGCAAACACGGGAAGAGCCGCCAACTCCGGAGAGGACCGTGAGCCCCTTGGGGTCAGACGGACTGAAGAGTCCGTGGCACCTCTCCAGCCGGAGGAAACGCTACAGAAAAACGTGGATGGGGATAAATTTAATCAGACTTATAACCCGGGACCACTTCAGCCCAGTAATGACAACGCTTTACAATCTGTTGTCATCTTTTAGCAGATGCGCCCAGGCTGTGACCGCAGCCGAGCTTACGTCACCCCAGCCCCTCTCCCTCGTCCCCCCGACAGTCCCTCCCCCTCGCTGAACCATTTTTTCCACTTCCCCACCTCACTGCCAGCATATGTATCAAAAATACCCAAATAATTTTCTCCATATAAACATTACTGCGGTTGATCTTACAGAACTTAATTATTTGAAGGCAATCCCACGTGAATGAAGAAATAAACCAGAATTTTCCAGTTAAAAAATAATAATAAAAAAAGACTTGATAGTCTTATCCCAAAGCAGAAGTTCTCAATATGCAGCGCACATGAAACTCATTTCTGGTGTTGCCTACCACCACCAAAGCAATGGATGTTGTGTGAACACACTCTCCTGCTCCTCAGCTGAGGGAGCACCAGCTTTCGTCCACCGCAGCAGCATTTTTGCCCACACACAAGCCGTTGCAACACGCAAGCCTCACAACTGCATGTGCAAAGCTGATATTCACAAAGAAAAATAGGTATTTAGAACCTGACTAAGGGCCTGCACAAGGTCTTGACCCCATGGACCGAAGCACAGAAGCATCCTGCAGTTGCACACGCATTTGCTCGCATCTTTTTGGAACTCTGCGTCTCTCCCAGGTGCTACAAGAGATACGTGGAACAGGCAGAGCACCGACTCAGTCCCGTGTTCGTTATAAAGTGCTAAGGGCTAAAGTAATTCTACATAAACTTCTTATGCAACTTGACTTAAAAAGGACTGAACTCCAAAAACGTGACTCCAACACCCCGCTCACCTGGAGCATGTCTAAACATCCAGCTGGTCCCTAAGACAATGCAACTGGGAGGCAGGAAGAAAAAGCCGTGCACAGAAGTACCGTTTTACAAGCCTGCATTTCACAGGACAAAAAGGAAAACGCTGCCACGTTTCGACGGAGGAGGCTCAGAGCTTTGAATGCAGATAAACTTCTCGTTCTTCCCCAGAGCCCCCAGCAAGCCACTAGCACAGCACCCTCACAGTAGATATAATTATCATCCTTCTTCCTGACGTGGAGGAAAGCAGATCTTCGGCAATCTAGGAAACTGATACCGACTACCAAAGAGATTTGCGGAGGTTCAGGAGAATGGAATTTCGGTCACCACCAAGGGAAATCAAGGGCAGCCTGGTTACGAATTTCAAATTTGGTTGAATTTGTTTTCAGCACTTTGGTTTCCACAGCCAGCAAACGCTTCTGAAAGAGTCTCATTAAAAATTCACTGTCCTGCTCTCATGAGCTTTGAGGGGAAAAGCAAAGAGCAACTGACTTTCCAAACTATTTTAAGGCTTGGATGAATTAATAAATACAGATAAACAAGCCCAGGAAAGGGAAGGAGCTGGGCAAATCTGCACTTGAAAGACTCCTTTACCAGGCTCCCCAGATCAGTAACAAAGCAGCCAACCGAAATGTGAAAATTACGCTTTTGTTCTTGTTCTGGTTACAAGGAAAGAGGATTCTTAAATTATTAGGGACGACTTTGTGCAGACAGTGCCAATAGGTGTCAGCTTGCAGCAGGGAGCCCGGGAGCCTTTCGCAGGTATGTGCCGACGGCAGCCGCCGCTCTCCTCAATGGGTCAATGTTTTGTGCTCGCCCCAGCGTCGTGCCTGCCACGAGCGGCACGGCGTGTTGTTGGAAGGAACCGGATCCCTCCCCTCCTCCCACCCTGGAACGGCTTTAACGAGGAGTGTGGTTCCCGGTGGATATGGAAAAACTAACATCGGCGGCGGCTGCTGCTGCTGCTGCTGGGAGGAAAACGGACTCCTTGCAAAAAAAAAAATAATAATAATAATCAGGCGGCTCTAAGGAGACGTGAGTGGCGATGCAGATAGGAGGGGCTCTGTACCCAGCCCTCAGCGGGGACCCACACGTACCACTGCCCCATCTTCTGCAACCACATCAGTACAATTTATACGACGTGATGACACAACCGTGCCACCACGTTCTGCGAGTTTCTGTGCTGCTGGAAACCTCCTACCATTACTGACCCCTGCGACTGCCCGCAGCACCTCGCCAGGGACCAGCTTGCTGGTAACAGCATTTCTTCCTCAAAATGGAGCATTTTAAAATAAATCCGCTGCCCCCATAAACAGCCCATTCGTAGTACCAAATGGAAACGACTCCAGAGGTAGAATGGAGTTGAGAAACGTCCTGTGTTTCCCGGCACTTTCTGAAGCAACAATTTCATATTTGCCTCAGGACGGTCATGGTTATTTGCTGCCTTGTTTGCAAATGTGCCATGCCTGGAGCAGAAAAGAAAATGTTGGGAGGGGAGATAATGAAATACACAAGTCAACAACAGAAATACTTGCCTGCAGGCTTGGCTGCCTGGAGGTATCTCAAACATCTTCTAACTCTGGTTTTACAGTGGACTAGACTCAACCCAAAAGAGGCTTTTACTCAATTGCCAAGGGTCAGTGGAAGATGACAATAATCACGTTGCTCAATGTCAGAGAGAAAAGGGGCTCCAGGGCTCCCAGGAGAGCTCCCAGCAGAACCTGCAAACCACTGCATGAGGGAATCCATGCTGGGGGCTCAGCCCTTGGCTGGAAAGGGGACTAAGGAATGGCATTCACCGTCCTGATGAAGTCATGCACATGGCAGCGTAAGGGCAGATACTCCAGCAGGAATAAAAGTACCAGTGCAGACTCATTCCTGCTTTCAACCAGCAAGTTGGTTATTACCCACCGTTCAAAGGGAAGAGGGGAAAAACTGTCCAGAGACGTGCTGGACCATGCAGCGTTTGCAATGAGGTGACAAAAACCCAAACGAAAGCGTAGCCAAATCTTCCTGCCAGCTTGTCCTGAATGTTTTGCCAGCAGCAGTTGGGTGGCCTGTTTGAGAAAGGAGAGATTAGGACAGTTACCCTCATTAGTACCATGCCAGGTGCCAGCAGAAGAGGAACTGTGGCCCTGCAGGTTTGAGAACCCTCTCACAGAGGACATCACAATAACGTGAACCACAGTCAGCCTCCAAGGAACTTCACAGAGCAAGGACCTCTGGAGACCATTCTGGCTGGACCAGGGAAGAAGAGTGATGGACACCCACCCTAGAAGAAGAGGAGAAGGAACTGAAAGGGCAAGGAACCCAGCTGGAAGAGCAGAGGCAGATAGGTTGGGTCTCCTAAGAAGCACTGTTATATTTTCATTTGGCTGCAGGGGGATGAAGGGGCTGTAAGAGACTCCTGTTTGGTCTGAGGAAGGTCTGTACGATACGGTTGAGTGGGATAATACAAGACGGGCACCGCGAGCAGGGTGGGAGTGGGCCGAGAGCAATGGGAAGCACAGGAGGTGGTCTGGCCCAAGTCAAGGGAAGCAGGAGGTGACCTGGTCCTGGGTATTGGGCCGGGGGTCAGAATGGGATTCACAGGTGAGCTGACGTGGCGGAGCAGGACAAGGGATCAGATCCAGCCCTAGGAGAAGGAACCAAGGACCAAGAAAGCACAGGGTTTCCCAAAGCCAGCTGGACGGAGATCAGAGATGAGGTGGGCCTCAATGGCAGTCCAGTTCCTCTGGTGCAAATCTCCCACCTCATGGATATGATCCAGGTCCTGCAGAGCTAATGAAGCAATAACTTCTTCCAAAAACAAGAAACGTTGAGAATGCCGGTGTACAGGGCTGCTGGAGAGGGAGGCGAAAGGCAACTGCTTGCAGAAAATGGCAGCTCCTCTGTAAAGTTTGCTTTGTCCAACAGCAATATCTGAATTTCATCTCTCACAGCTTCTCCATCAAAAAAATTACAACGTCAAAAGTACAAATATGAAAACCTGCCGAGCAGTCTGGGCATAAAGACCCCCAAAATGCCAGTGCACCCAGCCTCCTGCTACACCCGCTCAGAGTCTCTGCAAGCAACAGGGTTCTGCTCCCCTTTTCACAAAGTTTTCAGCCTTTTCTTATCCTTCAGTTATGCTGCATATCAGCCACCCCTCACCACAGGGAAGGGTTGGATACGTGCTAGTTAAACAGAGAACTGCTGAATAGGAGGAAGAACTATTGAAAGAAATTCAGAATAACCGTGATTTAAAAAAAAATACAAATGAAATTTCCATAGATGTTCATAAGAAGAAACCAAATAACTAAATTCTAAGTACATTATACTAATGTATTGTTATACTAATCCATTATTATTATTAAAGTGGTATGAATCTATTAGTCTATTATGGAGGAAATACTAGCTTATTATGAAGGAAAAAGGCAAAACTGTTGTACATCAGTGAAAACATTCTTCCATGAGAAGAATCTCTTCCTGAGACCTGGCACGCAACATCGGGGGAAATGGGGGAAAACCAGAGTGCAACAGTTAGGGATTGCTGGTGAACGCTGGTTTAATGCTTTAATTTTAGGGTCTTCATGGTGAGAAAAATACGTTGCACGGTGCTTTGCAGTTAGGACTAACCATGAGGCCGTTCCACGGCGTGATTGCAACAGGCGGCAGCGAAATGTGCGGTGAGGCTTTCCGAGTGCAGGCAGAGGAGGAAAAGCAGGAGGAGGGGAGAGGAAGGGAGAGGAGGGGAGAGGANAGGGAGGAGGAGAGGGATTTGGGGGGCTGGCAGGGCTGGGGGGCCGGCGTTCCCGCAGAGGGCAGCATCGCCCCTGCGCAGCCGGGAGGGCAGCCAGCCCCGCTCCTTGCTCCCCGCTTTGGCACCCGAAACAATGCCTGAGGTGGGCGAGATTTGTCATCCTCCAGCAGCAGTTATGAATAAAGGGAACTTCAGGAAAACACAGCGAAAAAGCCAAAACCCGCCAGGATTAAAAAAGCCACACATCACCACGCTCCCAAACATTGAGAAACAAGTTCAAGCTTGCAATTGCACCCCTTGGCATAAAATTCAGAGGGCAGTTACACAAACGAAGGAAGGGTACAGCTCTGCATGGATGGTCTTAGATGGGTTTCAGATGTTCATGTTTCAAGGTGGGGCTCCTCTGAGCCTCTTGATGCATCAAATGAGGGGGCAGACTCAGAGATACCCAACTTCTGAACATCCTCTAGCTCCTTGCCACGGTCAGTGGAGAGGACAGTCCACAATGCATGGGATCTACTGGCTCGTACTCAATTAAAAATATATCAGACAGCTGTCATATGTGACATTATACCAAAACACATTTTTCTAATATCCCTAGTGTAAAGTGTAAACCATAAACTTTAGGCTGAAATCATCACAGCGGTATTAACGTTGAATTCTAAAAATGACAGATTATTTTTTTTATTTTTATTTTATAAAAACTTCCTGCTACCTTTTCCTCAGGGCTTTTTTTTTTTTCTTCAGATTCAGAAACTTGCAAAAAAAGAAGGAATTACAGGTGGATCACGCCCGTGAACAAAATACAGACACCAGTGCACAAGAAGCGATTAAGTCACTTACTGGCAAACTCCTGGTTGTCAGGGAAAGGGTTAATTCTAGCGACATTGGAGCTTTATTGTGTGCACAGCCAGAATTAGCTTACACTACAAAATGAAACACCGTGAAACCTGTACTGCATTAAGGTTAGTGGAACTACATAATAATTTATGAACTGGACTATGGTTTACACCACAGACAAACAATCGCTAAGCAGGAGGTCTTAGGAAGCCGAAGGTTAAAGGTGATTGCATATTACCTGAACTTCCCTTCAATAACTCAACACATGACTATTAGCCTGGTTTATCTGGCTCTATTAAGAAGAGCCGATGAAAACTTTTAATCTGCTTCCAAATGGCTCCAGGCACTGGGTAGATATTAGCTTGTTTTGTTGGGAGCACCGAAATAAAACAAAAACGGGGGCGCTCCGTTCCCCAGCCCTCATTAGGACTTTTAAGAGCTGTGGACTCCGAGGGGACACCTCGCTGAGGGTGACACAGCCCTGCCTGCACCTCTGTCCCCGGACAGGCAGGAACTGTCCCTTGGAGGGATCCGCATTCCTCCAGGTCAAACCCCAGCAAAATCGGCATCTGGCACCAGGAGCCTTTCTGCTCTGGGAACATTTCACCGCTTTAATTGCCCCATCGGTTTATTATGCTTATAAATGTTATTCCAAGTGGTTTCCCTCCTCACATTACCTGTCCTGCCACCGGACATCTCCCATCACACACCGCACCCCAAGGAGCTCTTGGTAAGATGCTCCTGGAAGGAAACCTCAGTCATAAATTACCACCAACTCACTACAAGTGACAAATTACCTTGTACCCTAAATCAGGATGAACAACTTCTGCGTGCTGGGCGATGCCCTTACCACTGCCTGAGTGCCAGCTCTGCTCCGCGCTTGCTCTAACGAACCCCGCGAGCTGCCTCTGCACCCCCTCCTGCTCACAGAGCATCCTGTGTGGAATTCGGATGCCAGGACTCCCCCTTGTTCCCCTTCTGCACCACTCCCGGGACACGGGAAGCCGGCCCCAAACACTGAGCGAGTTCAACACGTTTTGCCCCGAAATAGCATGACTTTGGCTGACAATAAAGAATGACCTTATGGTCCTGCCAACAAAGTTTCCGAAAATAATCCTTTCATGGGTTTTATGTGATAGCAGCTGTAAGCATTTCAAAGCATTAACAGGGGGGTTTCCCCACCCTGCTCCTTTTCAGCTTGGCAATACTACAATTAAACAATACGTTTCATTTCTTGAGTAAAAGCTGGATTACACAGCTACTGCTTTGTTGTTTTGCATATTTGTTTTACTCTAGTGCCTATAGGGCTGAAACAAAGAGAGGGCCCTGCCCCGAAGAGTTTACACTCTTAATTAATCTTGATTAAGGTAGCAGCTCCCTATAGCTCCAGCCCCAATGACTGCTGTTTCTCTTACAGGGACACATCTAAAAGGCAGTAGAGTCCCTAAAAGAGTCTCGGCCACTTCTGCAGGCAGAAAGTCAGGGTGTGGAGACCTCCTGGGTATTGCTGCTCCTGGGACAGGACAGTGGCAGCAGCCCTGGGAGGTCCCAGGCATGGGAAGGACCCCGGTACAGCAGATGCCCCTTGCTGTGTCGCCCACAGGGACCACGCCAGGGCACATCGCAGGGCAGCAGAGGCACGCTGGACCCCGCAGCCAGCGGGGGCTCCCCACGGCAGAGCCAACTGCAATCAATTCCCCGAGTCAAACATGCTGCAGCACCAAAAATGCCTCCATACAGCACCACTGTGCCCAGCTGGGGCTCCTGCCACTGTGGGATGGCTGGGGACAGGGAGGTGACCCCTATGGAAATTTGTATTTCTTTTGGATCATCCATGAGTTTTTTTGAAACAAAGTGACCTTACTTAAATCCATGTAATTTGGATAGTCAATCTCTTCTCCCAAGTAACAAGCAACAGGACAAGAGGAAATGGCCTCAAGTTGTGCCAGGGGAGGTTTAGGCTGGATATTAGGAAAAACTTCTTTACTGAAAGGGTTATCAAGCATTGGAACAGGCTGCCCAGGGAGGTGGTGGAATCGCCGTCCCTGGAGGTATTTAAAAGACGGGCAGACGTGGTGCTGAGGGACATGGTTTAGGGGTGGTTTTGGCATAGGTTTATGGTTGGACTCGATGATCTTGAAGGTCTCTTCCAAGATTCTATGATTCTGTGACGTTGCATTTTGCAACGTGATTTTGCATGTTTGCTGCAAAATCAAGTGGGGTGGGAAGACGCGGGGGGGTGTGTGTGTGTGTGTTAGGGGGAGACTGTTCTGTTACCTCTGCACAGCACAGTAAAGCCAAATTTGCAGACCTGTGAGACATTTCAGATGATCAGTGCAGCACTGTACTGGAGGGTAGAAGACAGGGAAGGGTGTGGAGAATGTACCTGCGTGGTGAGCATCACCCTGGGGAGAAGGGAAAGGGATCTCATAAACTCGCCGTAACAGGTTTCATGTGGCGATCTGTCAGCCCTACAGCCTTTTCTCACCCAAAAAGCTGTCTACACGTCTCCTTTCTCCACAGCAATGCCCACCTCTCCTCTGGCAGCACAGCCATTTAATTCAGCACATTTTAACCAGCACTCACTGACTGCATCTCTCTGTCCCATCTCCCTGCTCCAGGACATCGCATCGCATCACTTTTAAACAAACAAGGATGGAATTAACCCAATGCATCACCATGCCCTGTAGCTCCAGCTTTTTGTGTGCGTGTGTGTGTATTAAAAGAAAATAAACAGAACTAAATTGGAAATCCTGGAAACTGATTATTTATTTATTTGCACTGCAAGCAAAGGCAGAGGTATCTACTGCCCTAAAACCTCTACAAACTGAAGCAACTGTTTAAGAAGAGCAAATTTGGGATGTTTAAGTAACTTCTAACAGCAATAAACAGTGCGGGTCCCAAAGCAGAGTGAAAATATTGAACAATCACCAAAATCTGTCAAATCAAACGTAAGAAATGAAAGGTCTTCAAGATAGCGACTGCACGTTCTCAGGGTTGCTTGGGCTACACTTTAGCCCGGCAGATTATTTACCTTTCCAGCCAAATCCATCATCCCCCTGACATTCCCAGCAAATACAAACAAGGAAACTCAGCTTTGTCGCTGAGTTTTAGGGGGAGCAATAACAAACCTGGCTCGCTTCAGAGGGAGATGGGTAAGTCTGTGCTTTACCTGCTCCAATCCGGCACTGGGAACCCCATTGCATGTGACACTTTCTAAACAGCTCCGGAAAACAGGAATCAAGACACAAGGACAAAACCCTCTGTTAGCCTCCGGTCGCACCTGACATAACACAGCCTTTCCTTGTCCCCAGGACAGTAAATACCCTTTGATCACGGCAGTTATCCCACCGGGACAGACACCTGCCAACGCCCGGGGCCTCGGCGCCCCAGCGAGCAGGGGGAGATGCTGGCTGAGACCACTGGCAAACACTCTGAGCTCTCCAATTCCCCGCTGGTTTTCTGGGAGAGGCTGGCATGGACAGGGCAGAAACAGCAGGAAAAGGAGTTATTTTCTTCATCCCCCTTTGCTCGGTGCGGCCGAGCAAACCCCTCTGCCCCATCCCAGACAGAAGAAGTACGGCACCAACATTACCTTCCTGTTCAAACTGCGGGACACCAACTAAATTTGGATTAACCCGCGCTGCTAGTTAGCACAAGTCTGGTAAGAACTTTATTTGTTTGGTTTGCAGGCAAGGAGGGTGAGGACAAGGGGGTCAGCTGCCTGCAGCCCCAGCAGACCTGCACCTCGGATGACCACGACGGTCCCAGGGATGTGCAGCTTCCGTGGCTTGGGGGGGCATCCTTGGTCCCCTCCGTGCCCTCTGCTGGCACCTCCAGCCCCTTGGCACCACTGAACCCCTCACTGACCACAGAGGAGGTCCTGGGGGATGGCAGACATGAAGCCAACAAGGGAAAGGGCCAGAGCACCCCATATTTCTAAAGGTGCAGACCAGAGAAGCTCGAAAATACACCCCGTGGTGCTTAAAACAGACATATGCCCAAAGGGCAGGTGTATTTTTAACTTAATAACTAGCCTGGCAGGTATAAACAAGGTGGAAAAGGCAATGAAGGTCTTCAGCTGCTTTTCCTTACAAACAAGCCTGCAAGGCTCACAACATCCCCCTACGCCACGCTTTTGACAAAATATTATGTATATTTATTCTCCGCGTGTGTGCGCAGAGCTCAGGGGAAGAGGAGAGGGTTTGGGGGGAGCCACGGGCAGAGCACCGTGCCCGAGAGCAGACTGTCCCCTGTCCCTCAGCCCCAGGCGGGGGCACAGAGACCGTCCTGCAAAAAAGCACCCACGCTCCCAGCAGGGAGAGGAATCTCCTGGCAGGAGATCTCCAGGACAGACGTCTGCAGCACGGACACGTGCACGCCGCTGAGGCTGGCCCCAAACACACATGGCTGGAGAAGGCCATCACCTTAAAGAAAAACAAGGACAAGGTCTCGGCTTGAAGGAAAGAAACACCCAGCACCCCCCGAGGATTCTGCTGATTTGGGAGGGAGGTGCCCGGGTACAACAACGACAGGCAGCAGACAGGAATCCTAACCGAGATTAATATGCCAGGACTTTTGGGTCATGCTCATTTGGAAAAATCAGTTAAAGCAGCTTAAACGGTTCAGAAGTACTTGTGCTCCCTCCTGATGATGCAAAAAATCCAAGTTTTTAAGCAAGAGAACAATCACGTTCCCTTGCCCTTCAGCTGTGTGTTTGATCACAAAACCGGGAAATACTTTAGTGATTGAAATAATGAATTTCTCTTCCAATACACGGGATAAAAAAGGTGCAAGGGAGATGTAGTCACGGCCAGGAAGGCACACGCTCCTCTGCCTGCTCCCCAAAAGCAGCACCGAGCCTGGGGAGCCCACTCCTGCCCCGTCCTCATGGATATCATAGAATCATAGAACGGTTAGAGTTGGAAGAGACCTTAAAGATCATCAAGTTCCAACCCCCCTGCCATGGGCAGGGACACCTCTCACTAGAGCAGGTTGCTCAAAGCCCCATCCAGCCTGGCCTTAAACACTTCCAGGGATGGGGCCTCCACAACTTCCCTGGGCAACCTGTTCCAGTGCCTCATCACCCTCACAGTAAAGAACTTCTTCCTAATATCTAATCTAAATCTCCCCTCTTCCAATTTAAAACCATTACCCCTTGTCCTATCACTAGACTTCCTGACAAAGAGTCCCTCTCCAGCTCTCCTGTAGGCTCTCTTCAGATACTGAAAGGCTGCCATCAGGTCTCCCCGGAGCCTTCTCTTCTCCAGGCTGAACAGCCCCAGCTCTCTCAGCCTGTCCTCATAGGAGAGGTGCTCCATCCCTCTAATCATCTTAGTGGCCCTTCGCTGGACCTGTTCCAACAGTTCAATGTCCTTTCTATGTTGAGGACTCCAGAGCTGGACACAGTACTCCAGGTGGGGTCTCACAAGCGCAGAGTAGAGGGGGAGAATCACCTCCCGTGCCCTGCTGGCCACGCTTCTTTTGATGCAACCCAGGATACGGTTGGCTTTCTGGGCTGCCAGCGCGCACTGCCGGCTCATGTTGAGCTTCTCATCCATGAGCACTCCCAAGTCCTTCTCCTCAGGGCTGCTCTCCAGCCATTCTCTGCCCAGCCTGTATTTATGCCTGGGATTGCCACGTCCCAGGTGTAGGACTCTGCACTTGGCTTGGTTGAACTTCATGCCATTTGCATTAGCCCACCTCTCAAGCCTGTCCAGGTCCCTCTGGATGGCATCCCTTCCCTCCAGTGTGTCAACCGCGCCACCGAGCTTGGTGTCATCGGCAAACTTGCTGAGGGTGCACTCGATCCCACTGTCCATGTCTCCAACAAAGATGTTAAATAGCACTGGTCCCAGTACTGACCCCTGCGGGAAACCACTCGTCACTGGCCGCCACGTGGACATTGACCCATTAACCACAACCCTTTGAGTGCGGCCATCCAGCCAGTTCCTTATCCACCGAGTGGTCCATTCATCGAACCCGTGACTCTCCAATTTGGAGACCAGGATGTCATGCGGGACAGTGTCAAATGCTTTGCTTAAGTCCAGGTAGATGACGTCCGTTGCTCTGCCTTTGTCCACCAAGTTCGTGGCAGTATCGTAGAAGGCCATCAGGTTTGTCAGGCAGGATTTGCCCTTGGTGAAGCCATGTTGGCTGTCTCCAATCACCTCCTTATTCTCCATGTGCCTTAGCAGAGATTCCAGGAGGATCTGCTCCATGATCTTGCCAGGCACAGAGGTGAGACTGACTGGCCTATAGTTTCCTGGGTCCTCTTTTTTTCCTTTCTTGAATATCGGGGTTATGTTCCCCTTTTTCCAATCCACAATATCAAGGGTCTGACACCAAGTCCTGGTGCCTCCCTTGTACGTGTGGTCCTTCATCTTGTGCTGAAACAATCAAGTGGTATTACTATGGCACGTGGGGAGCGCTGCCCACCAGGTTGCTGGGTACATTCTTAATTTTGCCCATCTGTCCGTCTCAGCTTGTCCACCTGCTCATCATTTACTCCGTCCCACCTGAACAGCCCTGGGTGCACATCCAAAAAACCACATCCAAAACCCCAAGGCAGCGCTCTGGGGCTTTTCTCCGCGCTAGGAATCTCAAGAAATAATATCCTCGTGCTGCAGATCTGAAACTCTCGCCGGCAAAGCCGTGGGACCACCTAGGTCCGAGCCGGGCACGCTGGAGGGTTTGCTGTGGCTTTAAGCTGCAGCTAAGAAAGAAACCCACACCGCAGTGCCCGCGGAGAGGAAGGAAGGAGAGAGAGAAAGGAGGAAAGGCGAGTTACGGATTTCACACCTGGAATATGTTTAGGAAATGTAGTTAAAACAACTCTTGATCCCCGTTACTAAACCAATACAGTAGTTTGAAAATCTCACCTCTCTTGCTCCACGCTCTCCTCCCGCAGCAATTTTTGAAGGCAAAGCAGCGGTGAAGAGCAGCGGCACGAGCGTGGTCTGGGAATGCTAAAGCAGCCAGAACAGATCCTGCGCCGGCGCTGGTGAAGAGGCAGCTCCAGCAAAACCACCTCAGCCCTTCACTCCCTTCCACTCGGGAAAAGCCCCAGAGATCTCACTGGGCAAGTGGGGACCAGGCAGCTACAGCGCAGGAAAAACCACGCAGCACGGAAACAGGGCAGATGGCGAAAAATGAAAAGAGAACAAGGGAAGAGAGAGAAGTAACACGCACCTGTGAGTTCAGAACTGCTGCAAAGCAAGGAGGGGAAAAGTTAAGCGTGGGGCTATGAATTACTAATTAGATTGAAAACAAAGGAATTTACAAATAAAAAGAATATGGGGAAATACAGATTTTACTAGTTGAAAGGTTTTTTTCTTAGCTTTACACAGATATAGTTTAAAAATGCCAGGAAAACAGCGTGGCAGAGCAAGCCAATACAGTAAGACGAGGGTGCAAGAGTTAAAGCATCCGAGAGCAGCGCCTGAGCTCCGGGTGCCAGGCACAGAGACACGGAGAAGATGGGGAAATGGGTGCCTGGTGACCAGAGGAGAAAGGCTCCTATTTTCCTTCTAACACCCCTAAAAACAGAAACCAAACCTGCAAGCAAAGGCTTGCAGAAAGCCATTCTCCCACAGTCCTTGGGAATTTCGTACATGGCTGCTAGTTTATACTGATGGAAGAGGAGGAACAGCTGGGAGAAGTGGGAGCAAACACCCGTGCTCAGGAGGACTAAAAGCACACGGGGATGAGGGTGCAATCGAAGTAGCTCATGGTTTCTCTCTGAACCAACGCAACGGATATTCCTGTCCCTTCCTACGCGTCGTCTCAGCTCCTGCCTTTCTGGGCAAGGACACCAGGAGCAGGTCTGGGCTTCACGCGGGGGAGCAGCCCACACACCCAGCATGTCAATACAGGGCTGTGGAAAGCAGAATCCACTAAAAAAATAAATAATAATAAAAAAAGCCCAACGCTCTACCCCCCCCCCCCCCCAAAACCGAAAGCACAAAAAACAAANGAAACAGGAACTGGAAGCTGACCAATTCGTGTTAGATTCTAGGGTTTAAAATCCTCCGGGACATAAACCCAGCCCCACCTCTCTCTCTCTCTTTACAGCCACATGTAATCTTTAAGCAGGTAAGAAAATAAGAGCTCAATTAGAGCTACTGTAACTCCACAATTGTTTAGACGTAATTGTCTAAATAAAATAAAGGGCTTAATTAGCAGTATCATAAAAATGAAAGGCATATTTGAATAAACATGCTGCTGCTTCAGTCAAAAGCAATTAACGTTTCACTTGATAAGAGCAATCTCGGCTGGATGCAGATGTTTTTAATAATGCAAATATTTTTCCTACTTACAATAATTAAAACCACTTTTTTTTTTTTAAAGAAATTCTGCAAAGACTGGTGCTGAGAATAATCAATGTCTCACATCCACCCCCAAGAACTGCATCATCCCTGATAAGATCCCTGATAAAGGGATTTTAGACACCAAGTGAACTGTCCCTCACATCCACCGCCATCCATGCCAAGGACTTAAATATTTTTGCATCCCGCTTTAGTAAAATAAAGAAACTGGGCACCACCAGACCACACACCACAGAGCCACATCCCATTCTGTGCTCCTAAACTCTTTAAATAGCATGCTAGTTTTGATCATTAAGATGTGGAATTCTGGTTTATTTAACGTACTACATGTCAAGAACCAAAGGCAGCTGTTAGGTAAAATACAAACAAAAATAAAATAAAAGTGTATTCCAGCTCAGCTGTCCCCTCCATGTGGACTGTCCAGGGTTGGGATGGAGCTCTTTAGAGCAGACCTACATAGTAACAACATAAAACCAAAATAAATAAGAACCGAGACAGGCACCCTCTTAAATACCAACAAGTCCCGTACTGATGCTATCTGCTTCAGTGAGCAAAGGAAGTTACAGATGACAAATCACATAGATGTATGGTGAAAATTAAACATATTTTCCTGAATCCAGGAACCGGAGCTGTGAAACTGCTCAATGTCAGATAAAACAGAAGAGTCAAATTAAGTAATTTCTCACCCCTTAATAGATTCAGCCATCAAAAAGTTACAGGAGACAGACTACGCTGGGCTCCGCATTGGAGTCTGAGAGCCAAAAGCATGATTTCCTGATTCTACACATTAATGACAAATGAGTGGAATTTATGAGTACTTTTGAATTTAATTAAAGCAGGGTCTCGGAGCTCTTAATTTTGCTCCTTGCCCGGTGGACTGGTGTGACATGGGAAACCGGGGCCCGATCCAAAGCGCCTGGGCGCTGCCCTCCCACTGGACCAGGCTCCGCTTTGAGGAGCTTCGTGTTTGGTCTCGCAGCGAGGAGGTGACCACCTGCAAGGGACACCAGCTGGCCACTGCTCACCCCACAGGCTCCACGAGCCAGAAACAACCCCTAGCACTTGTGCAAAACAGAAAAAAAAAAAAAACGTATGGGGAAAGCAAAGGCGTGCACAACATGCACTTCGCTGCCTGAAGCATCTTCTCCCCAGCCCTCAGTGCAGGGACATGGGAAACCACCTGGTCCCACCTAGCCCAGCTTCACCCCACCGTCAGAGGTATGTGAGATCTCTCCTGTCTTCACTGCTGCTTTTTTGCTCTGGTTGATGAAACTTCAGCATCAAAACGGGAGCAATGCAGGCATCGAAATTAAAGTGCCCATCTGTCATCCCGGCGCTAATATTGTTTGCAGCCCGGCTCTTGGAATTTAACGTCTGCAGTAATGAAGGAAACTGCTGGGAAAGCGTTCAAGAATTCCCTAAACAGCGCGTTAATGAATCCTTCTCTACAGAAGCGCATTAGAAAGGGTCACTGTGCAAACCAGGAACCATGCATTAACCCGTGTCACCATTAGGCACCAACGTCGCTATTAGGCATAAACTGAGTCAGGCAACATTAACTTTTTGTTTGGCCTCCCATGTTTCACATCTGCCTGTGGGCTTTGTGAGTTGGAGCAACCACACACAGAAACATTGACCAAGGATGTCCTGGGCCCTGGACCTGGGTCCTGGACCCACCGGCCACCAGGTCAACCCCTGCAGATCTCCCCGGTGAAGCAGCACTTTCCCCTGCCCTGCAGCCTTCAGAGACGCATGCGTCGAGCAAAACTTCCAGAAAGCAGCAGAGAAAAGCAGTAGCTGACTCTCAGTGCTGCAAGGAAAAGGGTAAAAAGGTAAATAAATCACTGTAAAAATCCATCCCTTTTTGCAGCACTGATTGGCCCAGCTGGCAACGCCGCAGCGCACAAGTATATAAAGAGAAGAATGGGAAAAAAGCACATTTCCCAATATAGTCGTATGTTACTGAAAAGAAACAATTTGCTTCAATTCGTAAGTTGTGAAGATATCTTTTACGAGTGTCTTTATACAGGGGATTAGGCCTGTGACCAAATATTTTATCAACGTTAAAAAGGGATGCGTGACCTCTCTGCTTTTCAAAACTACAGACGCAACTGAACTTCATTACCTGAAATATGCAGAAATAAGGAAATGCATCTGTCCCTGGGACGTTACAACCAACAACGGCTCCAGCCCTGACATTTTACCTGTCCTGCAGACACTGAATAGACCTTCAAAACACGTGGCTCATGATTTTTAATAGGGATGGTCTCTCTTCTGGTAATGTGCATGAACCTGAACTCCCATGCTACCACCAGCACAGGAATACTGCAGTGTTTCAGAGGGCGAGCCCTTCTCAAATGCTGTTTACATTCGATTTTATCAGTCCGACGTAATTAAAAAAAAAATAATAAAAAATCACCTGGCACATGTTTGAATAAGGGCAGTTGAGCAGCCCGAGCAGCATAACCTCGGTGCACATGCAGTGGGCTTGAAAAAAAGAAGTCAAATGGCAAAACGCCCATTCCATGTCAAATGCCAATGCAAAATACTTGCTGATTCCTCCAGCGGTTTATTATTAGTGATTAAGTCCCCTGAGGTCTCTCCGAAGACGTTTTTCTGCTACCAGGCTCAGTCCAACACAAAACAATAACGATTTTGCAGCTCAGATGACATGCTAAGATGAATAACAGGAAGGTGAATAAGAATGGTGCTCGCACCAGGCTCTGAAAAACAATTCCAATTACACAATCCCCTCTTCGAAAAGCCGTATTTTTGCCTAATGTGAAGCGACTGAGGAAAAACTCTTGTGGCCGTGAACAAACACAACTGCTGACCGGGCTGCAGGCAGGCTGGAAGCCTGGAGCTGCCTGGCAATAAGTTGCCGGGCTGTTTTCCCACCCGGCTCATGTTCGGCTTTGCTAGGAAGGAAAGGTCACCACCGCACCAGCACGTGCAGGGGTCTCTGATGCACAGCTCCTTGTGCTTGCTTGTCCCATTTCCCCTCTCCACAAGACACCTCTGTGCCCTCAGGAGTTTGTATCCCAATAGAGGTGGGTCACCCGGAACAAGCTGACGTTGGCCCAGGGAGCAAACTGAAGAACTCTGCATTTAGACCAGGGACTTTCAGCTAAAAATATTTCATTTAAAAGATGGTAAATAAACCACACAAGATCATTTCTGAGGAACAGTCCTTCAGAAAGCTCAACCTGGAGCTCCCCATGCCTCCCACTCCTGTTCCCTGGCCGGCCAGCTCGCTTCTGGCGGGTAAGGGAGAACGGGGCTCCCAAAGCCAATTCCCCACCCCAGGAGGACCACAGGAGGACCTCAGGAGGTCGGGTTACTGGAACCGACCTCAGGAGCACTGCAGTTATGGGGCAACCTGGTGTGTTGGTAGCATCAGATAAAACACGGGGCAGCTGAAACACCATTTCGAATCAAAGATGCTCCTTTGATGCCACGACAGACCACTGTGAACGGTTCTCTCCTAACCTGGGTTCCAAACCCTTGCTCAACATTCTCCAAGGACGATTTGATGAGACAGTACCGCCACGCCTCATTACCAAACATTTACATCTCTGCTGGAGACGGAACAAGCATGAGCCCAAAACGACGAACAGCACTTCCAGACCTCCAAACTTTTCACTTCAGAAGGAGAAAATACAAAGGTAACCAGAGAGGCATCAAAAAGCATTTCAGGCCATTTAGTAGCCCAAAATCTTTCATTGAGAAGTATGACTATCTTGTTTGCTTTTGGAAGAAGGGTCATGCCATGCTGTAGAAACCGTCAACGTGGGTTGCTCGAATGTTACAAAGCTTTCATTTGAGGTCTGGCTTTTATTTAAACTGCAAAGCTCAGGGGATTCTCCAGGACCACAGAAAATTATTTTGAGAAACTCCACTGAAGTCATGCTGCTGAAAAAGCAGGGAACCGGACTTGGGGCCAGCGCCCAGACTTTCAACCAGGGAGCGCAGACAGGAGCTGATCTGTTATCCTGCAGCGCTTTGTCAGTGCTGGCTTCACCGGGGCTCTCCAGGTGTTTGCTCCAGTTTCTTGGGCAACTTCATGGCACTGACATCGTCCGCTCTTTTAACAGGGCTCTTTCCAAAGCAATTACTCATTTATAAGGGCTATAACGTTTTATACCGTATCTTTTGGTGCGGTACCCAGCAGAGCCTGCTCCTGGCAAGGTGCCTGCCTGTGTCCAGCAGGAAAGCTCTGGAGATCGGCTCCGAGGGGGCTCCAGAGAGGGTTTGCTGATGTCCCTGCTGGTCTTCTCTCTGCTGACCTCCAGGGTAACTCCCATTGCTGCTTAACTTTCAGTTCTCCCACTGCATCTTTTCAAAATTATTTTTTTTTATGGCAGGCCATCATGCCTAGTCTTACAAGCAGGTCCTTAACGAATTCTTTCAGCCCGGCAGCGTGGGTCTGCGCCACGCAACAACAGACTGCGCCGCAACTTACAGAGGGGGGGAAAAAAGCAAGTACGGCAAAAATCCAAGCATGAAGCATTTCACCTGAAATAAGAATATAAATGGAAGCAATCTATACCTGATGACATCGGGTTTCAGCCATACCCATTACTGCTAACGGGAACCGCACAATCTAACATTATTCGGGGCAGATTAAGGAAGGAGTGGCGTAGCTGTAACGCAAAAATTATCTTCTGAGATGGGTTTGATAAAATTCCAAACTGATGGACTGCTCTCTGCATTTGCTGTCCCGCTGACATCCCAAAATGAGCGTGTTCCCGCCACGTGAGCCGTGTCCCGCATTCCCTGTCCGCGGTTACTGTGGGGCTCAGCCCAGGACAGGGGTTTGAGAGCGCTTCAGCCGTGTGGAGCAACAGGCGATGGCGTGTATAAACCCACTCGTTTAATGCACCCTGCATGGGCTTTGCCACTTGTTGGATATCAAAGGAAAAAATGTAAGGGTAAAAATGCATAAATCATCCCGCAACTTGATTTAATTCTGGTTGTGACTAGGGACGTTCATGAATTTAGGGAAGTTTATGAATTCCTCCTGCTTTGGTTGACCCATCTGCACCCGCAACTCCAGCTGCTAATCAGGTCAGCGCTCCCCTCCTCTCTCGTCCCCTCCGCCCGAAATTGCATTTGAAACACAAATAATAATAATAAAACATAATAAAAATGTCACTAGACAAAGCAAATAAACCATAACTACAAAACCGCTCGCTGATATTTTGTACAAACTCCTATAAAATTAACTTTTACAACTTTTACTGGCAACTTCAACCTTGGTCGAAATTATTCTCCGATTAGTGCGCCCATATATCTCAGGGCAGCCAGTGACCCTCATCCAATTACGTTAAGAAACAGTTTGCACACATCCAGGCCTCACAATTAAAACCGGGATAACAGACGCCCCACTCCCAGGGCAGAAATGTCTCCCCTATGATTTCTGATGTATGATTTGGAACGTGGTAGAAAAGATTTGCTCTTTTAATCCACCCACTAAAATCAATCATGCACAAACTTTCACAGTCAGGGAGGGTGTCGCGAGGGGGTTTTTTGTTGTTCTTTTTTTTTTTTTCTTTTTAAACACACACACACACAAAAAAAACCCAAATAAAAAAAACTCAGCATGTACATTGCTGGCTTTAATTTCCTTGAGTAAACAGTGTGTCGCAGGCGTGTTGGTGAGGGCTGGGGAAGAGGACGCATACCTGAAATTTAGGCTCATTATTGCTCTATGAAATATGTCTCCAATGTCAGCCTTGGCTCGGCTGGCTGTTGGATTTAAACATGAATTACTCCAGTTACTCTATCAAAAGTGTCAGTACACAAGCGGCCGTGGAGTTTAATTAGCCTGGCCCGCTTGCAACAACATTGCATTCAACAGTAAAATAAGATTATACTCATGCTGAGCAGATTTAGATTAAACAGCCCCAAAAGTATTAAAAGGGTAGTAGGGTGAGGACTGATTGTAAGTTTACAACTGGAACAGATTACAGTCAGGTTCCCAGACTTGCACTGGTAGGTTGGCTGCGGGGGAACGGGTTTTCACTGGATTTCCCCCTTTTTAAGGTCACCTATATGAACACAGCGGTGGCTGGAGGAGCTCCTGGTGCAGCGGAGCGTGCTTCTGATAGCACATTCCTGTTGGAAAGAGGCTGCCCGCTCCTGGAGGATGCTGAGCTATCGGGAATGCTCTGCATGGAGCTTGGCTCAACACCTCCCCTTAGGGGGAATGGAAACAACCTGGGCCAGTGGGGCTGTGCCCTGCAGAACAACATCCCCATATTTATTAAATTGCTCTAATTCTTGTCTTTGAGCGATCAGTGACAGCTTGGTGGAACAGCTGGTGGATTAGTTTCCCCGACACACTTCCCCATCCTGATTTATTTCGGGGCTGATGGACACATTCCTCACCCACCAGCAGCTCCGCTCCTCAGCTGCGGATCCCCACGGCAAAAGGGGGTGTCGGGTGGGGAAAAGCTCCTGCAGGCACCGCGAGGGCAGAACCCAATCCTGTGGGATCAGGAAGTGCAAATTAAAGGTAAACTCTAGAAGGGCCTTGAATCTGTTGATGATTAATTATTTTAAATTGTATTTTTAAAGCATAAATTGTAATATAAAGTATATAAAATATAACGCTATAAAATACAATTGTCTTTTCAAGCTATTGTCTGTAGACCTGAATTTGCTATGCAGGAGTCACTGGAAAAAAACTGAAGAGACTGAATAGAAAAAAGGCAGAAAAGCTAGAGAAATCCAGACTTGCTCCTGCCAGTAGTCTCGAAAGCCATAGCTCAGTCAGCAGCCAAAGAGCAAAATAGTGTCAATCATCACAAAAAAAAAAAGGATGGAACCGGCTCAAAAAAGCACGTCTAGAGAGAAACCAGTAAGCCCCAAATTAAGAGGCACTGCAGAGGAGGACAAGCAGTGCATCACTTCAAATGCTGCAGTCACAACGGAGAGGAGGAGCAGCATCCGACCCTGGAAAAGGATCAGCTGCATCTACCAGCCTGTGGAGGTCTGGAAATCCACAGTATAATCTCCGAAGTTAAAAAACAAATGGGCTAACATGACCACTACTGTGGCTTTTCAAGGCTTTAAAGGGAAACGTGAGGGAGCCGAAGAGGAAGCGACAATGAAAAGAGATGTTAGGAAATCCTCCCATCCAAAGAATTTGAAAGGACAGGCAGGGAAAGGGGAAGAGAAGTGTGAAAATAAGAGAGGGAGGAAAAGGCCCCGTGATGCCCTCAGGTATTTCATGTGCAGATCCTGCCCAGGCAGCCTTTGGCCGTGATGCACAAAGGGGTCCTTCTTCAGAGGAGAGAGAAAGCCACGCAGAACATTCACCATAGCTAATTAATTTAGGACCCTCAATTACAAGTAGGATCTTGTGACACTGCTTTATTTGTAGCCTCTTTTTCTTTTTTTTTTTTTTTTTTTAATAAACAAAAAGCAGATAAGAAGCGTGACACCTTTAATGGCTTTACAATGGCTTTCCTGCCAGCACCGCATGCCCCGGGGACCTGCCAAAGAGCATCCCATGCGGAAAGCCTTGTCCCTGCCTTTGAGAGTCCCCATATCCACCGCTCGCCCCTAATCGAATCATCGCTGTACCAGCTCGCTACCCAAGAACATCCTCTAGAAAAGCACTAGAAATGGAATTACTTCAAATAACAAAAGGCAGACAAACTCCTATTTCATTTTAAAATGGAATCTGCCGTCTCAGTCTTCGCATGCGGGCAGGAGATGCCCAGTGTTAGTGGACAAAAAACAGAGGAATTAAACAATGTTGTGTTTTTTTTAAAAAACTGCAAAGGGAAAACGCTGTTGTTTATATGCTGCAATACAGACAGATTTACACGCTAACAGCCACATTAAAATAATACAGCTCTGGCACAAACTCACAAAAAGCGACACAATTCCGAGCTGCCTGCAAATGTGTCAATGGGGAGTTGGGGACCTTCACGCGAGAGCCAAACGCACCGAAGGCAAATGCTACAAAATCTTGATAACCTTTGGGGTGAAGCCCTTTGGGGCAAACCCAAACTGCTTCCCTCTCCCCTCTTCCCCCTGCAAATCAGAAGAAACCCTGCCATTCTGGCAGACACCCGCGCCTGTAAAAGCAGCCCCTCCGCATGGAGAGTTAACCACGTGTCTACGGGGAATAATGTGATCATTCTTCCACCCACCTCAGCCCTCCTACGAGATAGCCCAGGGCACTATCCTTCCCCAGAAACTGCACAATTTTAGTTTAAAGGAACAAAGGACATTCTTTGAGTGAGCACACTGGAAACGAGCATTTAAAGCCAAGAGTTTTACCCCACAGCATTAATATCAAGGGGGTAACTCCATGGAGCGGCGTATCATAAAGACCATGATCCACCATATTTGCCATCTTCATGGTTTGACAGTCGTCAGACCAGAGCCTGTCTCTAACAAGTGAACTTTTGCAGCCTGGGAGCTACACTGGGCACCCCCGGGGAAGGCGAATCCGTCGTCTGTCCCCATCTCCATGCTGTGATCCAAAAGCCAAGGGAAGAGGGGACTGTTTGCCTTCACCAAACTGTGCTTGAGTCCCTGCAGAGATACTCCCCTTCTCAAACACAGAGGACAGCAATACGTAATTTTCCAGTATGCATGTAAACCTGTGTGAGGAGATTTCCACCTCGCATGGAATCCAGAAACCCATGCCAAGCAGAAGCCAAACACGAAGCTTCCAAAGAAACTTAGAACAAACGTACCTAGCTTTCCACAAGCCCTTGGTTTAGCACAGCAAAACAAGCCAATGGAGGCCTTACTTTCTCCAAAACGAAAGGTTTGGGATGATCCAGTACTATAGGGAAGCACTAGATGGCACTCCTATAGACAGTCTAAGCCAGCGGCTCTACAGCATATGAAGCAGTGTGATCTCTGGACCCAGGGCCATGGTCTGATCCAGGAGGTAGCTCCTGGGTGCACCTGCTGAATGCTTCAACAGCATTAGCTTCATTCCCAGTTTTCTCTCCTGAGATAGAGATCTCCTGCACGCAGTAAACAGTGCCAAAAGCTACAAGAGCTGTGCCATCAGGAGCTGAAGCTCCAAAGCCTGGTTTCCTACAGATCTGCCTCTGCGTGTCCTTCTCTTCCACCACATCCCATTTCAATATTCTTGACCCATCACATTTCCCATGACATCAATGCCATGGTACCGCAGGGTTCCCCAGGCTTCAGCCATGCCCACAACATCTCTAAACCTTCTTCCCCTCCCACCTGTGTGCCAGCTTTGCCTTCTCCAGCAATACTGATCATATTTTGTTTCAGTCTTTCATTAAATGATCCTGAGCCGCTGGATGTCTTTATGCACAAACGTCCATAAAACTCCTATCCTGAACTGTCAAAACTCTCACACATGGAAGTATTTATTACACCGGAGCCCCACAGACACTAATGAAATTCCAATCATTAGTAAAGTTGGAGAACCGCATCCCCACTGCAGAGCAGATTAGATGCTCAGCTAATAACCACAAGACTGAGCACTGCATCAGTGGCTCTAAATTACTTTCTTCCAATAAAGATAAGTCTTGGATCCTTATTGAATAAACAGATATCTCTGCAGGCCTAACCCAGAATTTTGAAAGATTAGTGACTCATGACGTCTTGGTTGAGTCTGGCTTTCTGACCAAAGGCTGCTTTAAATGAAAAATTAAAAAGGAGGAATCTTTCCTGCCATACAACTAAACATAAAGCACATTCTTGAGCAAACTTCAGAAGTTTTAACCATCCACTAAACTTGGGCAAGCTTGGGTACAGAGTAACTTAAATTTGGCAAAACATAAGCTGTGCTTGGAACCCAAAATCCACGCAGAACAGGCAAAGGAGTGTTGGGCCTCGGAGACATGGTTCACTCCTCAGAAGAAGACAAAGTATTAAATTTCTGCTAAATCTCAAGCAATAAAATTAAATTCAAACTTTGAGGGAAGGGAATGAAAAGGCTGATGCATAATTGTTTTGTAAAATTTGTGTTTAATTTACTTGAGACAGGCCATTTTATAGTTTATCAAAACCAGCTGGTGTCATAGACATACATTCATGGTCCTGTAACATGGATACAATTTATCCTGTGAAATCTGTAAACGAAACAAGACAAAGTTCTCAATATCTTTCATAATAAATTCTTTCAACAGGTAGAACCAAATCCTGAAGCAAGCTTTCTTAATGGACTACAAAAAAACCACAACCCAGTAATCCAAGAGTCAGGCTCTCTCAAGAAGCCATAAAACCATTAAAAATGTACAATGCCAAATGGTGAGTTAATTACTACCCACTGACATCTGACTGAGTCCCCCCTGGACACACTGATGGCCAGCACGCTGCAGGCTCAGGACCAAGATGAACATACACATGCTGCAAGGAATTCTTCCCAAGATGCTTCTATGCGAACGTGTTTTGGCTAAAAATCAAATATTCCCATGACACCTGGCTGTCACCTTTCTGGCATCAGCACACATCAGATACGTATGATCTCTTGGTTCCACAACGAAATCCATCTCCTGTTTTTGATGGTGCTTACCCTTTCCTAGGCCTTTTTACAAACTGCAGAACAGCACAAGGTCTGGCATTACTTTGGGGAGGCTGGGCTCGAACCTACCAGCTGACAAAGATGGGGATCATCTTCAAAAAACAGGGGCTTAGAAAGTGGCAACTAGATACATGGACAACTCCTCTTGGAGCTGCGGGTGATGGAAGGCTGGTAGAAGTTCACACTAAGAACAAGCATGTCAAGTCCAACGCTCTACTGAAATCCAAAGCTGGCAATTACTTTCGAGCTCTGTGTACTCAGCTGGCTTCAGACAGAGAGTCTTTCTCTCCCTGCCTCCCCAGATGACTACGCAGGCTACCACACCTTGGATGGCTTCTGGTCATTTGTCATCATGTGGATGACCTTCCAGAATGACTCCCTAGATCTAGGCAGAGTCCAGGCAGAGCCCCCTCAAAACTGGTGAAAATCCATGTTTGCACTAGGCAAAACCAGGTACCTTAGAGTAAGGTCTGGGATTGTCTGAGGAGAGCAGGAGGAGATCTACAGTCAACTCTCATTACACACTATCAGGTGCTGAAATCTCCACATCTTCAGCAATGCATGCCCAAGTCTGCTCTAGCTAATTTTAGGGATCAAAGGCAGCAGTTATGTTAACAGCAATTTCAAATCATCATTTCAACCACTGTTTCAGGGTAGAAATCACTGCCTAGCTTATTTGTGGCCTTCAATCCTACACTCCAGCAGCAATATCTAATGGCAGAGTAGAGAACATACAAATTTACAGGGGCTTTACTTCTAAATGAAAGTTCTGGAAGAAAAGACTGGGGGAGTAACTGGGCCATTCATCCCAGAGGGACCCTAAACCCAGCCCTGGTGCACACAAATGCAATACCCATAAAACCAGCATGTAGTGGAGCCTCCTTAAACCAAACATGAAAACACCTATTAAGGGTCCACGGGGATTCATTTCTCCCAGTGTGAGAAGTCCTGCAAGAGAGGTCAGGGCTTGCTACTGTGCGGAGGTTTGCAGGCACCAGAGCCATGTGAACACCAGGCCACGGAGCCCATCTCCAATGGGCTCTAAAGAGGGGGTGGACTAAAAGTCTGCATGAAAAGACATCACAGTTATGACTTTATAGCACTTTTATGTCACACACTTCTGGGAATGTCGAAGCACGCCCTACGCAGGGCTCCCCTACCACTGAGATGCAACGATGGGCTCTGTCAGCCTGCAGCCACTGGAGGGGACGTGGCCGAGACAGCAGGAAAAGGTGCAATATGTAGAACAACTTTGGGGAAGGCAAAACCTAATGTTCCTCACGAAGATCTGGTTGAATGGCTGATGCCAAGAAAAAAACAATGGGTTTTCACCCAGTTTTGGCTATCACCTTTAGCCACGGCATTAGAACCAGCACCTCAGCAGCACTTAAAAAAGCCCAAATCTGGTACAAAGATGCAAGCTCAGCATCAAGAGACTCCATGGAGCCAGAGGTGGAGGAGTCCGTCCAGCCTCCGGAGGAGGGCAGGGCTCTTCGCAGGCACCGATACAGCCTAAGGGCAGCAACGACCCGCCTGACCCCGCTGCCCCCTCTCAGCAAGCCGGGACCACAGGATCCAGTCTCCCCAAACCACAAAGGGTCCCTACAGAAAACAACAGCGCAGCCAACACCCTGCGCTTTAATCATCTCATTTATTTCTACTTTTCCAGTATTTAAGGGGTTGTTTGTGTCCTATTTTATTGCAATGTTCTCACTGCTCGTCAACCCCTTAAATGTGAAATACATCCCCAGAATCCCATCTCGCATCCTCACCGTCTGCAGCATCAACTCCCAACTTATAACCACGCTGGCTGTAACAGACAGCCCTTTGTTCTTCCACGGAGGAGAGCGTGTAACCTATCCTAACCTAAAGGGAACTATTTCTTTAGTGTACAGTGTAAATTGAACTAAAGTGCCAGAGAAACAGTAAGAAATTCCTGAGCGCTCCCCTAAAAACCCCCAGCCAAAACGGCTCCTGTATAGGTGACATATAAGATTTCGTAGAAGAGGAAACATTAGAAATCTAGGAGAAGTCAGTAACATCTTAACTAGCAAATTAAACCCATACCACGCTTGATGTAGAGGCAACCCTGCTAAAAGCCCATATTATTGCCCAAAGAAAGTAGTCTCAGAGGGGGACAGGCTGAAAGGTCTCAAACCTGGCACGAGCTCCTCTGAGATTTGCTGGAGGCAAATCCCACAAAATGAGACCTGGACTCATCCTTGTCAGACAAAATACAAGACGGTGCCAAGCAAGGAGTAAAGTAAATACCCGCTCCTGCGGTTCAGCTTCTGCCCTGTGCCCTTCGAGCCTCACAGAGTCCCACTCCTGCCTCCTCACCTGCCATGCCGGGTTACTCTGCACTTATCCTAGGCTAGGAAGAAGTGTAAGACCCAATAATTCATACAGGATACAGATACAAAGACACTAAACAGGACAAAGCAATGGATAAAATCCTCAAAAGCACCCAAGCTAGTAAATTGCCACCTTCAGAAAATCTCTTATTTCAGAACTGAAAAAACGTGAGAAAAAACCTCCCCATACTGATCTTTTCCAGTCCTTCTGACGGCACCTTTTCCTTTTACCCACGGCTGTCCCCCAAACAAGGAAATGTATCAACTGCAAATCTCAAAGTGCTTCCTAGTTGAGAAAGTTTTTTTGCATTTAACTGCACAACGGCTTTCATGTCTCAACACACACGGCTTTCACGTCCGCGCAGCGTCGCACTCCATCATCCCCGGGAACTCCCCTCCACCCTCGCCCATCAGCTTGATAAACTCATTACAGTAACGAGGAAAGTGATGGGCTTGATGTTAATCATCCTGCCGAGACCTACAGGAGTAATAAAACAATAGAAAGCAAATCTCCAATATTTAAGCAGCTAACCGGCCACGTCTGTTAACTACTGCTGGCCTTTACATCCCCCCAAGGTAATCAGCTAACGCTTGTCTGCTGGTAGCACAGTCGGGTCACGTGCGTTGCTGCTGCATATTTGGCACGGATAATTGCAAAAGGGAGTTATAAAAAGCCCTGTTAGATCTTGCTCATGGTTAGGAAAATGTACGGCAGGAGCAACTTGATGAAAATTGCACACAAACATGCACAGAGGAATACTAATGATCAAACGTTTCGCAGAAGTGAAATGCATTAACAGAGGAAAAACTGCTTTTTAAAGACATATTTCTGGTTACATTTCTTACAAACTGTCTAAAGGAAATTCTCAACGACGACCAATTCGCAGACCGTGGTGAAATTCAGACTGGTGGCTTAAAGAATTAAAGGATTGCCCTTTTAAAACTTTGTGCGTGCGGGTTTCCGGGAAACAAAGGGATCAGCCTGCTGGAAACGCTGAGCACTCCTTACAAGCAGCATCCCAGCAGGATTTGGCCAAGAAACGGTGAGCTCCCAGCCCCTCACAACCACCTCCTGCCCCGCAAGGCCACTGCCTGGGGACTGCTGGCAGGAGGAAAACAGGTTTAGCAGAAGAGCATCCCTGTAGGAGCCCCAGGGGCAAACCAGGGCACCCTGACACAGAGAGGGATCAGCTGCCTCCCCTTAGAGGGTTCCAGGTTTTGATCCTCCCCTGGCACCCTCAGTCTCACTTTGTCAATCTCTGTAGGACCTTCCCAAGCATGTCCTGGTAGTATCAAGGTTGGCACAAGAACTGCTGGAAGAAGTAGTTTCCCTAACGACAGCACCCAAACCCAAGGTCAGTATACAAGACCAGGGGTGCAGGAATTTGAAGTACCCTCACGTGAACTTTAATCTCAGCAAGTTACAAAAGCAAGTTGCTCTCTATATAATAAAACCAAAGTTCAATTAGGAAAGTCAGGTTTGACCGGCTTTGAAAAAATACCCTTTGATAACTACATGCTACATTATCCTTTCACTTCTTTTGGCAGAGGAAAGAGGTTACTGCAGTTTTCTTTGGCTCCTGCTCTCTCCTGTCAATCCCTTGTGCACTCAGATAGTTCAGGTTCAATGTTCAAAAGGAGGAACAGGCTGTGAAACGTCCATCAGCTCTGTTTACCAACAGAACCATTGAGCAAGGGCAAAGGGAGACGGCACTGAGCTGGCAGCTACTGGTTAGAGATCTCAGGATCTGACCATGCTATCTGCTCATGGGGCTCTTCATGTAGTTGCTGGAAATAGTCTTTGAGGTGATTTGCAGCAACTTAAAGTGTGGCAGCAACTCTAAAAAGAAAAATCATTAACCAACATAACGAGTTGAGAAATATTCCCAGCCTGTTCTTGCTCATGTTGGCTTTCAACATCTGTGCCGGTGTTCCTAGTCATTTGGCTTAGGGTACAGCAGGACAGCGTTTCACATCATCTGCCAAACCTGGTATTGGAAAGGCTGCTAAAATTGCAATTAACTCCTTGAATTAAAATATTTCACTTATTTGCCTCGGGGCCAAGGGTAACACATTCAAGCAGATTTCCATTGTGGGCTGCCTGCAAACTGTTAATTGCAACTATTGCCTTAAGGACTTCCAACTCTAGCTCATTTCATACAGTGCATGGGCCACCTCCTGCGTGGGACACTATTTCTACTCCTTAGACAGACGACAGGAAATTTTATCAAACAAGACGAAGACAGTCGCAAGGCCCCTGAGCTACCAACAAACCGACGTGTTCTTTGTGGCAAGCCATGCAGTTAGACTAGTGGGTATTGAAGCCGACTCACATCTTATAGTTCAATAAATGCTCTTTGACAGTGTTATTTGCAGAGCAGAACTGGCTCAGCTCCAGCAGCTGCGGGTTGATGTCTCCCCACACTCTCCTCCCTGTGAGTGGGGATGGCCTGACACCCAGAAGTTAAAAAAGCAGCAATAGAATCATAGAATAGTTTGGCTTGGAAAGGACCTTTAAAGGTCATCTAGTCCGACCTCCCTGCAGTGAGCAGGGACATCTTCAACTACATCAGGTCGCTCAGAGCCCCGTCCAACCTGACCTGGGATGGGGCACCTACCACCTCTCTGGGCAACCTGGGCCAGGGTTTCACCACCCTCATCATAAAAAAAAGAAATCGTAGTAAAATCATAGTAAAAAAAAAAAAAAATTCTTCCTTGTGTCTATACTCCTAAGGGGAAATGTGGGTGAAAAAGGGGTGCTGATCCCAACTCACCACGGCAGCCAACAGCTTGGAGCGCCGAGCCCGGGGGAAGAGAGGAACCAGCAGCAGGACTCCAGATGTTAGCGGGTTCCCTAAGGAAGGTGAGTTCATGGAATGTGGCTCTCAGAGAAAAAAAAAAACACAACCAAACCCCTTCTCCCTGCTTGTCCCACAGAGCTTTCGTTCAGTGGCCCCGGGAGCTGACAGGAAACCCTAGCACGCAGCCCCGGCACAGCTCCGCTGCCTTCCGTCACCGTCCACGGCTGCAGGGGAAAGGTGGGCATTCATTCACCTCGGGCTGGGATTATTAAACCGATGTATTGATTGCAGAGACCGACAAGCTTGTGTTACGTTCAAATGGATCCAACATGACAGTTCGAAATTCAATATTGTCTCAGTCTAATTGGACAGGATCCAGTTCAATTCTGTCAAATGTCTTGATTAATGCTAAAGCAATAAAACCCCTTTTAGCTATTGAGACGGCCAGGCTGAAAGGGAGGAGGAAGAATATGATCCTCGGAAAATATAGATAAGTGAATTCATTAATATGAGCAAGATAAATGCCATTTTTAATACAAATATTTCCGTAATGCTTGCAAGGGCAACAACTCACAGTCCCTACTTTTCCATGTAAATTGGTCAAGAGGTAAAAGCTTCTAGTGAGCACCTCGAGCAGTCAGAGCTTTTCCCCTCGTACATGGTATGACAGCATAGTCAGCAAAGAATTTTATTTCTTTGCCTTGAGTTATTTTCAGGTACACTAAGAAACTTGGTTACAAAATTGCTTAACTCAAAATCCCATAAAAGGGGAAGAAATGGGACCGAACTGCAGATGGAACACTCCTAACTCTGGGAAGAGAAACCAGTGTACTACATCTGACTCCACACGGGAATGTCATAGCTTAAATCAAATTTTTTAAAGTAGGAATGGTTGTCTTGTCCTAAACTGGTGGGGAAAAGCTCCATACCAATTTTATCTAAATTTTATCACAGAAGTGGCTATTTTTTATTGCAGCACAAATGGCATTGTACAAGAGGGATGTACGAAATGGGATGATTCTATAGGTAAAATAAAAGAGCAGCAACTTCAAATGCTTGAAAACATTGATCCTGACACAATATTAATAGAATAAGACAAAAACCAGTGGTTTTACTGATCTGTTGAGTTTTTAGGGATGAAAGAGCTAATCCACATTGAGTTACCCTCCCAGCTTTTATGTATAATACATACCAAAAAAGATAAGCAAATTATATTACATTATATATAATTACAGAAGCTCCTAATTACATATCACAATTTCTGGGCAGCCTAGCAAATGCCGTGCTTTCCAGAACGGCAATTCCTGAAGTGAATAGTAAATCAGCTTTTGCTTGCCACTGATTTGAAACTTTAACCTATAAATTAAATTAATAAGAGACAAAGGCTTCTTTTGTGCATTTGCAAGCCTGTAGGATTTTACAAATAATAGGACTGGAAAGTGATTTATATTCCAAGATTAAAGGTCAGTTTGGCGCACACGACTTTGGAGCAAAACACCACAGCAGAGACTTACTATTAACTCATTCATGCACCATCCTAATGCCGTATTCTTCTTTTTACAGAGTTAGGAGGGCTTGCTGCACGCACTGTAATAGTTGCAAGACAGAAAAGAAACTGCATTGGAGAAATACGTGGAATTCTTCCTGATCTACGGTAGGGAGAGAAATGTGTATGGGAATCGTATCGGGCTGTCAGCCCCCTGATTACTGAAGTGACATTACCTGCGTGCTGCATTTCAGATCAAGTATATGTTCAACATGGAAAGCTTGAAAACACAGATAATTGCAGGGAAACAGCATAGTTTAAATGTAAATAGAAGATATGCAAATAATTCAAACTTTCACCAGCAAACGAAAGGGCTCTGCTCTTTATGAAATACTGCCAATGACTGGTCCTTCTCCTGGACAGACCAACATTTCTGCGGAAATAAAACTTCAAGCTGAAAGGAAAACTTTTGGTGCATGCAGTAATTAACACACAGTGTTAACCTGAGAACTGGAATAGCTTCTTATGGTTATTCCCTTAAGAAAATCCCGGCAACAGACCCGAAGGAGGGAGATGTGCAAACACACCCACCACTGGGAATGCAGTTTCTGCAGTAGAACGTTTCTGTGTGTCTGCTATTTTGTAGGCAACAAATTCAATATTTTACTTATTAAATTAGGGCAGACCTCTATTATGCAAAAATTCATTAGACAATTTAACACATTAGTACCCAAAGAGAGAGATGAAACAGTAGCACGTTTTCATAATCTGATGCAAATGTAATCTGATCTCCGAAGAAGAAAGCACCAGCTTGTAAAGCAACACTCTATTTGTTTAAACTCTATCTGCAATTAAAAGCATGTAGTTATTTTGCTTTCCCTGGAAAAGCAGATGGCAAGGGTGTAGGTTGTTTTTTGGATAATTTAATTGTACGTTAGAGCTCGGCATACACCATTTTGCAGCTGATACAGCATCCACGTTTCAGTTTCGCTTAGACTCCTGGACCATTGAGAGCACTAAATTTTGGCAGACACCGAGAGTTTGCATCATCCCAACAGCCTCCGAAGCAAGGGGGCTGCAATGACAGTTAATCCCCTACAAACACGGGGGAAGGTGAGAACGGATGAGAAGATCAGCTCTCCCTAGACTGCAGCTGGCACGTTGCTATGTAGGAGACCAGAAAAGACAGTATTTAACGTCCATGTGTGCCACGAAGGATGATAAAAAATTAGTATATTTATTGCCATGGAGACCAGTTTTGGCCATTCGGAGAACGCAGAGGTGGGTGCACCTGTGTGAGGGCTCTGGGCAAGTCCCAAACTGGGTGCTGAGGCTGCCCCACCGTGGAAGAAGGTCCTGGGCCAGGCAGCCAGTCCTGCCTGGCAGACGTGGCTGTGGAGCCTGTCAGACCAAGATGATGCGGTAGAAATTGAGGGGTTGCTGACATTATATCAAGGAGGCCAACTGAGCAACTTTCACCCATAAAGCAAGAGAGATAACAAGACATGTGACTTGGAAAGACTGGAAAGCTCTTAAATTTTCTTCTACCATTTCCCCCCTCTCGTTTCCGTCTTCCAGTGAGCACTGAAATTCATCATCTTTCTTCTCTTTGCAGATTTATTAAAACACGCCATTAACTAGCTCATAAATCCACAATTTAAATAATTATCAGAGCATTGCCTCTGTTATCTTCAAAGCTGACAAACCTCCTGGGTCCTGAACATTTCATGAGCAGCAGATTATTCCCCACAGCCCCTGGTAGACAGAGGGAAGGGATGGGCTCCATCGTTCCTGTCCTTGGGAGAGGCTGGCCAGCAGGATAAAAGCCACATACAGGATCGGAGCTAATTAAGTGGCTGCGAAGTGGGTTGTAAGGACTAATCTGATTAGGATTGAAAAAGACCAAATGGGTGGAGGGGGGAGGAAGAGAGGAGAATATTTAAGGCAAGTGATGAGGGTCCTGGGTGGTCTGTAAACGAGTTTGAAACAGTGGGAGAGTGTAACGAAGAGATGAAATCCAATAGTTGTACAGGAAGCTTTCACCAGGCTTAAAACAAATCCTTAAGAAAAACAGAAAAGAATCCAGGAAGAGGAATTGTATTACTGCTGAAAACGGTATTGGCATATTCCCAATGCATTTATAGCGTGTGACTGACAGTTCTGCCGCTGATCCCGGCAGTGGGGAGGGATAATGTCTTCCTACACTTCAAAAACCTCAAAAGGCTCACAACAGAAAGTTCCCCGGAGGGCATTTCCACTAAACTTTTGCTAGTTTACCCTATTTTGTTTTAGTATTTCTGGAAATCGGGGGAAAGCTGGGGCAACCGGTGGGTGACCCAAGTGGCAGGTGCCACTTACCTGCTTGGCTTATACCAAACCGAGAATTAAAGATGTTGCTCCCCTTTATTTTTGATTCTTTTAATACAGCTACTTTTGGTGAAGAAACGCACAGAGAAAAGCAGTTCTTAAACTGCACCGAAGAGATAAATAAAATCCCACAGCAAATCTACGTGCTTTGCCGCCCATGGTAGCTGGCGTCTGGGAGGGATCACTTACTGCGTGGTTATCCCATCCCTCCAATTCCTGCCATTAGTTTCCTTTTAAAGCTATTCTGAAAGTTTCTCTCTCAGCACCTGCTTACGTCCAATTTACTTCAATAGTATGTGGTTTCCTGAGCCTGGGCCAAAGATGCCGGCTCTGCTTTATGATGCTGGTTTGCAGCTCTACCTTTTATTTTGGTAGTTCTTTGACCAGACCCTCCTCCCCCTTCTCCTAAATTCACTGCCAGGATCCCGGTCCCGATGAAGACGATTAGCTGAACTGATGTTGACTTCCAGGTGGTTGGGAATCCACTTACCATTTGTCTGTCATGTTTGCTGTTCAGGGTAATACAAGCCAGACTCCTGGACCGAACACCGGCTGACAGTAAACCTATGCTCTCGCGAGTGCGTGGCTCTGGAAAGCGACTTCCCTGTCTGCTCTGCTTGGAATAAAATATCACCTACCACATCCCTGCAAGCAGGAGAAAACTGCTTTTGTTCTGCTTAAGATCCAGCGTCATTAATCACCCTCATTCTGGAGCATCCTTTGACTGCAGAAGACCTGTATGCCTTTTCACTTTCCAAAAAGCAGCACAACTGGGCATAAAAGTCAGTGTTTATCACTACGTCTTTTAAAACTGCAACTCCACAAGGAGGGTTACACTTCTGAAAATTGACGCCCTCGCAGCTTTCCAGAGCTCAGACCTCGTTTTCAGAAGCGCTGATCGTCTGCGGCAGAACCCGCTGCCAGCGCCCAAACTCTGGAAAACCGGGCCCCCTGCCGAGAAGTGCTCAGCTGGAAGTTATACAGTCACCGAATCTCCGCTTGTGCTTCTGCCAGCAAACCCGACATGTGCAAACCTAGCAATACCTATCTTCCCAAGCTGAGCACAAATTCCACCTTGCAAAGCGTTTGCTCCCTCTCTTTTAAAGCGATGTGCACATTTAACTATTATTAGAACAACAGAGCCCAGCCCAAAGTTGGGAATAACAAACATTTCTAGCAAATTGCATTCAAAGGTATCTTGCATCCAATGCAGAGCACCTGGGATTCATCTAAAAACCTGTCTCAGATAGAGACCTTCTTGCAGCAGCCTGATACAAAATCCAGATACAGCGTAATAAGCTTCTGATGTTGTGTTGACATTTATCTGCCAATATTATTGCTTCATGCACTTACCTTATGATGGATCTTGTTACTTAATTGATCACAGGCAAGGTCAAGAATTGGCCCTTCTTCCAGTGCTAGCACTGACATCATGCAAATCACCAAAAGCACCTAATCCTCAGCTTCAAATCCACACTAAGCAGCCCTTCGATACGTGTGAATGAGGACAACTGGTTTTTCAATTATGCCTCCAAAAAGGCCATTTTTCAAAACTTACGACCAAATGGAAAAAAAGAAAAAACACTGAACACAAGCAAGCTCTTCCTTTTGGTATCGGTCGCCTTAACTCAAAGAACAGTTTGCTTTTATGGCAGGAGATGAAAACAGACTGCATTTATAATCCACCATGGGCAGAACCGCGTCTCCTCTACCTCGCTCTCTTTATGGAGGACTCATCAACAGCTTTGGCTTCTATGGGGCAAGTTGTCCAGTGAGGTCAGAGATAGATCACAACCCACTCCACTCGTATTTTTATAAAAACACAGCTCTCAGAGTACAAATTTTACTGTCTCGAATAAGGAGGCTGTGAGCAACTCCAGAAACCCATGACGTGTCTACCAAAGCCCACGGTCACTTCTTAAAACCCTCCCAGACGCCGAGGGCAGGCAGTCGCCCTGGGCTCACTGCCATGTGACCAGCAGCACTGAGCTCACCCCAGGCCCTTCAAGCACGGACTGCTAGACTTCCACACCTTTTTCAAATGCTTTTGGAGAAATATGTAAAATTTCCCCATGTCAAGGCTGCATCTTGTCCCCCCTCCAAGCCTCAAGCAATTCTGCAGCAAACCTCATCTGATAAGACGTGCCCCAGGACTCAGAAGCAGCCCTGACCTCAGTAACTCAACTGCTATGACCCAGCACCTCCCGTTCCAAAGGGAATCGGCAAAATCCATCAGCAAAACCATGCAAGTTCACGCCTTGCACGAAGGAAGAAGCAGAGAGGCAAATTATTCTGCATTCAATGAAGCAAACCCAGATCCTTTCACACAAGCAAGGGAAAAAGTTGCCAAGCGACTGGCTCAGCCGTGCTGTGCCAGAAACACAGAGGTGGGTTCTTTGGTTTCCTTTTGGTGGCTCTTTTAAAGGGAAGTTCTATGCCTCCCCCAGCAGACATCAGTTTTGGAAAGCCCACCCGTCAAACCGGAGCTCCCATCGCCAGGCCAGACCCGGGAGTTCCACAGTGAAGCCACAGCTTGGGAATGCATTTTGTTGGCCTTAATAATTCTTTATTGTGACCATCAGTCCTGCCATTCACCTTTATTGTCTTCAGAGTGGAGGAAATTCTGTAAAGGGCCAATGATTGTAAACTTAGGATGCTACGTGAATATTTTATAATTATATTAAAGAGATCTCCAAAATGCTTTGCATGGTTACTTCTTTTAAATATTCTTGTTTTCTGTTTAATTCAGCACTGTTTCCCTCATGTTAATTTGTAACTTTAAAACATACATTTTGAGGGTGAGAGCCAAGTACCTGCTTCCCTGCTGGGAACATTTTTTGCTTCCAGCAATGCAAACTGTTGGAATAAAGCCCATCCTGAGACATCAGGGATCACGAAAGCAGATAATTTTCTGATTTATCAAAATGAATTGATAGATATTCTTTACTTTTTGTTTCATAATAGGTTGGAAAAAGCCAGATGAAATGTCTAACAAGGTCTAATACAGTGAAGAGAAGGGAGAAAAGAAATCAAGAGGCAGTTAAAGAGCAGTTAGAGCTTCCTTCTCATCCTTATCAGCACAGCTATCAGTCAGCAAGCCCGTAATTAGGTACTAAAGACATTGTGCTCTGGAGAGGTTCTCCACAAACTGGAGAGCTGCTGTACGCCAGAAGCTGGAGCCCTGATTGACAGCCTCTATTTAAGAAAAACAGTTACAGAATAATTAGTGACGATTTGTACAAATCGGAAGAAGTGACCTTTGTGGCTGCGCAGCGTCTTACGTAAAGAACAAAGCTTTTCTCAGCAGCACTGACAAATTCAGAGCTAAGATGTGACTCGGTTACCAAGTAGAGGCTGGTTCAGCAAAGTCCTTCGCACCTTCCTGCTTTGTGGCAACCTGCATCCTGAGCCCCTACAGATAACTCCACAGGAAAGCAAATCCTGGGTCTTACTTCCAACACTGACAAGGAATTTGTTGGTTCGGGAGAGGGTTTTTGCTTTCCTTTCCCTTTAGCCCTCTGCCTCATCTTTGTCTCAGTAGTAAGTTTGCTTTCCTGGCCTGGCTTTCCGCAGCAAAGGATGCAAATCATGGAGAAACTCTTGGATAAAAGGCATTGCCTTCAAAACACCAAAAAAAAAAAACAATTACCTTAAAATAAAAAAAATCTAAAACATGGGTTTTTCCTGTTGTGAGCAGAAGAGCCACGTGTTCTTTGCCATGGCTGCCACCTCTGCTGAGCTTCACCCAGCACTGGCCTGGCCGAGGACAGGCCACCGGGACACGAGGGACCCCCTGGATGTGTTTAACAGCTCCCGTGCAGTTCCAGGGCAGAGCTGGCAGAGGAGGAGGACGCCCAGCGGGGCTCTCCTCCCCGCACTCGCCTGCCCGAGCAGCTGCTTCGGCAGCTGTTCCTACCAGTTGGTGGCTGAATTTTACAAGATATCTGTCTGTAATTAAAAAGCAACAATACTCTGGCAGCCATTATAAAAACGCATCACTGGATCGCATCCCACAGGGAGTACTTCTGCACTGGAACACGGGGAGACCGCAGTAGATGCGACCACGGAGGACTTTCCCATTCAAACCCCCTAAGATTATCTCCTCAGCTACTCTGCCAAGACCACCACCGGCATCCAAAAACACAAGCTCCATTTGGCCTGGTTGCGGGTCAGAAACGCTCATCTCCTGCCTGTGCCACTCCAACCTGCCCCGTGCCAAGACATATGGTCGCAAGGTGCTCTGCGGTGTAAGCGCAAGGGTCGGAGAGCTGCAGGGTTGGGGGGGTAGAATTTAAAAGATGGGTCTTGCACAAGAGGCTTCTCACCATTTGGAGCACGTTAAGACGTGCGTGTGCCAGCGGAGCACCACACCCAGAATCAGCAAAGCCAGACCGAGCTTGGCACAGGAGGGAATGGTAAGAGGCCCCCGGGGAGCAGTTGGTGCTCCCTGATCCGGTGCCTGGCTCACAGTCCTGGTACCTCCTAAAGGCAGTTAGAAAGCTGCTCCAGCCTGTGCCCAGGCAATGTCCCGCAAGCTGTGCGAGCTCCAGACATGGCCTCAAGTAGCACAAAACCTTCCGTAGCAGAGTTTTTCCCCAATCTACATGGAAGTCTGGCTATGGGAGGGAGCCATTGCACTCTGCAGGGGGGGAAGGATGCCCTCCGGAGCAGGCAGGGACAGGCAGGGGGACACGCTCAGCCACGTCTCCCCGCTCACACAAGCAGGGAACCGAGGCGGCTCCGTCTCGCCCAACGGGCGGGATGCTGCCCAGCGCCGTGGGATCCGTGCCATGTGCTCCAGTGGAAGCAGAAATTTAGCTCCAGCCTGCAAATCGCTGCACGCATATTTGTAAACCATTGTGTACACAGTAGATAAATGCTTAATAATCGTGATGACAAACAGACCTAAAACCCAGAAGCAGCTTCCCTCCGCATTAACGGCATCAGGAACAGGTTCCACGGAGCAAAAGCTTCCCTTTTACTGGGACTTCTTACTGGGGAAAAAAGCCATCTAATCACAGCCCCAGCAAAACGACGGCAAACCCAACAAGTGATAAATAAAGCCCATGGCTGTCAAAGCCCAGGACTTCGCCTGCCAGTCACCGCCCCGGCATGTCCATTTTCACACACTAAGATGGACATCGCCGCACGTGAAGCTCCAGGGCACCACGGGCATCACGAGCCCCGACCTGTGGGGACATCAGGGTGCAAACGTACACACCTACCTCGGAGCCTCTGGCAAAGCATGTTTAGCAAAGAAACTAATGCAGAAGGAGGTTAAATTCCCTGTTCATGGTGTCTTGCCAAGCTGGGATTAGAGTTTGGGACTCCTGGCACCCAGAGCCACGATTAATCCACCGAGTGTTTCCTACCCCCACCCTTCAGCCCAGCCTCCAGCTAGTTTCCATGTGCCAGGCTGTGTACGGTGGTGTAGCAAAGTCTTCTCATCTCCATCAGCGTCTGCCTTTCTCTTCCACACTTACTGGAGCCCATCTACTCCTCAGGGATCAGAAGAAAGTTATGCTGGTAGGAAAATACCTTTCCTATGTAAACTGTGCATTCTGCCTTTTCCCTCTCCAAATTACACAGCGTCACAGATCGTAAGCCCTCTAAACAGAGAGTCTTCAGTTGAGGAACAGATCTCCATAAAGGCTGGGATTAAGGCCCCGCACATCAGAGAGGAAAGAGGTAGGAAAAATATGCTCCGTTTAATTACCCAAGCCATAACAACATTTTACTATTTTATACACGATTCCTGACAAAAGTGGAAATGTTATTTTCCACGAGCATAGCTGCTGGTTCTACTACAAATAAATAGTCCAGGGCGCGCTCACCACGCGAGAGATGGAGGCCATGTGTTTTCATTAATTCTCTTGGCAGAGAAGCCCGTGTAGATTTTGGACTGCAGCTCAGGACTGGAACAGGAGAGCTGGGGTGGCCAACATACATCACAGCAGACTACATTTGGCCCAGGTCCACTTACGAGCTGGTCCAATACCCCGTTTTATCATCGTAATTACGAGCAGATTCCCAGGTCCCTCCCTCCCTCGCAGAGGTATCTTCAGCTTCACCCTTTTCTTCCTCCCTCTGGCTGGCTGAAATCAGCAGGTGAATTCCAGTCCTTTGTCTGCTATGGCTGGTAGAGAAAGTTTGGCCTCTTTCATTTTCCTTTTATTGCAGCTTCTTTTGTGCGGATTAAAATAATTGATATTGATAACGTGATCTGCCCCCTGCCCCTGTTCCCAATTACTCGCACAGGCTGGGGATCCTGTGTTATGGATATGACAGGAATGGTCTTAATTAGCCTTCTGGGCTCCAGAACTGATTCTGGTTTTGATTTGAAATATTTGGGATTATGCAGGCTGACTGTTGTGGGCTGGGGTCACCGGCGGAGCCGGCCGGGGGATTCTGGGGGGCTGGCTTTGAGCTGGCTTTCCTCAGACTGGCTTTTTCTCAGGTGCCTGGCAGCAGGCGGAGCAGGGTCCTCGTGCTGCCAGGCAAAAAAAGAAGGACAATTCCCTGCAGTCGGGATTAAGAATGACAGCACTGAAGGGTCTTTGCATCCAAAGTTTTACTCGGAAGGAAGCAGGGCGCTGATGGGACAACAAGAGCTAACGGAGCAGCTGCCTTCATAAAAGGTCACCCTTGCATTCAACGGGTGAAACTCTGTTAAAAGTAAATGACGATAAAATAAAGGAGCATTAAACTTGGAAAGGCAGATCACAGAATCATAGAATCATTGGATACGGCTTTCTGGACCTGGAAAATTCCATTTCAAAACGTGCGACCGGTTAACTCAGTCACAGGAGCAAAAGATGAAGGTGCCAGCACCTGGGAAAGGGATAGATTTTTTTTCCTGTTTTGGAAAGAGAAATCCTAATCCTGTAACAGGACTGGTAACGTGGTCCCTGGCACTCACAGGCAATTCTCTTCACACAAGGGCGGACAGACAGACGCACTGTACGAGCGCCCCCATTTCCACTGCTCACTGTGCCTACCTCATACAAAGTAATACACACACCCCACCTTGGAACATGTTCTGCAGCCCAGAGGAGTCAGGTTCTCTCAGCTTTAATTGGGGGAGGAAAAAAAATGGTTTCCAGACATGAGGAAGGTCCTCTGAGAACGTCACCCGAGAGGTACATCTCCAGGGAGCGTCAGCTCAGACCTCCTGGCTCAAAATAACCGTGTGGTCGAGGCACAAAGAGGTACCCGGGTCTTAACCAACATGGGACAAGCGCAGCAGAAGGCTGAGACTTTGCGGTCTCACGCCAACAGATGCAGCGTGCTCACCCACTCGTTAGAGGGACAGGGATTACGGATCGCAGGCGTAACAACGCAGCGTGCCATTTTCCGTGGCTGCAACGGAAATCCGGAGGAGGGAATACCGCTTCAGTACCGCTTCCTTCATTAAAGCAGGGCCACTCACCCGGCAATTTCTTTCTCTTTAAACACTGTTTATACAAAAGGCAAATGCAAAAATAAAGGTAAAAAAGAGAGGGGAAGCCGAGCTCCCTTCTCTCTGTAATCAAAGAGGAGACAACGCTCAGAGCCAGAACACAAACCACAGTTTATAATCAGAATGCAGTGTAATCACCGAAACAGATGTCGAAAAGATAAAACTGTATAATTCTGAATTGCCAACAATTAGTGCTCAGCATCTGGGAGCACGCCGAGATGCTCTATTTCTGTCTACATATGGCTGCATTTGGGATGCGTAAGCAGAGACCGTTCAGTACAATGCTAGGAAAAAGTCCTGCCTGTTCCTCTCCTCCAGAATTTTTACAGAGGGAGTTCTCAGTGGTGCTTTGTGCCTGAATCAGTCCGTGATGGGAAAAGGGAGGGATGGGGAGAAATTGGTCTTTTAGGACTGTGGATGGGAAAAATAGCATCAGTGAGCTGGCGTGTGGACATTGACTGTGCTGCCAGAGACAGGCTATGATAAAGAAAGAAAACATAGAGAGCTGCCTGGCAGAAGAGAAAAAGGTTAGAGAACGTTTTTCGACGAAAGTAAAGCAGAGAAGAGAAATTAGTTTTAATGTGCAGATCGCTCACCTCGTAGTGATAATCCATGCAAGTTAAGTCTCTCCAGCAGCGATCTCCTCGAATTTTAATCAGCCCCTGGGGAAAAAAAAAAAAAAAAATTACAAAAACCATAGTCACAAAGGTATTATCTCAAGATGTCAAATACTCTGGTTAAACTACAGGCAGAGCCTGTAGCGGCAGGGAAGCACAGAGGCTGGAATGACCCCCCAGAGACCGACCACATCTGCACCCCAGGCCCACTTGTTGTCCCCAAGGGAACGTAATGCAACAAGAGCTCCAACATGACTCCTTCCACTGCCTGTTTACTGAAAATTCGACACAAAATCCTTGTGGAATAGGCCACGTCACTTAAAGGCTGCTGGAAGATGCTTCACCCACAACCCGAGTTCCCGCAGAGTGGCTACGAGCAGCCCAGTGCTCCCAGCATCGGCTCCCAGCATCGCTGGGTGCGCGGCAGGGAGGCACGGAGCATCGAGAAGCCATAGGAAAAGCCTGAAAACCAGGCTCTGCTGCTGAGACATTTCTGAAATGTTACCTGCAGACCTAAACACAGCCGTGTTCAAAACTTTAAACTCCAGACCCAATTCTCTCCCTCTCGCAAAGCCACCTCTGCTGCCCACAGAAAAGGAAAGGGTGACGCAGGCTGGGATGGGGACCCGGCAGCCCCACCAGCCCTGAGCTGGACCCAGAGATGCAATCAAAGTAATTAGAGAAACAAAAGAGGAGAAGGGGAAGGAAGCTGACAGATCTAAACACAGATGAATGCGCTAATGACAGGTCTGCTCCACCTTAGGTTAGAGGTTGGCAATGAAATAAGCAGGTATCAGAGGTTGCTGCACGATGATATTTCAGGGCAACAAGAGGGTGAAATTTCCAAATCAGTGAGTCCATTCCAGGGCTGGCAGTAATATTGGGATTAAATTTCTTTGCCTCAGTGATGAAGAGTAGAAAGGAATCAGTCGTCCACAGCAGGAAAGACACCTGGCCAGGGATGAGCCTGCTAGCAGGAAGCCTCGCAATCAGGCTGTGCCAGCCTGAAGGTATGCGGGTTCAGCCTGACCGCTTTGATGTATGGCAGAAAGGTCCCTGATTAGGATCACAATATCCCAAATTGAGGAAAGCTTCACTAGTCAAAAGGTTGAACCAGCTCTATCATCTGCATACAATTAGGGGGTATTTGCCTACCTCTGACATTGCCCCTAATTAGAATGTTCCTGCCTGCCTCAGTCGAAAAATACAGTGAGTTTCTTTAAGGACCCGTTGCCGGCTACCCCAGGAGCATCCTGAAGCTTCTTTACATTTGCAGTAGGGAAGGTTTTCAAGAAGAGACCAGTGACCTTTCACTACTAAAAATACGAGTGCTCAGAGGAGGAGGAGATTCCAGCACATCCTGGCCTATTGGTTTCATCCAAACTGCTAAAAAAAAAAAAAAAATCTTCACTTGCAGCATTAAACAAAGTTTAGCAGGCTTGGGGCTCAAGAAAAAGTCCAAATTCCAGTTAAAGGCCCTGCAAAACTCTCCAGACCTCGTAAGTAAATATGCAGAATCACCCAGTTCCAAGACTGTACGTGGGCTGTGCGACATCTGAGAGCCCAGGGCTGTTGAGCACGGAAAAGATGTGAGCAGAGTCCAGTAACTCCTGGCTGATACAGGAGGAGTCAGCTGGGAATGATTGTTGACCGTCTCTCCTGATACAAGACGTTAAGGTAAGCCGATGGAAGGATCGAGTAGCTGGTTTAGAAATGAACAGAAGATGTACTTTTCCACCCAGCAAATCATTGACTTTATGGGAGCCAAACGTGCAAATGTGTTAAAAAGGTATTAGACACATTCCCAAAGGACAAACTCGGGGCAACTCCCTCCTCCCTGGAAAGTCCCTAAACCACTTGACTGCCAGGAGCTGCCCCAGAAGATCACTTTATGTTTTATATTCCTCCCCAAGCATCTGTTAATGGCTGCTATTAGAGACAATATAAGAAAGTTAGTTGGACCTTGGGCTTAACCCAACATTGACATGCTTAAGCAAACAAAGATCCACAAAAATAGTTCCAAGCTCATTTGGCAGGTAAATTAATAGGAAATAGGCACACTTCTTGGTCTGAGGCTTGTAGCAGATGATGTTTAGACATTGTCTTTGTGAATAGGGGCGACTTCAGGGCCCTCTTCATAGGGCTATTTACAGCCTCAAATGATACCTGTTATCAGGCATGTTGCTGAGCTCAAGCAGATTTCACCCATCTGCTGTTCCAAATTATTTTTCCTTATTTTTCCTAGTCATCAAAAAATTGAAGTATTTTTCATGCCAATGCTAACTGAAGAGGACAGTAAACAGAAACTATTACACATTTTCAACATCCGTGAATCCAAACAACTTACAACCTGTAATTTTTAGCCAAGAGTAAACCTGGAGGACCTGCTAGAGTAAAAGCCCAGACTTCTCAGGGCACATCTGATGGAGCAGGATGGAAGTCCCCTCTGGCAGGGCCATTTGTAGGCAACAGCATCCTGTGGTCAATGAAGAAAACGCCAGATAGACACCCCAGCACCCAGGAGCTCTCGGCATCAACTACCAGCCGCAGGAAAAGCATCACCTCAAAGAGGCAAGTGCTGGAGATGCAACAGAACAAATCGACGCCACCATAACCAGCAAGGAAGAACAAGGAGATATAGTAAAGGGTAATCGTTATTTTACGGAAGTGATTGATAAGGAAGATAGCAATAAGGCAAAGGTTTCTGCGGTGTCTGATGTGGCTCTGCACAACACGGGAACCAAAGCAGCGCGGCACACGGCCCGTCCCCGGAGGGCAGGCAGCCTGCGGGGTGCTGGTACCCTGCACGTCCCTGCTGGCCTTCAGACCTGTAAAACTCCCCGGGAGCTACACTGAAGCCTGAGCACCGGCCCCCCCCAGCAGCCTCTGGAAGAAAGAGGCACCTTCAAACCTCACACATGCCGTCATCGTATGCAGGTTGCAATGGGAATGGCCAGGGATGGCTCCATGCACAGCTGAGACGGGTCCACGTCAGGAGCACAGACCTAGAGCCTGGCCCGGGAGGTCTGCATCTCAGCATCATCATGGAAGGGACACCCCCCACCAGCACCACCACCACCTCTGAAAAAAACCCAGGCAGGGCTGGTCCGTAAAGGCAGAGATAAAAGGATGATGGATGCAAAGTGGTATCACCCAAAACTGGTGGGATGGGAGAGCAGAGAGGTGGGTACCAGTGGCTGCTCTGCAGTTTTACTCTCTAGTGAGTTATTCTGCAGATCTCTGCAAGGGCTGGAGCAGGGGAAGGCAGGGACAAGACAGACTCGCTGTCAACAGTCACGGCTTCATCTCCCCATCCCGAATCATCCGCAGCTCGCTCTGCCCCTCGATCCTCTTCTAAAATTACAGGATATGTTGATAGCATCTCACAGGATGTGCCGCAGCCGGCAGCCCTGTCAGTAGCAGGACAGACACTAAAAAAGGCTCTGTGCAAGAATGCTGGAATATTAAAAAAGGACAGCTATCTTGATGACCTTCCCCCCCCTACCTTGCCCAAGCTGTTATCAAGCTCTATTATTCAGCGGGGATAATTAAAACAAGTATATGATAGAAAAGCACCATACTGAAAACCAAAATCTTTCCTGCAATGAGTCACTAAGGGAGTTAATCACATTTTGTTTACTATAAAGCTTTCAAACAGGAAAGTCACTTAAAGCTCTTAATATCAAATCTGTTTTTCAGCACGGAAAACTCCCACTCCCGTAATTAGGAGGTGTTTCAAATCTTCTTTTACCCTGCTGCTGTCTTCAGGTCCACTTCTACTCCCACACCGACACGTGAGTTTTCCAGTTTTCAAATTAAGTTAGACCAGGAAACAAGAACACGTAGTGCATGAAAATCTACCTGTCCTGCATCTTTGTCTCTGCTGAGGAGGACCACGAAAGGAGAACGAGCCATGGTAGCTTGCTAAATAACTGTGCCGCGCAGGGCTGCGCATCCCTGGGTATGGATGCACCCAGGACGAGCTCTGACATCCCTTCCTGCTCTGTGCTCGGACGGACCCTGTTTTTATACACTCTCCCCTCATTGTTTGGCTTCTGCTGAAATTACTGGAAATCAGCTCCTGTTCTCCTGAAGATGCAAACTTAGTTTGAGAAATGGTATCTGGGTCTAAGTGAGCACAGGAGGACTGAAGGGGGAAGGGAGGAAATGGGGATCCCCACATCTGCTGGAGTTTGACATGCACTGGATTTCTTTCAGTCTGCTAACAATTCCCAATCCATTTTCAAGATTTCTCTGTGTATATTGAACTGGCCTGGACTCCACAGCTGCGGCAGATTATGCTGCCATACCACAGATCAAAACACAGGGAAAAACCCCCATCCCTGCTCTCAGACAGGCAGAGGCTCGTGCATCTCCGATGTAGCTGAACTGTCTTCTCTTTGGATGAGGAGAGGACCTGCGAGGGACCAGAAGGAAAAGGAGCCAGAGGGCATGTGCATGGGACAACCCCACGAGACTCCAGAAGACCTGGAAGACCCTCCTCTCATTTGGACATAACCTACAAACATCTTGCAAGGAGTATTTTGGGGGGCAAATATTAAGCAGAGTTCAAGAGGTGAACGATATGGGCAAATCAAATGGAAAACAAGGAAAGGAAAGAAATCGTTTCGCAGCACTTGGGAGAGCAGGGCTCACAACCCCAAAATCACATCTCTAAGTGCTTCCTTCCTAAGCGCAGGGGAGTCAGGTCTCACACCTCCAGCTACCTCCTGGCAGCTTCGCTTCAGCTGCAGGGAAGGAGAGAAAGGAAAGAGCCCGTCTCCAGGCTCTAGAGCTGCACAGCATTTAGTTTTAAGCACACAATTGGAACGGAGCTCCACGGATCAGCCTTAGGGGGGATGGATTTAAGAAGAAACCTGGATGGATTTAAGAAGAAACACAACCTTTTGTTGTGTTAAGACAGTGTTGGAGGCAACGCCCGACTGTCAGAAAGAGATCTTTTAACAAAGGACTTTTCCGTTACTTTAGGGAGGGGGGAGGAACATTTTTTGAGAGTAGGATCTGCCCGCTACCTTTGAAGTCCAAGAACATGTAAAGGCATTTAGAATGTTCAGTAGCTTCTGGGCAGCAGCTACGGGCACCTGCTACCACAAACCTGCTGTACCAGCCGCCAGCTTAATCCCTCTTTCTCTCACATGTACGAGTTTCTAGTTTTTGTAAAGAGTTAAGTTCAAGGCTCAAGATGCAAATGAAAAAAAGCAACACTTGCAGAGCCCTCTTCTTATTTTCCAGTGTTTGGTGTTCTCCACACCAAGCCTGGTCCCCTTCTACCCTCCCCAACTTTAATTTCTCCCTGTGGAGTTCAAGCATCTTCAGGTACCGCATGTTTTTTGAGACAACATCAAAACTGACCTGTCAGCTCAGCGCTAATTAATGCTGTCAGAAGCTGGCCAACAAGCACAAAAACATTTCCAAGGGCAGCCGCTGTTAACTCCTGAGAAACTGCTGCCGTACGTGGGGCAGGGTCCTGCCAGCCCCTGTTTACTGAGGAGCTGAGCTCTTCACAGAGCTCCAGTTGCTGGGGGATAAAAAATGACGGTAAGTGTTTACCTGCTGCAATTCACCTTGAAGACCGGACCACACCTCAACGTACTAAACCATCCCAGCTTTTACGGCCTTTTTTAAAGCATCCTGAAGATATGAGTAGAGTAAGACACCACCACGAAGAAAAGGCAAAGCCTTTCTCATCCCGCTTTCAGCTCCTCGTCCAACACAACCATCTCCCTGAGTTTTTATTAAACTTGCGAAGTCAGGCTGCCTGCGCAGCGGGGGCTACGTGCCAGCTGGTAACGTCATTACTCCTGGATAGCTTACAACACACTGGCCACATTTCACAAGTTTGAAACACGGAGGAAAACCTCCGGATCCCAGGCGATTTGAAACAGCACCTGACGCCACGCTGCGTACGGGTATTTACTGTTCAGTGTCACCACACAGGAGCCGGGATGCTGCACCACCGCAGAACAGAGCTGCGAGCCCCGCCGGTGCCTCAGAGAACCATTTAGGTTGGAAAAGACAACTTTAAGATCATCGAGTCCAACCATAAACCTACCTCTGCCAAGTCCCACTAAACCATGTCCCTCAGTGCCACGTCTACATGGCTCCTAAATACCCCACACCGGCCAGTCCCGCAGCGTCCGCTGTCAATTCAAGTCACCGCTATCAGAAGTCATCGTTCTCATTTATACATGTTTTTATATTACTGGTACAATGCTCCTAATATTGTCACCTGGCAATGTAATCATTTGGGAAACACGGAAAAGATGTGCTATAGGAAGCTCAGCGCGCTAGCTCACTTCTCGTCTTCTAAATCCCCAAAATACTTGAAAATGGGTTTTTTTTCCCCTTTCTTTTAAAGCTGGCAAATTTAGGAAGTTTCTTCCTAGTTCTGAGCTAGCAGAGCATTAGCTAAAAACTTGAACTCTGCATTCATTTTGACATAAGGATTGGAGACTAGTGGGCAGGAAATAGGGATTTTTGAAAACAATTTTGAATTTTTCCCTTTTTTATGATCCTCTCTAATGGTTAGATAAAAGGGGGGATGGGAAAATGGTGTTTAGAATTTATTTTCTTTTCCCAATGATAGAGGCAAACACATGCTCACATGCTTACAACCCCAGGGAAAAAACAAGCACCCCCAGAAGCGCCGGCTCTGTTTGCACATTGGGGGTGGGTGAAGGGACTTTCAAAGCCCTGCATATCAGAAGGGAAAGGTATTCAGTAATACAAATTAAATATAAGCTAAAGGGAAGGAAACAGGTGGCTAAGTGAACTAGCAATTGCCCTTTCACCTCTGTGGCCTTGCTTTGAATCCCGCTCTAACCAGAATTATTAAATTCATACTGATGGGATGGTGGCTACAAAGACACCGGGGTTTGATCATTTCGGCCGAGCTCGTGGCAGCCAGACCCCGCGCACCAGCCCCTTCCAGCAATAAGAAAGCCTGGCCTGGGGAAGTGGAAAGTTGAGATCTTTGTCATATTAATTTACAGCTGACTGTGGCTCCAGGCCATTCTGCACACTCAGAAATCTCCTCGCGCTGCTGTCCGCATGAGAACTATAAAATGTTCACCCTGGATTGAATTAGCATCCCGAATGAAATATGTGCTCAATACCTTCTCCCCTACTAAGTTTGCTCCCTCCAGGGCACGGCGGAGGAGAGCGGGGCAGGATGGAGACGCAGCACCTGCTCGTACCGCGAAAACACCAACCTCCGGCGCTCCCAGGCTCTCACAATTAAAGTGCATTAAATTCACCAGCATTTTTCACAGGGGAAGGAAAATTACATTTAGGACTTTTTTTTGTTTGTTTTAATTTTAGTGGTGTTCAATAAAATGCCTGGTTTTAATCACTGGAACCCATTCTGCTGTCCTCGCTCAGCACCCACACGCTCTCCATCCGCCCGCCCTGCTCTGCGGCCACGCGTTCATGGTCCCATATAAACAGCATTTCCCAAAATCAGCCAACGTGCGTCCTGGGTTCACTGCAGGTGTCACAGATCACTTCATCACTGTACTTTTATTTTATTTGTCAGCTACAGACAAGATGTCAGCTATGTGGAACAAGACACTCTTTTGCCTCCAGCATCATCACTACCTTTGAGAGCTTGCTATAGTGTTAAAGGAGAGATGACCATGCAGTCACTTGAGCAGATCCACAAGCAACCAGAGGGGGGAAAAAAAAAAAAGAAGTATTTCCCAGCAAATTCTTAGCAAAAATTCATCCTCCTGCCTGCTGCAGGGCTTGACCCAGCCAGCAAGGCACTGTACCAGTCCGGTTTAGAAAACTCAGCCTGCTGAAAACTGGCTATTTATGACTAATAAATTCTCTTTCAAATGCAGTAGATTGTTGAATACATTTGGCGAGGTTTGCCAACTGGCAGCCAGGGAACTTCGGGGTGGAAATCAAAATCACCCCTTCGCTCCCACTGAATCAATTCCAGTCTCGCTTGATTGAGTAACCTCGCATGCCCCCTCTCTCTTTCCCCATCCCTGAAAGAGTATCCAACAAACGGGATTTCAGGGGAAATTAAGCCATAGAGAGAAAGTTTACCAACAGCTTTGGATTTCTACATTTCATGAGTTTGATTAAATCGTGGCAGAAATCCCAAACCTAAGGCCACGGCACACGGGGGCACGGGGAACGTAACACGGGACTGGAAGGCAGAACCGAAGAGGGATGCGAGCGGCGCAACCGCCGGCTGCGTCCTCCGAAGCCAACTCACCCTTTGGTTTTAGGGCACTAAAACCTGAATTTGTACTGTGGCACAGTGGGGGTGGCCTCCTCGAATCACGGGGAGGATGGACATGTGAAGAGAATGGGTCCTCGCTTTTCTACTGCGTTTGTTTCGGTGCGAAGAGCACACCCGGACACTGCTCCTTTGTATCGTACCATCCCTAGCTCCCGCCACTAGGATTGAACTAAAAACTGAGTTGTGAAGACCACCTGGTCCCTGCCAGCACTGGCAGAGGCTTCACAAAGGGAGCCCTCCCCCTCGTACCTGCCCCAAACCTTCTGGATCTGCAGAAGGCTCAGAGCGTGTGGATCCATCCCAGGAGAGGAGCCCTTCCGCTGTGTCCACGTCACAGCCCCCACCGACAAGGAGAACCACGGAAACCCATCTCCAGTCTCCCTCCTCTGAGGGTCCTCCACCTGCTGCACAACCCAAGGCCATCGTCCCACCTGGATGCTCACGCACCCCAACGGAGATGAGGGGGAGCTTCCTCTGGGGAAAGTCCTCACCCATCCAACCTCCAGCTCCCCCAGACCTCCTGCTAAGCTCTCACCCCATCTCTGCCCCACGCAGATGGGTGCTGGCCTCAGTCTTTGACCTCCAGCTTTACTTCAGACCTCTCTTCCTTTCTTTCCCACCCGTGTTCACTCTCCTTTCAATCGCCTCTCTAACGAGCTGACTCTCTTCTAATTAAACCTGTCTACAAACAAAATCCACGGCATTGCCCTCGCTCCCTCGCCCCCATCAACTCAGCCAGCCCCACATCTATTCCTGATGCCCCTTCCCCAAAAGATAAAGCCCAGGCACACGTATCACTTCCAGAGCCACCACAGCCGCACACCCTCACGGATAACTCCGTATGGATTTTACGCTTCGCATAAGGAGCAAGGCACCTCCAAAGAAGACAAACTGTTTCCTTATCTACTTGATGCCAGCAAACATGATTCCCGGACCCAGGGGTGATCCGTCACCCGTCGGAGCAGCATCTTGCTCTGCACGCCCCTGCGCCACGCAGTTCCCGCTCCAACACCGCTCGAAGGGAGGGAAGCGGCTCATCTCCGACACGCCAAATCCTTCCTTTTCATCTTACGCAGATTGCTCTGCCCAACTGTACCCCTCTCAGGCTGCTGTACTTTGGTGATTCAAAGTGAAAAAAAAAAAAAAAAGCCTAAATAATTAAAATGTCATTCAAGCTCTAAGCCGATATGAGTCACTGTTACAAAAAATATCTTAAAAATTCTTTCAGGAGTGGGGGATAATTATATTCCTCCCTATCTATTGATTTTTCTCTACAATGCAGATGTCAGATTTTCCACGGTTTTTTTCTTTTTCTTTTTTTTTCTCTTTTTTTTTTTTTTTCCCCTGGAGTGAGTGTCAAGGAGGAACAAAGCGCTCTTTGAGACTTTTTCAGCCCAAAATTAATTCTGAAAAAAAATGGCACAGACAGGCCAATAGCACGGGAAGCCGAGCAAAAGCCTGGTGACTCAAGCTATGTCTGCAAAACCCCTATTGATACCAGCTCTGGAGAGAAGGGTGGGGTATGGGGCACCAGCATTATAAATTTAGAGTCAATTTAAAGTCCTTCTTTCTGTGTCTTCACAATACAAAAGATGGGCGAAAAAGGGAAAAAAAAAAATCTCAGTGAAGGGCAATCCTATATTCTAGATTTTAATTTTTCCTCATAATACAAATATGAAACGCTCCCAGAGAAAATCCCAAACGGTGCGTCACGCGCTCAGCCACCCGCCAGCCTCCGCTACCCACGGAAAAAGCGGTTTCAACATCTGCCGAAAGCCAAAAATATACCAAGTGTATTTTAAAGACAAGACCAGCTGTAATTTAGACCCCAAGTTCAGGGAAGAGGAAAGACGCTTTACAAAGTTAAAATTAAAAAAAAAAAAAAATCAAATAAAATTTGTAGAAGGACTATAGTCGAGGGCAGAAATGGGCTCCTCAGTCACGCAGCACCCCGGCACCTCAAGCACTCGGATCCCAGGGACCAGACACGACGCCCTGAGACCACAACAGAAATACTAAAGCACTTTGAGTTTGCCTGGTTTTTACCCACCAGGTCTCCCCGCCTGCTCCAGCCTTCTTCTGCATTTGAACAGCTAATTCAGAAATTTCTGCGTTTTATTTTGACCTCAGTAACGAATATCATGCTCAAATGGTGCATTCATCAGGGGAAAGACGCCCGACTGGTGAGACGCTCCAGCAGCGATACAGTCCGGATGCGTAAAACTGCCTCCGAACTCCGCGACAATTGGTTTAGGCCATTTTTTCCCCAATTCACCTCATAACAGAAAAATATTTCATTCCCCAGGCCAGCAAGGGCTCCAGCTTTTTTTAAAAATCCAATACATTTTCTATGGTCCTTTTATGCCTCAAGGCTCATGTTATGGCTATGAAAATTGTTTGCATACTTTTAAATATTTGCATAATTTACGAGCCCAGGTCTTCAAGCGCAGCGTGCCCTGGTGCAGGGCTTGCCAGGAACCGTGCTGGCAGCAGAGGCTGGATTCGGGATGGAGCGATCCTGACCCTTCCCATGAACCTCCATCTCCCACCCGTAGGCCCTGCTGGAGGGTTGCAGCTCTGCAGCGCAGGAAGGATGAGCCGGACCGCGCGTGCTGCCGAGGGGTGTTTCTGTCCTTTCTTTTGGAAATGCCACGCAGGGAAGACGTGACACAGGTGTTGGGCTTTTTGGGATTTTTTTTCCTCCAACTCTGGCGGCAGTGAACAGAAGAGCTGTACCTGCCGTTCACACAAACCTCTCATTAATGAACAGGCGGTAATTCAAATCTCTCCAGCTTCTTCCATGAAAAGAAAGAGAAATAACGGGCTTGAATCCCTCTTCCTTCCTTATCCAGAGAATAACAAGCTTACACTCCTCAGATGACGATTATCCCTGGAGGTATTTAAAAGACGGGTGGACGTGGTGCTGAGGGACATGGTTTAGTGGTGATTGTGGTAGTGTAGGTTATGGTTGGACTTGGTGATCTTGAAGGTCTCTTCCAACCCAAGTGATTCTATGATTCTATGATGCTGTTTAAATAGCTTTATTCCCTATCTTGTTCATAATTGCAGAGCCCACATTAAGCATCATCCAAGCTCGGTCCAAGATGATGGGACTTCCCCATCATCTGGGGAACTTTTGTCCTGGTCCAATATCATCAGGTTAGAGGACAAGGCTCCAGATTCTCTGGAAGAACCCACCTTCAGGAGAACAAGCCCTTCCCGCTTGGAACCCTCCGGCACGGGCAGGGCCGGGCTCCGAGGACCGAAGGCCACAGGAGAGGTCCAACCCGCAGAAGAAGCCAACATCTAGATTCTGCCGCCATGGGCGCAGGTCGGTGCGGCACAAAAGCTAAACTGGAACCACCACCACGAATCGCAACTGCAAAAGCACCTCAACGGGACGGGCTGGAAAATGCTTTTCTGAAAGGGGAGTCACCGGTCTTGATTTTTTGGTTTTGTTTTATTTGGTGCTGCTATTTTTTTTCCTTCTCCCCCCCAACCCCAGCTACCAGAAAGACCCTTTGAGAAGCCACCACGACTGCACCAGCATCTGCTTGACTTTGAAGACGGCGCTGCAAGGAGTGGGTGAAAGGGATTTTGAAAAGTCCTTGGCATTAGCGGCTCCCAGCCTTTTACAGCCACCGAAGGAACAACAAGTCTTCCTGCCAAGGGCTATTACTAGACAAATGGAGAGAGATCAGAGGCACAAAGGAGGTTGCTAAGGAGTCAAGTGTGGGATCCCTGCAGAGAGGAGGAGGGCTGCAGCTGGGACGGCAAAGGTCAGAACATTGCAGACATCATTTTCCAAAAATTCCCATGAAGCCCCGGCGCGGGAGTCGGGAGCCTGGCCCCGCCGCGCTCGCCTATGAATAATGAGAAAGCCATAAAAGAAAGCTCCCTTTCTTCCCTCCTACCCACGCTAATGTAATAAAACAAATTAGAATAATTATTCTCAATTTCAGAGCCATAATGCCCAGGATCAGGGCATGCTTGTCACTGAAATGACAACTACATCCGTTTGATTCTTCTTCTTTTTTCTTTCTTTTTTTATATTTACGGAGATCGCTTAAATTCCAACTTTTATTTCATTACATCTAATGTAATTTTACTACAGGCATCCAGATTCTGTTTGCTTCAAAGTCTTCATTATTTTTGCCAGAAAGTTCATCTCCCTTATTAGCTAATCACATCCCCACCCTTTCCAGTAACCTTTAAAATGCCACCCACGTTATGACACTTTTAACAGAATCCAAGCAAAACCAAAACAAGAAAAATGAAGAGTTTAACATGAACCACTAGTTTCTAAAATAATTTTCTGCAGTTGGTTGAAAGAAACAGTTTTTCCTAACTGTAAAAAAAAATTTTGTAGTTTAAAAAGATTTTCAATACCTAATGATATACAAATAATCTGGAAATAATTGATCCTTTCTCTGTGAAAACACAGCTCTGTGAAAGATGGGCAACATTTACTAGGAAACAATGATGAGAATTTAGTGCAAGAATTTATTGCTAATTACTATAAATCTTTTTGCACTATTTCTTTCCCAAGACTACCACTTTAAATGATCTTCCCCCCCCGCCCCCTAAAAGGGGAAACATATCTTTTGTGTAGACTTGAAATGCCAGAGGAATTAAATTATTTTCTAAGTCTCTGCCTGCCAAAAAAATGCTCCAGGACTTCTCTGTTCTACAGCAGCTTCTTCCGAGGATGTACTTAAACAGCTTGGAGAGGCAGAGCTTGGACTTGGGGGGGTTCAGTCTGTAGTTACATTCAGAAAGGGAAATCCAGAAAGTGCGTGTGTGGGGGGAAATAAAGAGAAATTTTTATTTCCAGAAAGTAAACCAAGGGGGAGGGACTGCCAAGTCACAAATCACGACTTCGAAAGATGCACTTGGGTTTCCCTAAAATCCCCCTGTGCCGCTCAGGACCTTCCACATGATGCGGCCCATGATGATGAGGAGCTTGGGGAGCGCTCTCCAATACTCGAAGATAAGGGGGAGAAGAAAACCCCTTCCCTGGGTGTCCCTGTCCCCTGGTGTGCCACCAGCCTGGTGAGCAGGGAGCACCCCCTGCAAGAGCTTTAAGGGCATCACACAAGGAAGACATCCAGGACACTGCACACGCATAGCAGATTATTATAATATTATTATCTAAAAATACATATATATTAAAAATTATTATTATTATGACATAACGCACATATTAAAGGATCTAATTCCTGGGGCAAACATGAGGCTTGGGCTGAAGCTGCCCGAGCCCAGGGCGCCGGCCAGGAGCGGAGCCTGCGGGGCATGGATCCATCTGCACACAGACCCTGCGGAGTCCTCCCAACCCTAACACCTGCATCAGCCAGTGATAGATTGGCAGCTTTAAATCTGAATTTCCTTGCTTTGGGCACTTTTAAATTAAAGTGGTAATGTGCTTTAAATCCCGTTTCCCTGCTTTTTCACTACACTCTTCAATCCTTTCCTCCAGAAACTAATCAAGATGTCTCAGACTCACTTATACTCTCTGCTCCAGCCACCTTTCCTGGTAACTTTTTCCATATGTCTGTGATCCTTCACAAGACACAGCTCCACCTTAATTCCCTGTTTTTACTTCCATTTTCCCAACATGCCGGTGCACCCCCAGCGCTTGAATCCCCTCCACCTCCCCGTTACATCTCCGGCAGCGATAATTACTTGTAGGGAACATCACATCATCAAGCTGGCAAACGTGTCCTACCTTGTCCTTCGACTAATGTCCCCATCTCAGCAGTGCTGCCTGCTCTCTGCTAGCAGGACACTGCAAACCCATCCTGATGGAAAATGAAGTGCTTACTGGAAACCCTGGAGAAACAACCACCTCTCCATCAACAGTCCAAACGAGCCCTGCTGCATGTGCACATCCTTGCTTGTGTTGTCTACGCCGCCATGAAAAGGGGAGGCAGCCGGCTTGCAGGAACGAGACAGTGGAAATCTCAAGGTGTTTAACCTCCTTGATCACCACGTCTGACAGCTATTCCCACTGACACCTCCCTTGTTCAGAGCGTGTGTTGGAATGGGATCCCTGTTATCAGCAACCGCCAGCCCTCGGCTGTCTGCAACGCAGGTGTTATGGCTTGAGAAACCCACAACAATTTATTGTCATTTAGACAACTATTCTTTCACCTGATGACCCCTCCCCACCCGGGAAGGGGAATCGTGAAAAAACAAGGAAACCTGAGGGCTGAAATATAAACAGATTTAATAGAATAAGAGTAGATAATTAACATTAATAACACTAAAGAACCAATACTGATCCCAATACCAGTATAAAACATGCAAGGATTATATTTGGCCCATTCCATCTGCAGGAAGCTGTGCATTCCCAGCAGGGGACAGCAAATGTCAGACACTGCGAGAGTGACAACTTCTGGAGGTAGGGAAGGGCTCAGGGGTCTGGCACCAGGGCAAGAAGTCCTCTGCATCACCACCATCAAGGGACAGAGAACTTCACAGCAAACTTTCTAATTTCTATGGAATGTGCCATTCATGGTATGAAATAACCCTGTTGGCCAGCTTGGGTCAAGTGCCCGGGTCTCGCTCCTCCTCATCCCTACACCTGGCAAGCTCAAAACCAGCAAGAACTTGAAACCCACACACCATAGCTNTCTGGCACCAGGGCAAGAAGTCCTCTGCATCACCACCATCAAGGGACAGAGAACTTCACAGCAAACTTTCTAATTTCTATGGAATGTGCCATTCATGGTATGAAATAACCCTGTTGGCCAGCTTGGGTCAAGTGCCCGGGTCTCGCTCCTCCTCATCCCTACACCTGGCAAGCTCAAAACCAGCAAGAACTTGAAACCCACACACCATAGCTGGCTCTCAAGTAAATATTTTCACAAATTCAGACACTAGGGTCTTCCAAAAGTCCAGTTTTCCCAAGCATTAGAAGAGAAACTAGGCCTGTGTCGCTCAAATCAGGGCAACAGGGAACTTCCAGGCTCCACGCTTGTGTCCCACAAATAGAAAGGCGGGGAGTGAAGGGGCACAGGACACAGCTGTAAATGGAGATGATGAAAAGCTACATAAATTGAAGCACATCATCACCGTTGGGCGCTTCCGGAGGGACCACCAACACCCGCCAGCACCGCGGCCGCGTGCCATCACGCAGCAAACACCACCCCTCGCTCCGGTGCAAGAAAACTCAGCGCCAGCTCTTGCTTCTGTTGGCCTCAACTCCAACCTGACCTAAAGGCATTTCGTGTGCCTTGTGTTTTACAGGAGGCAAACCAGCCGTGAACGGATAATGGTATTTCCATGCTGCTTTTAGCACCAGCCCTGCGAGTGCCAGCTGCGCCGGTGCAGCCGCGCAGGGCTGCAGTAAACCAGCGGCCGCTCACGCCGCCGGGAAGGGCTCCCTCGCACGACGTGCTCTGCTACCTTCATCGGCGGCAGCAATCCAGGCCGTGCAGGGCTCGTACACGCTCGTTAAAAACATTCACGCATGCCACGAATATCTCCAAACCTCAAATAACACGGAGCGGGAGAGACGGCACTCGTGCAAACGCTACCACGAACACCCATAAAAACCCGCTCCCGTCTCCTCCGCTCAAAGCTGCCCGCCATTTAACGCTCTCCCCAGCTAAGCCAAAGATGTAACGATGCGAGGACGGATCTTGGCAGGCCTGAACCCGGCTGCGCACGATTTTGGCAGCACTGGGCTCGACAAACCTGCCCAAGCGGGAAGGGGCCCTGGCACGGCATCCTTTGCTAGACAGGGCTCCCACATCCTCACTCCTGCTCTGCCCGTGCCCATCCCAGCTTCTCCCCTGGCTCCTGGCTCAGTTTGGGACCTGTTTCCCCATCCCAGTCCCTAAGTCATATTTTCTTTCCCCAACAGCAGGGCAGTTTTTATAGGGGACCCGCTGCTTGCTTTGCTTTTTGACCCACAAGTCCTTGACCTGTCCCACCATTACCACCATCGTTGACCAGCTCCAGTTGGAAGAGGCAATACTGTGCCAAAAATTAGACCTGAACTCATTATGTGCCCTGTTTATATCTGCTTTATCGACAGAAATATGTGCTGGTAGGAGGGAACAGCCCCCTATTTAATTGCCTCTTGTCAAAAAACCCCTCTGTTGTGAGACTGGAGGAGCTGTGTGTAGCAAGCAGAGGCAATCCTTGGGAATAATTGGTGAGGAAATCCTAAAAGTCATGTTTACAGTTAAAAGCACCAGCCTTTGCAAGTCCAGATTCAGCCTGATGCACACCAAGATGCGGCCAGAGCTCCTCCGCGCCCCAGCATGGCATCGCACCGCAGGCTGGACAGGGGGGTTAGAGCTCACGCAAGGCTGGAAAAACCCACGGCAGAGAAATTGGGAGATGCCCCCGCCACCCAGCGCTGCTCCCCCTTACCCACCCAGGCTCAAGGATGAACCCTGTCTAGGGTTCTTCCCAAATTCCAGTTAAATCACGTTCCTGTACTCCTACCCTCTTACACGTGTTTTTTCAGTTACTCAGTTTTATCAGTGTTACTATAGCTACGCACACAGGTGTTGACGAAAATCAAATTCTCACATTTCTGAGCAAGTCCGCACGCAGTGTTTCTCAGACACTCAACTAACGAAAAAACAGAAACTATATTTTACAGTTTATGAATGCAAACACAAATGACACTTTAGGACAAGAGGAAACGGGTTCAAGTCGCGCCAGGGAAGGTTTAGTCTGCACATTAGGAAAAAGTTTTTCACTGAAGGAGTTATCAAACTTTGGAATAGGCTGCCCAGGGAAGGGGTTGAGTCACCATCCCTAGCCGTGTTTAAAAGTCACGTAGGTGTGGTGCTAACAGACATGGTTTAGTGGTAGACCTGGTAGAGTAGGGTCAATGGTTGGACTAGTTGATCTTAAAGGTCTTTTCCAACCTAACTGATTCTGCGATTCTACGACTTTCAGGACCCAAAGAGCTACTATGAAGTTTCAGCAAGGCAGTGTTAGCAATTCACCAGCTCACAGCTCCTCCCCAGCACAAGCCGGGCAGGTAGTTGGATTCCCCCAGCACATTGTTTTCACCTGCAGCAGGTAATTACACATATGAACTCGACAAAGTTGTCATCCACTTTCAAGTCTTCTGCAAAAAAATGAACGGGACTAACATTTGCTGACTGGGGTTTTAGCCCTAAATTACGTTTTTCCAATAAATGAGAGCTCATGAGCAATGCTACTGCCTATCACAAAAAAAAAACCCCACATAACCCAAAAGCAAAAGAGAAACTTGTCCATCTCAGAGGTAAAGCCCATGGCCTCAGCTGGTGCAGCAGACGACCACAGCCCTCCTAATTAAACCAGAAGCTCCCCCCAACAGCTCAGCTGGAGCACGAAGCCCAGGCAGCACAAACAGGACCTGGCTTAGAAAAGCCACAAGATGCAGGAGAGATGCTGCTCCACCGACGCGGGGAAGCACAGCTACTCCTCCAGGGAGTCCCATTACTGGGGATCAAGTGATTATAGAAATCTGTGGTTTGGCTAAATGGCTGCCAGGAGCCGAGACACCCCAGGGACCCCCAGCCTGCAGCGAGGGGCTCGGAGAAGAGGTTGGCCCAGACTGGAGAGCCGGGTCAGCAGCACACAGACATCCTCAAACCCATCCAGTGCACTGAGTCCAACAACAACTCCACAGGGAACGGAGCAGCTGGGAAACAAACTCTGTCTGCTGAAAAATATATGTATACTTGAGAGAGGGCCAAGGCTTTGAGAGCACAGCATGTCAAATGCCTTCAATGTCTCCCCAGGTAGTTGCAGATGTCAAAACACCTAATTACCACCAGGCAACACTGCTGAGCACAGGACCTTACTGACAGCATGGGATGCTCCTTTCCACGAGTCACCGTGGTCCGGTTAATGTCCTCGGTTAACACCTGACGGGCTGAGCACGCACCTATGCTTACCCACCTCTTGATTCTTGTGGAAACACAAAACAACGCCCTGCATCCTCCAAGCTTCAAGAAATCAGAGTGACAGAGAGTCACAAGCAAAATGACAAAGCCATCAAGTCACCGAGCACTTCTGAGGCAAATCAGCCCCGTAAATGTCTGTTTGCATCACTTATTTCCTAACAAGCTGCTCGCTCACACAAAGGGACCGCTCTTCTGTTGCCTCTGCATGTTCCTAAGAAGCATCCGTCTTTACATCCCGCACTAATGGATTATTAGGAACATCAAACATATAGATTGAATCACATAATTATGCCTTTTAAAAAGTCAGCAATATTTGAGATCAGCCCAGCACTTGCTGCCAATCAAACCCCAGAAGTGGAGCCTGCCCGCGCTCCTTGCCTCCTGCAAGTACGCCGCCGGGATTATCTTACTTCTCCGATGCTGTATCTCCCCTAAGCAAGCCCAGCCAGCCCCCAGGGAAGGCATGCGCAACAAAGCAAGATCTGGACATGACTTTTTGGGGGAGAGGATTAGCCAGGAAACCACAAGGATGCCACCAGTCCAGACGGAGCTGGACGACGGTGCTCACATACTTGCGTAGCAAACACCTGGTTAAGACTAAGAGAAGAGGCCACAGGACCACTGCTGAGCGTCAGGAGCAACATTCACCTCCTAAGGAGGAGAGGGAGTAACAGGGAGATGCAAAGGAAAAGTTTGAGTGCTGGGTTCAGTTTTGGGCACCGCAGTATCAGAGAGACATTGAGGTGCTGGAGCGTGTCCAGAGAAGGGCAACGAAGCTGGTGAGGGGTCTGGAGAACAGGTCTTATGAGGAGCAGCTGAGGGAGTTGGGATTGTTTAGCCTGGAGAAGAGAAGGTTGAGGGGAGGCCTTATCACTCTCTACAACTACCTGAAAGGAGGTTATGGCGAGGTGGGGGTCAGTCTCTTCTCCCAAGTAACAAGCAACAGGACAAGAGGAAATGGCCTCAAGTTGTTTCAGGGGAGGTTTAGGTTGGATATTAGGAAAAACTTCTTTACCGAAAGGGTTCTCAAGCATTGGAACAGGCTGCCCAGGGAGGTGGTGGAATCGCCGTCCCTGGAGGTATTTAAAAGACAGGTAGACGTGGTGCTGAGGGACATGGGTTAGGGGTGGTTTTGGCATAGGTTTATGGTTAGACTCGATGATCTTGAAGGTCTCTTCCAACCCAAGTGATTCTATGATTCTATGAAAAGGCAGCAGCAAAGCAGGGGAGCCGGCAGGGCGCATCCGTGAGCTTCATGTGCTGCTCAGATGCCTTCTGTGGTTTACAGGGTAGAACGCAGAAAGACGTATTGCTGCTCCAGGGCTCCTTACCCAGGTGGATGTAACCAAGCGCGTGGGGTGATAGGATATAGGAAGCTTTTGAGATGACGGTTAACGTGCTCTGGGGAGGTCGATAGCAGCAATCATGCCAATTTGGGTAAGGAAATAACGTCCTTAATGTCCAGCCTCCATTCTTTACAGTCAGGTTTGTTTTGCATCCAGCACCTTACTGGGCTCGATCTTGTGCTCCTTCGCAGGTGGATACAAGAGGGGCTGCAACGGGCGCTGCCACAGCAGCATTCATTTTGGCAGGAATTCCTATTGCTTCAGTGCAAAGTCTCTGGTTGCTAGAGCTCTGTGAAGAAAAAAATCCCACACATGATACAGCAAACAGAAAAAAAAAAAAGAGGTGGGGGGCAGTATTGACAAGTGAAATCCACCCCCATGTACTGCTCATGCTGCAGGAACTGACCACAGAAAAAGGAGAGCTACAGGATAAGAACCTGAAGGCTTCACTGGGAGCCATCCCGTTGCAAGAGAGAGAGACACTTGCTGATCTGAGGAGCGTCTCGAACCTGCACATGGCACTGCTCACCCAACATCCAGCACAAGGTGAGAAAATCCAAGCTGACCCGAGGGAATGCCGATTGCTTGGAGGACGGCGTTTTACAAGGAAAACCTCACCCCGACCAGCTAGCAGAGTCCCTGGAGAACCGTGTGGGAAAGTCCAACTTTCCTTCTGCATAAGATATAATCATTGCCAATCCCACCCCTGGGAAAAACTTCCTTCAGCCGACATTCGTGCACATGCTTCAGCTCTTGCCCAGCTTAGGGGAGAAATCAAAGATGGCCAGTGAGCAGGTGCACCTGCGCTCCAGGAGGATACTTCGGTTTCACGCATTAAACTCGCTTCCCGGTGCCTGCAACCGTCATTACCCCGGCTGAGAAGGAAACGTACACGTGTTTGGGCCCCAAAACATTAAAGATACCATCAATCACCGATTTCCACTTGCTTGTATAGATCCCCATTTAATGACCTTTCCATGTTTTCCTCTCCCATGCCTGTTACTTATATATCAGTAACCCAGACAGATGAGGGACTCGTGGGGCGGCATCCCTTCTGCAGAGGGCTCTCCCTAAAAATAACAGGAGAGTTATTACTCTCCAGATAAAAAGCAAGAAGCAGCACAGAGATAACAGTAACAAAGATGTTTGGTGAGCATGGGTTTCCTTTATATCCAACCTGTCCCATAATTCAGAATATATATTACAAATCAGGAGGAACAGAGCAAAAGCTCAGTCAGACCCCCATTTTAAAAGGAAAGCAGGATGCAAACTTGGTGATCGCATAAGTTGTTAAGAAAATTAGCTGCGTTTCCCTGCATTTGGTGTCATGGGCTGTCGATTCTTTCTATAATCAGCATCACGACTGAGAAGCACCAAGACCGCAGGAGTCAGGCTCCATCCATCGGGGGACAAAGGGGCTATGCTGACACTTGGTGAAAATGTCACTGGTGACAAATGGCCCAAACAACATTCACAATGAGGTTCCTGGAAAAAACAAACAAACAAACCCACCCCCAAAACCCCAAATCCGCCCCCCCGCCAAGCCCTGCAGTCAAAGCCAAGTCTAACTTGCGTTTAAAGTAACTCGCATTGGACTTCACCAGGTCAGAGGACTAACAGGTCACCTCACGGGATCTAAGCTGGCAAGACAGGGAACACCCTCAGCTCCTCTGGAATCCGGCACAGGGGTCCTGCAGAGACTGAGACCCCTCGGATCACCCACATGGGTCCCCACGACTGTCATTAAAGGGCAGCCAGCCCTGTGTTGCTGCGCTCACAAATCTTCAACAACTTAGACCTTTGCTGCCCTCAAAAAATATAATGAAGAAACCACGCAGACCAGCTACTAAAGTGCTTATCATTCTGTGCCTAAAGAAGCAGACAGGAAATTTAATTTGTAATGAAATGTGGATGGATATTTCTGGCAGGTTAGCAGCCTTCAACTCTGTTCCCTAAACAGTTGGTTAAAATACTTGAAAACTACTGAAAAACCATGCCTCAATAGTGGCTGGTGTGCTAAGTGCTGCTTTAAACTTGTAGAAATCCTTCCTCAAGCAAAGAGCTGCTGCCCTCCAGATCGTGACGTCCCTACATCTATCCCATGGCTCCGGAACACACGGCTCCAGCCAGCTCAAGGGTAGATGTGACTGGGACCTTCTCCAGCCAGCTTTGAAAGATCTTAATTTTAACCAAGTCAATGTGAGAAATGGGAAAGTGTCAAGAACAACTGACACTTTCTCACAAAAAAATTAGTACCAAAACCACCCTTAATTTCTCATCCAAAAAATTTTCAACAGAACCGTTCACGCTAGACCAACAACATACCCTGCACCCTCGTTGGATCAACTGCATGGAGACCCGCATCTCATCATCCATGATGTTCACGTGGACTGCAAATTATTGTCCCCAAGGAGCTCTGCACAGAGCCAGCAGCCAGTCAACAGGCCATCCCCAACTGCTTCTCCGGGTGACGGACTCTGATGCTGCAGCAGATTTACAAACTGTTGGTTTAAGCTAGACCATTTTTAGGGATTCTCTTCCATTACTCTCTCCCAAAACCACACACTGCACTTCACTTGCCCAGCACGCTTCCCTTCCAACATCATTTTCCCCACAAACAGCACCAAGCTCCACAGACGCTCCCATTTCCTTCCCTATCAGCAGTCTTGCTAATAACCATTCCAGCTTTTTTTTTTCCCCCCCAATAGCAATTTCCCAGCTCTCCCAGAAAAGACTCCACAAAACAGCTCACAAGAGCCTAAATAATTTTGCATTTACCTACCTAACCACAACAGCTTGTTTGCCCTGAGTGTCCTGACATTGCATCTTCAGCCCAGCATGGGGATCTTCCCATTAGCTTCACCTGCTTCTCCCATCCTGAGCAGGGATGAGGGACAAACAAGGTCAAACAAGACCCTCTCCCTACAAGAGAGTCAGGCTTCCTAAAAGACTGGATTGCTATCATTAAAGTTGCAATTACAGATGCATCCAGTAGCCTGAATTCAAGGATACAGTGGAGCAGTACAGTAGGATGCTACAACACCTTCACCTGAACTCCAGCTGAAAGCCTTACGGCATTTTAAAAGCATTATAAAGGTGGCTTTGTCCCATAAATCCTTCCTGAATATTTTCAGCCAGCAGTTGCATTAAAATCTATGGGAATATCTACGTATGCAGATACTCTAGAGGGTGACAGAAAGCTGTGTTGGGCTGGACCTTCAGGAGTCATTTCATCCGTCTGTATTGCCCCGCAGCAGGAGCAGATCTATTTAATTAATAACGAGCAAAAAGCACAGGAATTAATAGCAAGCAAGAACTGCAGCTTGACAAAGCTGAGCAAAATTTGGCAACGCTACACAATAGCCAAGGCAAAGAAAGGAATGCAACATCCAAGAGTGGCTTTTGAAATACCACTTGCACGGCACGTACGATAAAGCAAAATTTTCTGCTCTTTCAAGCTGAATTTGCTGAACTGCCACGGGCTGGGAAGCCGCCCTTTGATGTGACAAGCGTACAGAACATGGTTTCCAAGAATATCTACTGTGAGAACACATTCTCCACTAACAAAGCTGACTTAAAAACAGGTAACACTAAGGTTAACACAAAAAAGTTTGTCTTTCACTTACTTTATTTTTTTAAGCGCAGGAAGATAGTTAATACCTTATTGAGCTCGACTAAAGATTCAAGCACTTTAAGAGCTGGGGTGAGAAAAGGATTTTAGAGCAAATGGACACAGGAATGTCCCACCTGCCTGCAATCGCCTTCTACAGTGATGAGCCTTAGCTTAAAGTTTTGGGATATTTTGAAATGTCCAAAACGCATATTGAGATGACAGGATAACACCCCTGCCACACCTTTATTTTACCCAAGATGTGTCAGTTCCTGATGGATTCTTTCACAAGCTACTTGGGAATTTCCACTGGCACTGGGACAGTAACGCAGCGATTGTTCTCTTTGAAAACACAGAGCAGAGAACGACATTTCAGTAAAGCAGGCACAAAGAAATAACAACTCAGGGTACAGCTCCTGGTTCCTGGGAATTACCCACTGGATTCCCAACCATCTTATCAAAAAGCCACAATGCCCAAGTCTCAGACTTCACCTTTTATTTCCCTTCAAGAGCCAATCACAACAGCAGCACCAACTTGTCAACACAGATATTCCTACTCCTATGTAACAAACCCGAATATTGAGTTTAAAGATTTTGTGAACGAAATAAACGAAGCATTTTCTGCCACATGCTCCTTCCTTGTAACCAGAAAAATTCCTAACCCAGAGGACTCCAATGTGTTGGACCAGGGGCAGGTTTTCCGCTAGGATGAGACACTCCATCTCAAAAAAGCAAAACCACGAAGTCCCACTTACCGCTCCAAGCATGATCCTGAAAATCAGCCACCGAAAGCCCCAGATGACGATGCTGGAAGGAGGAGTGTGCCGGGGCAGGCGGGAGAGGGTCCAGAGCGGGCAGAGGAATATCCCCAGGAACCCTGTTTCCAGGAGCTGCGACTCCCATCCTGTAGTGCCAACATGCGAAAAATGAAAAAGAAAATAGTTATTGTACAAGTCCTGTAAGTTATTTTTTCACAAATTTTCAACACCCAAGAAGAAACAAAAAGCCTGTAATGCTTTTTAAGTTTAACTTGGGGGAACTTGGGTACCAACTCCGGCCTAATACACGCAGCACACACTGGGAATTCTGATGCTTTGAGCTGCGGTGTGACCGATGCGCATCTACAGTCGGTGCCTTGGGTTGTGGTGTTCTTTCTGCTCCTAGCCCGCACACTGACACTTCCGTTTTTTCCGTGATTATTTGATGCAGCGTGAAGCAAGAGAAAAAATAAGAACTTCTGTGAAGCAAAGGAAAATGTGATTTAAGTGCTTTGGGAGTCCGCAAAGTGACCCAGGCACACAACTGATCCCTGCAGATCACGGACCAAGCGAGCGACTGCAAACAGTCCCACTGACTTTACTGGATTTCTGCCAAAACGGGGCAAGTCTGTATCTTCAAAAGACAATGATTAAAATCCCATTAAGTCTTATTCATCATCAACATTAATGTGCAACCAGAAGCTTTGGATTTTTAATCGCAAGGAAAGATCACAGTGAACAAAAGTCCGTATTGTCCGTCAAGCCAGTTTTACACATTGCTGGATTTAGCAGAATTACGGAATACCAGCGGAGCTGAGATCAAAGCACAGCCTTGTAACCACACAGCGAACCTGTTACCTGCCGTACCAGATGCTTTGGAGAAGGCAGACTGTCATCTGCTTCATGCAAATCTACGTTTTGCATTTTCTTTTTCCAGCACAGCATAAAGTATAAATATTGAAATGATTATTCCGGAAGAGCCAGAACACGGCAGTTCTGTTTTGACAGGCGAAGTCCAACCTCCACTACATTTTTAAGTAACAACCTACTGACGCCAAAACCAAATTTGTCCAACTTGGTCCTACCTCCAATTACGCACTCTTGTTTTCAAATATTTCTGAGAGATACAATTGCACTCTGAAGCCACTAAAACAAAAAAAAAAAAAAAGGCACGCTAGTGGGGACAATACCTGAAAATTCAGACACCTCAATGGAGCCATTTAAGATGCCAATATTCCCATGTACATGCCTACATAAATTAAAGCAGACAGTGCCCATGGGTCACCCGTAGTCTTGTTCCTTCCCCAAGAGACTCCCGGGCACTTTACTAGTTTTCAAATGGCAGCAACAACATTTGGTCCATGATACCTCCCTTCACCCAGCCCAAATGGGCAGGGAAACACCTACCAAAGGCATTAATTCCTTCCAGCTCCAATCTGAGACACCTCGTTGCACACCAGGGCGAGACTTTTCAAACCTGTGATGTGACGTTGTCACACAAGCAAAACTATGTTGAATTTTCTTTAAAATATTTTAAGTAGCAGCCACGCAACCTCCTTTTTTTATCTTTATAACGCACAAGGTCCCTTAAATCAAAATGTAAGTGTTTTTTTCCCCCTTCAAAAAGACTCTTACACATCAAATAGCTATTAAAAAAAAAATCCCCATTCTCCCTCCATACATCCTGTGGTTTCTCGAACCGACACGCCAACCGCCAAAATCAGCGCTTCTGAGAGGAGAAGCGAAGTATATTGTTATAAAAGCAGCTGCACCAAGGAAAGCAACGGCCAATACAAAATGTGAAAGGTTAATTGTTACTAAACCCAGCCGCAAATAGCAGTTATGGGTCTAACTGGCACCAAAAGGGTAGTATATCTCCTGCGTTTCTGCCCGCACAAGAATCCCACTGTTATCAGCGTTTTCATATGTTAATCACTGTGTTCCCCTGCAGACCTATAGGATGCAGGAAGGCGGACGCCTCTACGGCTCCAAAGGGCCCTTCCATCCCTCCGCACGGATTTCCCTTGGAGAGCAGCATCGCCTCACGCCAAGCGGGACACGGCAGCGTTTCCTTTAACTTTATCTTAAAACCCAAACTCCTCGGGAGGTGCGTGGGTGCGCACGGAGGGACATGTTTCCTGCGCGTTGAACGGGCTACAGGGACGCGTGCAGGAGCACGCGCGCGCGCGTTGCGTGTCCGAAGCCAAGCCGAAGTCTTCCCGGTATGCACTGATCCTCCCCTAGGATCATGAGTTCAGCCTGCACCTGTGCTCCTTGTTCCAAAGCCACCAGTTTGAATCCTGGCACCGCCACCACCCGGCTGCGAGTCCAACAGCGTAATCCGCCGCCAGCCGTGCCAGCGCGGGGGACAGCCCGGAGGAGCGGAGCAAACAGCGCTGCCAGCTGTTGGGAGAAACCTCTTAAATTACCCGCTGCTGACAAGGGGGGCTGGCAGCAGGCGCAGCTAAGCCGGCACCAAACAGGGTTTAACTGCAAGTGCAGCCAAGGACAAACTACGGTCACAGCACCGTCGCCGAAGTCTCCGCCTGAACCTCCTCGGCTTGTGGCGACCTCCTCTTCCAGCTCTGGCCGCTCCGCGCCCATCCATGGTGACAGGCGGATTTGAAGCGCTGTGCCGTACTTACGCTCTGCTACTGCCCTTCATATCAAATCACAGCAAGTTCCTGCTAAAAAAAAAAAAACCCACGTGTAAGATGCAGACGTGCAGGGAGAGCCTCTGATTTATTAACAGCCCTCTTCCTGGTGGACTGAGTCTCCACAGCTGGTAATGTGGTCATGCAGATCAGTTTTCCGTACTAGCACGCATCACCCGAACCGGCACATACTCTGCCCTCCGCAGTGGAAGCTCCTCTCCAGCCTCCATCCATCTTCCTTCCACCCCAAGCAGCTCCTCACCCCGCACCCTTCTCTGTGGCAGCCCTCCTGCTCCCGACCCACTGCCAAAGCTGTCACCACTTCCCCCTTCCCCATTTATCATGGATCGCATCCCGACTGTAACTTGGTATTCCTCCTACAGGCTTCATCCTGTGCAAACAAAGTACTGCTTGATGCTACTCCATAAGCAACGCGAGCGTCTGTGATAGTAGGCTTATCCAAGACGCTACGCGTGTCATATTTTCTACTAAAAATTACACCTAAATCAGGAAGATTTTCAAGGATGTGAACGCATTGTTCAACACCACAACTGTATCCACGGTACGGCGTAAAATGGGGGAGCTCTGCTCCATCTCACATTAGCGTTACTGTAAGTTGATATTGGAAAGCAAGATTACAAGATCCATCAACAGAAACCTTGCGTTTCTAGCTGCTGACTTACAAACAGTTGTTAACGTCCACCCCTGGAAAGCCTCAGACTCAAAATCCCTTGCAATCTTAGACAGGTTTGAGGCCGTAACCATGTCTCTGCGGAACACTGCTGAAGTGAGCACTGCCACCTTTTAACATCACTTCTGAGAGTCACAAAGCCCAAAGACACTGTGACACCCACAACGACTCAACTGAGTCATCGCACCTTGGCAGGGAAGTCATCTTCCCCTTGGCAGGGAAGTCATTAGGAACAACTGGTACTTAGCTGACCCACACAGCTAATTAATAACAGTATTTTTCTCTGTGCCCTTATCATCGTCTTCTTGGTATCAAGTGGGCTGTGTTGATGAGATGTATTTGCTGATGCGGCACTGCCGGGCAAAGGAGCCCAACACAACCACATCCTCCATCTCCACCAAACATACTGGGAACCACGTACTGAACCCTCCTCCAAGCTGCACAAATTCCCACCCTCGACATTTTTTAGGACAGTTCTAGCACCGCAAAACCACGGACATGAAGGAAGTCATCTCCATGAGCTGGGGGAACCAACTGATCCCCAGCTTTGGGGCTGGGGGGGAGGGGAGGGCAGGCGCTGGGCATCTGGAGCTTTAGGAGCATCCGCATGGCAGTCACGGAGCGTGACACAAACTGAGAAAGCACCAGCCATATGGGAATCAAGGCACTAGTAAATTAGCAAAGATCTCTGGCCTGCAACAATGCCAGTTTACCACATACAGCGACATTTCCCAATCCTAGCATTTTTGGCGTGAAACCCATCTTTCAAATGGCAGCAAACTCCACGAAATCCAGAGGCACCGGGGCTATCTCCGAAAGGCAGCTCCCATCCTCAAAGTGCCAACCAAGACATCCTCATCGCCTGGGCGAAATCTCGGGGCTCACCTCCGCCCCGGTCCCTCCGGCCCCGGCGCACACTGATACTGCTGGGAACGAAAGGGTCACGTTGTTGACCCACCTGCTCCTGTTTTCTTCAGTTGGATCTAGTCAAATTTCAGCAGCTGCAGAGCGGCACAAAGCGCCCCATTGTTATCTCCCGCACAGCCGGAGAGGGAGCCACGGGGTGGGTTGTTTTTTTTTTTTTTTTTTTTTGGTGGTGGTGGGGGAAAAAAACATTGAAATAAAACAAACTGCCAATGGCGGCTGCACTTGCCCCACACGCGTTTCGAATGTTTGTTACATGCTCCGAACTTGATGCGGCAAATTCCATAGTTTGGCATTTTCTAGAGGTCTCTGCCGGGGCAGAGCAGGGGGAGAAGCGGGGAGGATGTCCCGGGGAGGGGGGAGCAGGAAACACAGGGAAGCAGAGGAAGCAAAACCAAAACAATAAAAAAAGCTCTCCCATTTTCCTTTTAGGGTTTTCAAATGTTTTTATTCTTCAAAATTATACAAATCCTCCAATAGTTTAAATTTTCAGCTAGGAAATTTAGCTCAACATCAAGCAATCTCTAGAGTCAAAAACCATTTGCTGGTTGAAAGAGGAACCACGAAAGCCAGCACCGCATCCTTCGGCAGAGACCGTACGTGTTGGCAGGAACACCTGATGCACTGTAAAAAACATTACTGGTGCTTAACGTGTAAAAAAAAAAAAAAAAACCAACGCAGTCAATTTGGTATGAACAATCTCCAGGAAAGTCCAAAGCAGCCCCATTATGGCTCCCTATAGAGAGCATTATTTCTAATGGAATACAGATTATAGAGCATTATATCATTAAGGTTTCCAATCTTCATCTTTATTATTTACCATCAAATACCTGATGGAAAAACCAGCCAAGTTATCACAGCTTGGCCACGGCTACAGAGGAAAGCTGGTGCAACCCCTTCCCACCCAGCCCCACACACCGCACCTCCGGTCTTCCCGCACCCCAGACCAGTTTTCTGTTTACATGGACATTTTGGGAGAAAGCAAGGAGGCAGAGAGGGGCAGAAAGCCTTCAAAACTAAATACAAAACAGTCAGACCCAAAGATAACGAAGTGTCTTATTTTCAACTAATCTATTTTTCTGAGAAAAAAAAAAATAAGTCATCTATTCAAAATCAACCCCCATACCCAGCTATGGTAGAAATAGCTTGAATATTTTATTTTTATTAGTTCCCCTTCCTAAAAAATGCAATAAGGTGAAATGACAAATCGCCTCTCTTCATATATACATATCTACAGATAAAATTTATAGAAAGCACGTTTGCATGGGGCAGAGAAATGTTCCTACAACATACGTGTATTTTGCAGCTCTCCGTGCGGGCAGCGCACAGAGGAGCCGGAGCGGACGGTGCAGCTGTCTCCATATGAATATTGTGTGTCAGACGCCCCGGCAGCCAAAGCAAGGGAGATACCCAATACGGACTGACTTACGCTGGAATTAGACTAACTGCTCCTGAGCCTCTCCTCCCTACCTCCCTGAAATTTAGTATGATATAGTCTCAGCTATAGCGTTAAAACACCTGTTGAAAACAGTATGAGTTACGCTGATGACTACAGGATATTCTGACCAAGGACTTCAGCCTGCAAATACTCGTTGCAACTACCATGTGTTGTTCAACCCATGCAAACGGACCCGTGTCTGGCAGCGAACAATACGCTTGGAATTAGGTGTCCACCTTCCACACGCGCCGGGCTGCTCATCCCTCTGCACCCACCGCTCCTCCCCATCACCTTCCCCTTCACCCTGCCATTTGTACTCACGTCCCACTTGCAGAAACGCAGATCAAATTAGAAAATGCTCAGAACTCTGCTGATACATCAATACTTCCTTTCATAAGTACAATATTGCCATAAAGAAGTCAGGTCAAACCTATACCTCTTTCCAACTATGAAAGATAAATCTCAAAAAAACCACCCAACCAAAAAACCACCCGTGAAAAATAAATGTTTCTGCTTTGTCCTTACTTTTAATTTTTTTAAAAAAAATAGTACCCTGTAAATCATTACAACTTTCATCATTTGTAGCAATAACTTCCTCAAAGGAAAGCAAAGCTCCTAACTGTCCTAAAAATGAGCTGCATTGTTTTGAAGCGTCTTGCTAACACGTCCTCCAGTACGTTAAAGTACTGCGCTTGCCAGCCAACTACAAACACCTTTTTTTATCTCCAGCGTGAAATACTGGCCACACTAAAACCCATGGCAAAATTATCACCGGTTTCAACTGGGTTTGGCTTTCACGAGGAGTTTCACGTCTCGGCTACCACCTGTTGAAACGTGCCAGTTTTTCCTCTCTGCAGAAGACAAGCACCAGGGATTGGGCTCCCCAGCCAGCCCCGGGGCAGGGGAAGAGCGTCAGAGTGCTGCAGGTAACACTAAAAACCCAAGTGAGCAGGATGCAGCTGCTGCTGTGCCATTCCAGGCTTCAGGAGAGCAACAGCTAGATGCAAACAGCAAATAGCAAACGGCTTCCTCTACAGGGGAAGGAAACCCTTGGAAAGCAGAGGATGCTACTGAATCGCTTTAACTCGCGGTGCAGAAGTTCACACCATGATCAGTCGTGCTCTACACCCCAGAAGCACTGGGCACTCCGGCAGCTGTCCTCCCCCTGTGAGTTTACCCCTTTTTGCCTTTTCTTCCGGGCATTTTTCTTTTTTCAGAAGGACAACAAACCTATCAGGGGGTCGCACTCATTCTCCTTGCTCTCTAATTTTCCAAATATCAGTAAAAAATGTAGAGACACAAAGAGCACAGACAAGAAACATTCAAGTCTGGGTCAAGTTTTAAAAGTTTCCCAGGGCTCCCGATGGACAGGATTCCTCGTGATTCCTAATGGAAAGATCAGGTCTCTCAGCAGTCACAGAGTCAGTCCGTAAACACAAAAAGCCTGTTAATAAAGTCAGAGAGCAGTTCTGAATCTCCTCCATCAACAGGCAGAGCACACATGCAAGGCTTAACTTTGAAATAATTTAGGTCTTCAACCAGGGGGAAATTCAAGCCCAGGCATTAGCACTGTGCACACCGTAGGAGCACAGCGAAGCTCTCTTCAACTGCCATAAAGCAGAAAGTTTCAACTTTTAAGACTTGAAAATACTGCAGAGCAACCAGAACGCTTCCTTTTGAAGTCACCCAAAAAACCACCCCAAAAATTCCAAGTGCAACAGACGCTGGCCTCAGAAGCACATCTGAACTAGGACAGAGAAAGGAGGAGAGATGCTTAAAAAAGAAGAAATCCGTCCACCACAGCCCTGAGGAAAAGACAATGATTTATTGCTTCTCAGTTCGGTAGTGTCTTTCCCTTACGGATCCCAGAACAAAGAGATACGTCTCACAAGCCGCCTGCCCCACAGGGTTGTGAGTCTTTTCAGAGGGATGAAAGCCAAAGCTCAGGGGGCTGGAGGACAGAGTTCCTTTTGGCATCTTGTCCTGGGCAAGAGCACGTTGCCCCATTCCTCCACTCCCACCCCCAGGAGACACTGCTGCCCCAAACACCAACCAGCCCAAGATCTGAACCAGCTTCCCACGGTCAAACTCTGCCATATCCACTTTCCCCAAACACCACCTATATTAAATGTTTCAAAGTTCTCATTTGCCAAAGAGATAACAGACAGAAACTTCATGTTTCTGCAGCCAACAGAATAGTTCTTGATGTTATTGGAAGATTTGGAAAAATGTTATCAATAACTTTTGTTCTTAAAGTATAAACCACACAGAAAAAAAAAAATTTAGCATAAAAACTTTTAAAAGCTTCCAAGTGCTCTCCAGGGTAGTCATTAGAAACTACTTAGGTAACAGGAGGGTGATAACAGTGAGTTAATGCAGCGTTAAATTAGCCCTCCTTCCATGCAGAACTTTAAGTGACAGAGGAATCAGTTGGGAGGATTTTTATTTTATTTTTTAAATAATGAAGTTAATGGATTTCCTGTTTTTAGCTCTGTGGGCGGCTGTCATTTTGAGGGATCCGTATATACTGTATTTAATTACTCTGTCTTAAAAGTAACGAAAATAATTTCATCTGTGTTCATATGAACTCACCGGCTCCAGCATCTCTCAACCATGGCCATCAAGGCAAGGAGAACGTGCAAGTGGTGCTACCTGTCAGTGAGGCGTGTGTTGTCTCCGGAGATGTGCAACCACAGCAGCTACCGCTTACTCATTGGACTTTTCAACATCTCGAGCCATCCCTCAAGATCCTCCCATGGCCACCAGCTATATGACCTGTGCCACAGATCTTGGCGAGCTGAGGGGAATGAGCATCAGGAGCAGTTCACAGCCAAGAGATGGCAGTGGCTTCCCAGGGTTCCTCACCGTCCTCCTTGGGTTGGTGCTGGGCCCCAGGGCAACCCAACAGCAGGTTTGGCAGCTCCTGCACACTCACCTCCTCCAGTGGGGAATTCGCCCCATTTCCCCCTAACAGATTACTCGGAGTAGGGTCAATGATGGCCATCAATAAATTTAGACAAAGATCAGCACGATTTAGGCTGACCACAAAGATGGGGGAGAAAAAAACCAGCTATGCATCCTCCGACGGTCCATAAACCACGTGCCACGTAGAGAACTTCTTAAGTGAAACGGAAAGTGACCGAAGGGACTGACTGTGAAACGAGATGCCGAAGGACAGAACTGGGGACAGATGCAGAACAAAAGGAGAGGCCAAGGACAAGTGATGATACGATGCGTTTAATATTCATAGAATCACTTGGGTTGGAAGAGACCTTCAAGATCATCGAGTCCAACCATAACCTACACTACCAAAACCACCCCTAAACCATGTCCCTCAGCACCACGTCCAACCGTCTTTTAAGTACCTCCAGGGACAGCGATTCCACCACCTCCCTGGGCAGCCTGTTCCAATGCTTGAGAACCCTTTCGGTAAAGAAGTTTTTCCTAATATCCAACCTAAACCTCCCCTGAAACAACTTGAGGCCATTTCCTCTTGTCCTGTTGCTTGTTACTTGGGAGAAGAGATTGACCCCCACCTCACTACAACCTCCTTTCAGGTAGTTGTAGAGAGTGATAAGGTCTCCCCTCAACCTTCTCTTCTCCAGGCTAAACAATCCCAACTCTCTCAGCTGCTCCTCATAAGACCTGTTCTCCAGACCCCTCACCAGCTTCGTTGCCCTAAACGTACTGGTGCTCCAGGTGGCATTAGGGCACAGCAGTGTGCTCTGCAAGGGCTCTGAGTTCCCACTCAATGAATTCTCAGCGGAAGAAAAGAAAGCGGCTTTAAAGGCTTGAAACAAAAAAGCCTGGAGGCAGAGAACAATCCCTGGCTGAGGGGAGCTGTCGGAGGGATGCCTGCCCTGCGAAACCGATAACCTGCCTACTGCGGAGCGCGCTGTTCTCCTTTGAAGCAGCTGGCTCTGGTGCTGCTGGAAGCTAGTCTTGATGGATCACTGGTTTGAATCCAATATTGTGATTCCTCCATTCCCCTGTGCGGAGGTTCAGGTAATACACTGCACATACCAGCAGAGATCATCTACCGCCAGGTTCCCATGGCACTAGGAAAACACAAGGGAAAATATGTATCATCACTAAGGAACTCCGGTTCCTGGGACAAATAATTATAACCTGGAAGGGATTTTCTTCCCAATTATCCTTTCTGTGCCGATCGCTTTGAAGTCCACGATATAACGAAAAGCCAGCTCCAGTCTTCTGGTGAGTTCTCTCTCTGGAATCCCGCGCTGCTCAGATGAAAAGAAACACGATGGCACAGCCAAGCACACAGAGGCGGCAGGGTTTGGCTTAAAGGAAAATAAGCAAAACCAGAACATACCCAAAGGACAAGAAAGTCAAAGACTGAACCCTCACCTACAAATGGGGTCGGCACAGGAATCCTTCACCGGCATTTGCAGCACCTTCCCTCTGTGAAGCTAACAGCGATTCAGCAACTGAATTCTCTCAAAGCCCCTTTATTGCACTGAACGGTCAAGAAACACTTTAGGAGGCTGAAGTGGTGTCTCTGAAAGTCTCAGTAACAGAGACCAGCCTCAGCTCCCAGCCTTCTTTTGCGACATTTTCCTCCCAGCGTTGATGAAGAGCTGATACGGGCCTGACTGGGTCAGAAGTGCAAGCCTACCCCAACATGCCCAAGACCTACCAGAAGGTCATCGCTGTTGCCAACGTGCCGTCCTAGCTCAGCTTGCCTCTCCCAGCAGGGCCTCCCCCTGCTACTTTGGGGATGGCCCTCTGCTCGGCTTTGGTGGCCACCGCGGTTTGGGCGGTCACTGTGCCCGGAGAAGAGGCAGGGAGAAAACCAGCAGGAATGAGCGGAAACGTTCATTCAAGGAAGCTTAAGGTTGTGCTGGGATCGGCAAGTGGGAACTCTGACACCACCCTGGGGCTAAAAGTTCTGGGAAAGTCCTCTTGCAACCTGGCCCGGCTACAGGCGGACTCGTTCAGAGCTGGAACAGGAGCCCTCAAGCATCTGGGAGATTCAGCACCTTATTCCCACCTGCAGAGCACTCCGAACCTTGGGAGGACACTGCAACCAAGGACATGAGGGTCCTTTGACTGACAGAAAGACACCAAGGGCTTTGAAAGGCGTAGCTGCATTTGAAATACTAAAAAAATCCCTTTGGTGCTCATCTCTTCCAGGTTATATTCCTTCTTACTGTGCTTTTCCTCCTTACTCTCCACCAAGAAATCCCTAACATGAAGTAAAAAGCCAGCAATTTCCACCTTCCCAAGCAACCTGTTGAACACATTTTATCTGTTCTTTATGGACAGGACCCCTGCAGTACTGTGCCATGTGCCTGCCGAGCTAAATTGCTAAAAACAGGTGTCTGTTGGGTGTTAAATCTATCTTCAGGCTGCTTTGGCAGCTTAAGAAACCATTAGCAGCTGTTAACATGGTTAGCATGGCAACGTTGAGCCTAACAGCTCAACCAGCCCGCTTTCTTCACCATTTCAAAACTATCATTCCCCACTTGTACACTTCAAGCAAGAACAAATTAAAACCAATACCATGAAGGCACCTGGCAAGCTATTTTGCCAGCAGACAGAAAAGCAAGTCTCGAAATAAAAAGCATATTAGACAAATTTTTCCTGCTGTATCATGTGAGATTCCCATTGCCTTTGGGAGATCACATTTTAGCCTCGTGCAAGCACATGCTTTAGCGTCAACATTTGCAGGATGATAAACCCTCACCAAGGGATGACTCCTTCATCCAGCTTCCCCATCAGTTTGAAGCGTTCCTCTCATTTAAAATTTTCTCTGCCTCCCTGATTTTTTCCTCAACATAGTGCCTTTAAAGTACAGCTTGTATATGGACTAGGGAAAAAAAGGCTGCGTAGTTCATTAACCTCAAGACAGATATACCCATCCAACCCCCCAACAGCCGCAGGACCACAGGAGCAATGACAAAAGTGCAATCTCAGTGAGATGCGAGAAGACCATGAGCGGCTTGTGGCCAAATTTAAGGTTGAATGTGAAAGGCCACCCTGGTGCAGGAGAAGAAATACAGGTCCTCGTAGTAAAAAAGAGTCCCGGAGAAGGAGAGCTCAACTTTCTGTATTAGCCAGTGGACACAGCACATTGGTTTCCGATGGGCTGTTCTCATCAGTGCATCGGCCAGAAACACCAGCCACAGTTGTGGTCCCACCACTCAGCATGACAGATGCTCATCTACACGCAGATACACACAACTCATCACCAGATGCCTACAGAACGTGCACGCCAAACGCCCAGGAGGCATCATCTGTGCCGCAAATCAGGTGTGGAGCAGAAGCCTGGGGAGAGCCGGCGTTTGCACAGCCAGGTCCCGCTGACCACGCTCATCCAAGGAAACGGCAACAGCGCTCAAGCCAACAGCCATCAGGAGGGAGAGGACCACAGGGCCCATTTCCTTCAGCAGTGGTGAACACCAGAAACTACTTTATCCCCCACACGGAGCTTTCCGTTACATTCCCGCACCATCTCTTACACCGAAAAGTCTTAAAAAAACCTAATGAATAAAAAAACCAAACAAAAGCAGGATACTATTTATACAAGACAGCATAAGAAAACCGCTACAGCACCTATAATATGAATGTTCTGATTCTAAAAGGGGATTTGCTCCCTCCAGAGTGAAGGCTATTTTTTGGGATTACAGTTAGATAAGAAAACTGATATTGCTACGTCCTTTAGGACATCCCCTTCATCCCAGCAGAAGCAAACAAGACTCTCCATTCAGCTACATCATTCTGAAGCAACTCAACTAACTCTAATGAAGCTTCAGTGATGTAAATCTGCTGTAATTCAGGAATGGTTTAATCCAGGCATTTTTCAACATGATGAGCTCAGAAGTGGCCAAAATGACTAACGGGACCTCAACACCCACAGCTTTAACCTCCAAGAACAAAGGAAGAAAGAGGGAGCAGGAGGAAGGAAGACCAAATGCGGATCTCAGGAAATCAAAAAGCTGCTTTTCAAAACCCATCTGATTTTAAAAAGATCTGATGGATATGTAGGAGGAAGCAGCAGTTTTTTGGCAATTACGGGACAAATGCCAAAAAGTCAACAGCATTAGGAAGTCGTCCTCTCCCTGCACAGTACAAAGAGATGAGCAAACACACAAACAGGCAGAAATGCTGATGGTCAGAGACCTGAACTACGCGCCAAGTCTTCCGAGTCCCAAAATCTCCCTGTTAATACAAAGAAAGAGACGGACTAGATCAGCGATCATTTAATTCAGTGTTCGAACAACTAAACTGACATACAACACGTTGAAAATTACAAACAAGAAAAGAAATCAGAAATACTTCAACATAATTATTTTCAGCAAGAGCAAGCAGATCTGTAAGCGACTGTTCAGATGATCCATCAGTCTGCAGGAAACGTTAAACCTTCAACGTGAGCGACCTACCCTGGCGAATCTGCTCCCACATACAAAGGACAATTTACCAAAGCAGCAGAAACAAAACCCACCCATCGCAGAAGCTGGTGTTCTTCCCACCATTACTCATTTTGAAAAAAAGCCAAAAAGTGTCCTTTGGACACCTTTAAAGCCAATCCATTAATGGATTTCAGAGACAGAGAGGGAAGGAGGACGCAGCCAGCACAGGTCGCAGAGCCGTGCTCAGCCACCTCGAACCAAAACCTGCAAATTCGAGCTTAAACAGAAAAAAACCTAATTAAAATGCTGCAGGCCTGACGTCAAGATTTCAGATGATGACCTCTCCACCCCATCCAGCAGAAATAGCGACAATTACTAAGCAGCATGTCAAAACCATAACATTTTAGATATTATTTTTTTCTTTTGCCATAAGGCAGCCCCAAACATTGCCCTAATTTTGCCTTTTCTATTCCCTCTACCACAGAAATTCCCCGCCATGATCAAATTACCCGTCAGTCTTCACCAGGATACTCTGAGAGGGGAGACAAAAATAATTGCAAGAGTCTTAAGATCTCAGGTCATTTGTTTAAGCTCTTTTCTCAGCCTGTCCTAATATTTTAGTCCCTCTATGAAATGCGGAGGCGCAACAGTCACCCAGAGCAGCTTTCACCCGTGTCAAACACGAGCATAAAGAAGCTCGGCTTACGACCAACAAAATAGCAGGGGTAAATACCAAATTACAATATGCATCTAAAATATAAATTTAAACTTTAGCCAATACAGAAAGGTAAATATAAATCAGGTTGATGTTGAGAAACAGCCAGATGTGGCATTCATTAAGTGGCGCTCTTATTAACATGCCATTCACTATGTTTCCTTGCCACATGTATAGATATTACTTGTTAAACTTCAAAATCTCAGACGCTGGCAAGAGAGCCAGAGACAGACACCCTTATTAATCTGAACCAGCAGCTGTGAGAATTACTGTGGATTCCATTTTTAGGAATAAGCAAGTTTCAGAGTGGTAAGAAAACAAAAAGATAAAGCAACACAAAGCAGGGTTATTTATTTTGACAGCTGCGGTTTAGTTGTTTTAACTGTTTGTGATGGTTCTAAAAGAAACTCTGAAATCCACTTTGTAAAAATAAGGAAGCCTCAGGAACAGCAGCCGGGCTGTGAGTCTGGAGAGAGGAGACACAGCTGAGCTGTGTGTTTTGGGGTTGGGGACAGCACGAGAATGGGGGGGGGACACAGCAAAGGGCTCCGGTGCCCCCCCGGGCTCTGTGGTGGGGTTTCAGATGCTTCTGGGCACCGTGCAGCCCCCGATGCGCAGCCCCTGGTGGGCACGGGCTCCCTGCCACCTCCCCGAGCACGGGCAGGGGGATGTGGCCCCAAAACCCGCCGCCTGATCCCAAATTCCCCCTAGTTTTGGGTAAGGGTGGCAATGGGGCACCCTGCTTCCAGCTGGCTCCCGTTGCTTAAAGCCCTACAGGTGTCACCCGGCTGAGTGAAGGACCCAAAGCAATGACCCAGCCTCGTTTTATTGGTTTAAATTAAATATCATTGTGCTTCCCTTCAGCGGAAATTAGACCTAGCAACACAGAGTATTTAGAATCATAGAATCACTTGGGTTGGAAGAGACCTTCAAGATCATCGAGTTCAACCATAACCTACACTACCAAAACCACCCCTAAACCATGTCCCTCAGCACCACGTCCACCCGTCTTTTAAATACCTCCAGGGACGGCGATTCCACCACCTCCCTGGGCAGCCTGTTCCAATGCCTGATAACCTTTTCGGTGAAGAAGTTTTTCCTAATATCCAACCTAAACCTCCCCTGGCACAACTTGAGGGGAGGTTTAGCATTAATATACTCCAAATATTTAACTCCCATTCACCTGAAGGGCAGGATAAAGGACCTAGAAATGGTCATTTATTTCCTGTGCCTGAAAACGGGTCATACCTTGATGCACCTTGAAAAAGGTCTTGCCAAAAACCCGGCGAGGGCAAGGGGAGTCTGGGGGGAGGCACAGGGAGGCTTTGCCCTGTTCGGGGCTGCGGTGGCCCCTGGCCATTGGCCCTCTGCTCCAGCAGAAGGGACACCGGGATGGGGACCACGTGGCAGGACGGGCTCCAACACAAAGACGCAGCCACAAAGGGAAAAGATGAGGGAAGGGGAGGAGAAAAACTTCCAAAACAAAACCAAAGTTTATTACTACCGAAGTAACAAGGAAACTTCCAATGTTGAGTTTGTTTCTGCACGAGCATGAATTCCTCAGTAACCTTTTTTTTTTTTTTTCTCTCCTTGATAACACTGAAACTAGAGGAAAACAGACCACTTCATATGTTTTCAGATACGCAAGATCTCGTCATTAGGAGGACCTGTACCTTAGATCTGATACCCATTAGCAGAAGTTCTGCAGATACCCTAGAACTTCGTTAAATAAAATTAAGAACTACTGGATCAAGTATGCTAATGACACAACCACAGTTAACACCGTGGCATCTTCTATGCACATCTTCTATGAGAATCATTAGTGCTAATATTGCCTGAAGAAAAACAAAGTTTTCAATTCCTGGAAGTTATGAGCCACCCTGTTTTTTGGAAAACACTATGCGTTCATGTTATGGTTGAGAAGGCCAGCTGGGATAAATTACTTTTACTTTGCCTAACCTTCTCCAACACTTGGAAAAGAACATATATTTTTCTTTGCTTTCTGGCTATTTTGCAAAGTTGTTGCCTGCTATTGAACAGTTAATATCATTACGCGCTAACAAAATGTAAAAATAAAAATATTCCTCCAAAAACATTTTCCTGAAAGGAAACTCCCTGAAGAGCCACACTTGGCTTCCAAGGAGGCAGAATTCAACATGAAACCTGGAAGAAATGGCAACTTAGCTATTATTTTTATACTTTAAACAAACAAACAACCCCCAAACTCTTATTTAGACCTTCAGCAAAGGTGGGACCCTGAGTCTGAACACAGACTCGTTGCTCACGTATAAACATGAGCAATACATAGTCAGCATCTATTAGGATTTATAATGACCACAATAGATTAAACAGTTGCCCATTAACTCCTCCGGAATCATTGCATGCACAATACTACATGCCTTGTGTTTCCTTTTTTCACACTATTTTGTTAAGTCCAGCTAAAGAAAATTATTCAGGTAAGAAACAATTTGCAAACAGTGATAGCAGAGCAGAGTACAATAATTAAAAAAGCAATAACTGCCTACCTGGGTAAACAGGAGTGTTTCTTTACCGAGATACTTAGGAGAAGCGAGCCAAAGAGCTCACAGACACCATGGAACTGCAAAGGCTGAAAAGCTGCTGTTCTACAGCTTTTGGTAATTAACCTAAATGAGGAGTTTTGCCCTGGTAACTCAGCCCATCGTTAGCCAAACCACCTGGCAGCCCAGGGACACCACTCGAAGCGGGATGGCTCAGCCCTTGGCACACAGAGCCAGTGTGGAGGTGCTCCAATGGTGGCACTGGTCACCTAGATCCTGGGACAAACCCTTCCCTCGACAGCGTAACGAGGGCGTTTGGGTGACGGCGCTGTGCTCAGCTCCCTCCCCTGCCCAGGTCCCGGGGTGGGAGCACTGAGCATCGCTCACCCCACCGGCCGCCGGTGCCTGCACCGAACCGGGGCTGTGGCCCGCGGGCAGAGGAGGTGGCAGCACATCTGAGACCCAAAACCAGCAAGTTTGGTGCCTGAAGATGGTCCTGGGCAAATGCTTCATTTTCCTCCCAATTTTGCTTGTAGTCTGCATGCATTGCCATAGAGGCAGCTGCTCTGCCGACCTGTCCTCACCTGTCCCCTCCGACGCAGTTTCCAAGCCCAAATTCACCTGGGACAGGAGCAAATGTTCTTGAGAGACCTGAGCTGTCACGCTCAACTGTCAAGAGAATAATTTGATGGGAGAAGTATCAAGGGAGCAATCAAGAAAATCTTGGAAAGGAAATTAAAACAGATATATGTTCCCAAAATTACAACATCCACTTCAAACTCGTGCTAGCTGAAATCTATATTTACCCATGGCAAAGTAACTACATAATTGCACTCTGCAGAAATGACTGTGCAAGACTAAACACGTGCCGCACGCTCTGCGGGAAGTCTCCGGTCTTCCACGGTCTGCTTCAGGCCGTGCCATTGCCTCAGTTTACCTCCTCTCCCGTGTGGTCCTTCGGGCCAGGCACCACCACACCAGGCACCAAAGAGGCTCCCGAGGCACCGGCGGTGGCACTGGCAGCGCCGGCAGGTTTAGAGCTGTGGGGCTCTTCACCTCTTGTTTTCTGCCCCATCCATCAAACCAATTTCCCTTGACAGGTTATTAAGTACACTAATTATCTCTGTCGCAGGGTATTGCACCCCCTCCAGCTGCAGGCTCTGGACAGCTGGTGCAGATGCACCTATAGGGCTGGAGAGAGCGATGGAGGAGCCCTGAAGCTCCCGACACAGCAACGTTATGAAGCAATAGCTAATATTTTAAGCCTCGCAAATCTGTTTTTATTCATGCCTACGTCCCATAGTCAGTAACCAAACACAGCGATAAAGACAACCGTAAATCCAGACCCATCTTTCCTCTCCTCTAGCCAGGAGATCATAAAAAAACCACAGTAACAACAAAACCAACCCAACAAGAAACCCCGCCACCATGCTCACAGGATGCAAACTTTCATTTTAAATTGTCCAGCAGTTTAACTGGAAAGGCTTTTTTTTTTTTTTTTTCTTTTCTTCAGGAATGCATTTTTAAAATCGTTAGCCCTTTCCCTACTTCACAGAGCTCCTAACAACCATTTACTACTTCGCGCTCCGGCTACAAACTCCGAAGCAATTGCAAATGAACTCTTGGCGACATTCAGAGCAGGAATTTTTCTCCATTGGTGACCACAGACATTCAGTATAGGTTCCGAAGGATGTAGCAGCACGAAGGCAGCTCACCCGAACTTTGTCCTGAAGGGAACCCACAGCTCGGCTCCCACCTGCGGGCTGGATGGGTTTGGGCAACCCACCAGCGAGGTGTGAAGACCCCAGCAGCGCCGAGCAGAGGGTTTGCCCAGGCAGCTGATGGAGCAAAGATCTCCTGATGCTCACGCAACCTCTGGTCAGGTCACCCCAACAAAAGAACTCTCTTGCCCCTCTGACAGATCCTCCAGCTGATGGAAGACGCGGAGCTGGGCATCCCAGCAAACATCTACCTACAGCAACTCCAGAACAACTTCTCCAGCCTGGCTGCAAACGCTGTGAAGCCTTCCTGGTAAAGAAAGCAGGGCAGAAGAAAAGCAGCATGTTTTCCCACAAATCCTACCATTCCCTGCGTTCTGCTGAGAAGCTGCCAGTTGGAAGGACTCAGGGGTTTAACGATAACATAACACAGCACACAGCAAGATTTTCCTTTGCCCCTCGCCGCCCCAGCGCCACGAAGCGGCCAGCCACGGTTACGCTGCCGGCAACCTGGGTGGTGGGTTTCCCATGCGTGTGACATCAAATTCACTTGTGAGGATATTCTGTAGCATATAATTAGAATTTTTGCTTCTAATTTGAAGAAGCAGTTTTTTATATTTTTATAGAAACCGCTGAAATCAACCACATTAAAAAAAATCACACAGGATAGTGACAACCAATATTAAACAGCTATTCACATGTGTCCCAATACCACAAGCCTCGTACACCCGCTCGCTCTCCCCGCTGTAAGAAATCCAAATGACTTCAGTGCATAAAATGAACCATATGAATTAATCGCTGGCTTTTCTGTCCTTGCTCTCCGGTGTTATTAATTCAGGCTGAAAACGCATGTGCCCCAGTACAAAGAGTGATCCAGCAAGGCAGCGTGTAGTTCGTTAAGTGTTCAGCAATGCAAAGCCAACCTGGAAATGCAAAATAGCAGGTACCGCTGGGGGAGTTTCCATACAAATAGTTATCAATACCCCAGCAAAGCCAGGGAAAAGATCCTGTAACCGCTTTAATGCTGAAATTGCGAGTGAATGGAAACACCTCCAAAATAATCGCTCAAAGAATGCATTCTTTTTATCGACAGGAATAACTGCCTGGTCTTTGATGCGAACTTTCAATCATTAATGGCAAACTTGTCAGTAAAGCTGGGGGCTGAAACGCAGTAACTGGAAACACGTGTGAAGGTAGCCCGAACACCAGCACTGCTTACCCCAGTGATTTATCATACACCTGAGGCCGCAGTGTGCTCACACCAATAAAGCCCTGGATGGAAGGGAGAAAAAAATGTTTTATTTAAAAATCATTTGAAACACGGTAAGGGAACCAAAAGCAGTTCTAAAATACCTGCGTTATTTGTTAAAATACTTACTCTAGAAAGCAGCCAATTTTTAAATGTTACCGTGTGCAGTAAAACTCTACACAAAAAATTACTTCTCCCTCTAATAAATGTAGTGTCGCTCAGTTGGTCTAGCAAACCATTTAAAAGAGATCAATAGCTTTTTAGCATGACACAATGTCCCACTCTAAGTGATTACATGGGAGGATAAATTCAGATAGCAAAGATAAAACGTTTTTCAAAGTATCTGGCAATGTGGCAATAAAGACAACTGAACACAGCAAGCCTCGGGACTGAAAGGAGTGAAGAAAGAAGAGCCCAGATCCTCTTCCAACCGATGCATCTGCAGAGAGAGAGGTTTTTAGCAATTATCTGGAATTTGTGGAGATGCTTATTGGTCTACAGAGTTATTTCCATTAGAGACAGTGGCCCCACAAAGCGGCACATGTGTCAAACCCACACGGATACCTACCGCTGCCCCCGGCTGCACCAGTTCAAGGCACTGGGTACCAGCAGGGCAGCAGCAGCCGTTATTTTCTGGCAATCACATGAACCTTCTAGTTCACAGCAGTTTTACACCTGGTGCTGGTATAAATATAAGCTATTTTGCCTTTTGCGTGTGCCGGGGACACAACTGCAAAACAGACTACTTTTTTTCACGTACAACCTGAGCAGGAGAAGAAGCCCCTGGCAACCCAGGATTTCGAAGTGAAATAAAACACTTGAGAAAGACATTCATGTACAGGATAATTCTCCAAAGAGAAAGCGCTAACCCTTAAGGAGTGGCATGTGTCAGGAGTTTTTTAATTTAATCTTACTTTAAATTCACAAAGGAGAAGTTCAAAATGCTGTCCGTAACCATAAGTTAGAGTTAAAAGGTATTCGGTAAAAACGTACACCGATTTCTTCTGCACATAAATCCAAAAGGTAAGATTGTGCAACATCAGTACTTCATATTTAATAATAACAAACAGATGGGAAAATATTATAATAAATTATTATAACTGTCCAAGCTGCGTGCCAGAAAGTCTTGGCCAAATTCCCCCGCTTAACTATCTATATACCATTTTCACTGCGCAGACATCAGAGCTCTCCATCTTCCTGTAGATCGAAATGCATGCGTGGAGCCACTTTGTTTTTTAAAATAAATAAATAAACAAAACCAACATCTGAGCTAAACCGTAGGGCTGACACAACCCTGCAAAACGCGAGCACAGATTTTATAGGACGAGCTGTGCCATATCGCGACACAGGAGGAGCTGCAGCACTGACCACAACATGCAGCCCAGGAGAAACCCCCAGGGATGCGGATTTATCTCCGCTCTGAGGTCTGGCTCACTCCTGCGTCTGGGAGTTTTAAGTTTTTTTTAAGTTTTAAAGCCCAAATGATGCTTCAGACTGAACCTCACCCACTCTCCAGCAAGGACACAGGCAAGACAGCTCTTAACGCTGAACGCCCTCCAACTCCCTTCCCAAGGGCTCGACAACCGACACAGCTGTAAATCCTGGAGCCTTTTAGGACAAAGATCTCTGCGCCGTGCCCGCAGATGCACACGAGTGTGGAAATCGGCGTGGAGGGATGCTGCTCTGTGCCAGCCCCTGCCTCGGGCAGAGCTGGGCGACGTCAGGGCCCCGTGGCCGCTCCCGGCATTTGGGGCTGCTCAGCGCCAGTATCGCCTGGGCAATTCCCAGATGGGCCCAGGGCTCCGGGTTAACCTTCTGCTGAAGCCTTGGGATGAAGGTACACACACATTTCCACGTAAACACCAATTCCTATACCTGGATTTTCCAAATCTCGAATTTAAGGTGTTTAACCTAAAGCATCAAATCCTGGTTTTAAAAAATTCTCCTCCCCCTCTCCTTGGTCATTACCTACCATGCACATCTGTTTCAAAAGCTGAATAAGCCAGAAGTGGTCATATTAAGAAGTAAGCCAGGTAAATGAGAATGTAATATATTTATTGGCTAAATACAGAGGACAAACAGTGGCATTTTGAAGCTCAGCAAAGTGCAGAATAGATGGGAAGAGCTACAAGCTCTGTGTTATCCCTGTGTAGACCCCCCTCAGCATCTGCTTCCCCCTTGCTGCCCTTCCCCATCCCTCTGGTAGTTTTTCAGTGTCTCCAAGCAGAGCGGAGCAGCCTGGCATGGCAGCTCCGTGCCATGCTTTCCCGTGGCATGGGAGCGAGCGAGACAGCCAGCCCAGCTGGGAAGATCCAACTGCACTGATGCTGCTATTGCAGATTCACACCCGGAATTTGGCCCTTGTTTTTACCAAATCGCATTTAAAAAGAAGCAAATACTAATCCCGGCAGCCTTTGCCCCTGTGACAACTGGCGATAACACAGGGCTGTCCCGCAGCCACCGCAGCCCGTCGCTCCCGTCGCGGCCAGCCTTCCTCCTGCAGCTGGGAAGCCGAGCAGAGACATCACACGGGGGAACCGAGCTCTGCCACGCGCTCCAGCTCTCTGTTCGAAAATAACAGCATTACCTCAGCAATCCGAAACAAGGGACAAGAACGATTTCCCCATCCGTTTCCATCCCGCATCCTTCACCTTTCCCCACTGCTCCTTTCCCCCAGAGGAGCCTTCCTGACGTCTCCTCCCTACCCTGCACCCAGATTGCTCATTGCTTATTTACTGCATAGCTTGTTTATTGTCCCCGTCGCTCTTTTTTTTGGGGGGGAATCATCTTTGCTCTCTCCTTTCACCCCTCCCACACAAAAGTACCACCCTCTTTTTGGAGAACCGCGGGATGACTTTTCCCCTCGGTACCGCCACTCAGCTCCCAGGCAGATCTCCACCGCGGGGAAGCGCAGGCAGCCTGCGCTCGCCCCAAGCCCTCCTTTGCAGAGGGAAAAAAAAAATCCATATCTGGAGAAGGCAGGCGGCTGGGTGGTGACAGGCTGGAGCTGCAGGACCTAATTCCTGCCTTCGCTGTTTCCCACCCATCCCTGGAAGCCGTCCCTGCATGGGCTTCGGCAGGCAGGTCGGAGCCCAGCCTGCCCACGCAGCGAGCCAGCCAGCCCCGAGCCAGCTCCAGGGAGGTTGAGCAATACTTGTTGAGAGGCTCCGTCTGCACGGATAAAACCACAGCCTGCCGCTCGGGATTCCGCCTCCTTCCTTCCAGAAGTGAAGGGCTCCATCCCACAGGTCTTCCAGCTGAGCTTGAAGTTAGTCGCCGAAGCGGACACAACCCAGCACGGCTCAGACAAACATGAAACAAGACAGAAAATTTACCCTCTATCTCTTCCTTGATAAATGTTCATAATAAATGGTAAATCAAGGAGCAACCTCACGAACCTCCACACCTCGGCTACCGGTTCCACTAAAACCCGGAGCTGTTTAGACCAGTTTTAATGGTGGTTTAATCACCTAATAGCCTGAAAGCATAGGATAGAAATCAAAATCCCACTACTAAACCACTGTTATTTTAGGCACCGTGCCTCAACTGAGTAGCAACCTCTCGTTCTTATGTAGCAGCTTTACATAAAGGTCTGACAGCACCTTGGGGAAAGCCTTATCCCCATCTGATGTCAAGGGAAACAGGACCCGGAAGGTGCAGTTAATGCACACCGGGCAAGCGGGACCGAAGCCCCAGACTCATCTCCCTCCCCACAGATAAGGCAGCCTGTCCCCTCCCCACCACAGGTACGTACCCTTGGGAACGGACCACCTCCTTCAGGCATGAAGCCTTCTGCTCAGGAGCCACTTTTGTTCTTTCCGAGACGATAAAGTGCGGCATCACGCGCCTTTCTCTTCCCCTCCCGGCCGGCGCACCTGCAGCTCACGGGTCGGCACCCTCTCTGCCTTCGCTACCTGCAGTTTTCCTGCCATTCAAGGGTTTTTCTAGAGGGATTACGACTTGGACAGTAAATTTTGGCATGCATGCAGGCACCCCCCCCCNGAGAGTTACAATAAAAGCGCCAACTGTTCTGAATCAAGGCACGAGAGCCAAGGTACAGCAGAGATTTCAGTGGTGGAAATTGCAGGGTGGAATTTACTTTGAAATCCTGACACTTATCTCTTTTGACTAACATAAAATATGTACCTTGGCTCGCGCTCACTTCCTATATATGACTGGGAAGAGGATGGCTTAACACTGCGGTTTCACCCAGTTTAGAAACGGAAAAGAAACCCATGAGAAAATTATTTCACTAGACTAAAAATAAATAAATGAATCAAATTTTTTAAGAGTTTAAGGGAACATGGTGGATGCAATGAGGAGGCGGTCAGAAGTATTTGGCTAGGTAGCACTCTCCTTAAACCAAAACTGATAACATAAAACTATAATTCTCTTGTACTAGTATGGTATTTCAGAAAATAAGGGCATCTCGCTCAGCAGCGTGCTGAAGCACACAGGGCTCAGTAGGAAGCAGATGCAGCAGCTTTGACTTCTGTGCAAAAATGCCACAAATCATATAAAAACACATGAGATATTTCAACTCCCAGTTGCCACAGTAAATTCCTCACAGCCAAACAAGACACTTGGGGGACAGTAAGAGAACTGGCAGCTCCAAGGCCCCAGCTCCCTTATGTGGTACCTTCGAGACACCACTCAGCAGAATTCAACAGCACAGTGCACACTTTTCGCTGCACGTCGTCTCTTTTGTTTCAAAGTTTTGCATGCTTGCGCTTGGAATGATTTTACCCGAAATCTGAAGTTCAGACGATGCTCAAGAATGCAGTCAAATCCCACTAATTTTACAAAGATACGCAATGCTAAGTCATTAAACATTTTCTTCACACAAATCAGTCAGTTTGCTCATATTCAGATCTGGGGAGAGGCAAGGAAATGCAGTATTTCTGGTTGCCACTAAGCCTACAGATTTGATCTTAATTTAGCTTTGAGGTACTGCACAGTTCCATTTTTTTGCATGCACAAACACACTACTGCAAACACACTTTTTGCTATAATAAGTGTAATGCTCTCTAAATTTCTACATACCAAGTCTCTCTGAACTATGACACACTTTTTTCTAATTTAAAGATGGCAAGACGAAAACAATTTCAGCGATTTCAAAAATGTTGACTTCATTTTCCTGATCCAGAAATCTGCTCAAACTGGTGCATTCCCACAAATAATCTCCATTTCAAGGAAACAACATTTTTGGACAAAGGAACTTTAAGAAGAAATCCACAGACGGCTCCATTCATGTGGTCACTCACTTTTGCATCAATTTCTGCAAAGACAGTGAAGAGTGACAGCTTGTTCCCTGCTCCGGGGAGATCAAGGAGTCCAGCACTTAGAGGAAGATCAAACTTGACCTCTGGCTCTCACTCCATTACCCAACGCCAGTACTTCTACCAGTCTTTAGACGTGAAATGAACACAGAAAATGCAATAAACTTCAAAATAAGGACTTGTGAAGAAACACACAGGCTTCAAAAAGGGACTCTGCCAGCATAAATACATTAACCTCTTTAGCCCTCAGTAGTATTGAACAGTCAAATAAATACCCTTAGAAAGATGACTTAAAAGAAGGAGAAAAAACCCACATACCACTCCTCCTCCTCCTTCCAGCAAGAAAAAGGAGACAATAAGAATAGATGAAAGCGTGCCAGGATATGTGTCCTGAAACCGGCCCTTTGTTTTATTGGTCGAGCCCATGGATTAATACTGGTTTTTTAATGCACGGCCAAAAAAAGTTAGTACGAGATACAAATGGGCAGGAATCCTGAAGCGTTCTTCCTCCTTTCAAAATGCCATTTCATTTGCAATGCTGTTACTGCTCCCTCCACATCTGCGTTCGAGCAGCACAGAGACATTCAGAGTACAGTACAGGTCTGATGATGATTCTCCAGACAAAGAGCTTTTTAAATGCGACGACTGATTTGGACGTTTTTACGTCCAAAGATCGAGACCATTTAACCTGACCCAAACTGCAGCACGTTTCTGCTCATCAAACATTCCTGATGGAAAACATCCAAAATTCTATGGACTTCCACTGAAACTTCCACACTCCGGATCAAATCTAGAATAAAGGAAGGAGGAAGAACATCCCGACAGAGTTGGATTCCTTAAAAAGGGCACACACTCTCGCTGACCTTCCTCAGAGCTCACATACAACTTCCTTCTGCTGCCCAGAGATGCCAAGTCCCAAGACCTCAACTCTTTAATTTGTAATTCTACTATATACCTTGGGAAAACCCAACAAAGACACACCATCCTCAAGAAGAATGGTGCTCCAAAACTTTACATTCAGAGCTGTAATCCTCCTCTGTAAATTACCGGTATAAAATTTTTATGTGATATATATCAGGTCAGAAAAAGGGCATCTGAATGGTTAACCAGACATAGATAAATCAGATGCATGTTAGAAATGACAGTGTGGTTAATGAAAAATAAAAACAGCAGCAGTTCCTTGGATGTCCTTCAGTTTATTATTGTTATTCAGGGGTTATTCTGCACATCAAGGTTTATTTAACTTCAGAAAAAATAGAAAAATAAAAATAAAACTTGTTCTCCCGTGCCAGACTTGAACTTTTGATCGAAGCATGCCTTGAAGACAACTCTGCCCATCTCTCATCCTCCTTCCATCAAAAGCCTGGCGATGATACCACAATGAATTTAAACAGCGCCTTGCTGAGAAGTGTCAGCCTGTTGAAGCCAACACTGTCATGGAGCTAATCCACTGTTTTCACTGGATTCTCCCCAACCTGCCTTTCTCACCACAAATCAGTAAAAATTCTACTATCTGTCTCCCATTTTTAAGGTGTATTATGCTTTTATGTTGGGTTTCTGGCTTGCAAGACATATTCACTAGAATTAGCTGTTTTCTACAAGTTAAAACCAAGTAGCTGGACTATGCTTGGGCTGTGCTGACTCCTGGCATTTGTGACAACTGGCAAATACTGTGGGGATGACAGGAGTGCCATTATTCTTGCTCGGCAGCAGAACACTCAGGATCCTTCAAACACGGTAACACACAGGTGAGCACTACAGCCAGAAAGAAGGTACTATTCAGAAGCAGAAAAACCAGCAGTAACCCATAAATGAGGCGAAGACATAAAATAAAGCCGATGACCTCTGCAGTTGCCTGAACACTTAGCAAACCCCTATTTCAAGCAGTTCTTTGAGTTTTGTTTTTAGAAATAGAGCAAAAGGAAAAAAAAAATTGCATAGCACAGTATTTACAGGAACAATTTGGGGGGTATTGTATGAGGCTAACCTTGCTGAAAGACTTCGCTCCAGTTTTGCAGCGGGAAATTCATGCTTTTGTGTCATTAAATAGGAAGAATCAAAAGAGGGAGAATCATAGAATCACTTGGGTTGGAAGAGACCTTCAAGATCATCATATCATAGGGTTGTCCAATCATAAACCTATGCCAAACCCACCCCTAAACCATGTCCCTCAGCACCACGTCTACCCGTCTTTTAAATACCTCCAGGGACGGAGGTTCCACCACCTCCCTGGGCAGCCTGTTCCAATGCCTGATAACTCTTTCAGTAAAGAAGTTTTTCCTAATATCCAACCTAAGAAGCAACAACTCCCAACAGTCCATCCAACTGCTGCAACCTCTTGCTAACCCCCAACATAAGCAAGGTCGGAGCAGTCATAGCTGCCTGGTTACCTGTCAGAAACATGTCTGTGCTGTAGGACACGGATGGCAGCTCTGCAGATGGCACTCCCGCCCGCGCTGCACCTCCCCGTCCATCCTCAATGCTGAACCAGTCCCGAATCCACGCACGCCTGGGCAAGTGGAGCTCTGCTTTTCTGAATGATGCACAAAACTGAGGACCTTATCGCTGGGGTCGTTAAAATTCCTACGGGCTTTTCTGAAGAACTGGAGGAATTAATCACCCTCTCCCGGCCACCCTCCAAACTGGGTAATCACGTTTGACCTCCTTAAACCCCCCCAGACAAGTGGGCGTTGTGTTCGGGTTACCCTGTCTCACACTCTTCACCCTCCCTGTGTGTTATTAGACAGTGCTAAACTTCACCCCAAGCGGTGGCAGCCGTTCGGCGGTGGGCAGCATTTCCCTTGACTATAGTCAGTTTGGAACAAGCCTTTAGGAACCTTTGGCAAAACAAATGCCTTTTTTTTTTTTTCCTTACACAAACAAGTAGCAATCAATCCAAGCTGGGACATTTGGACATAAGTCAAATCCTCCTCAAAAATTTGAGCCTGACCAGAGCCAGTGCCTTTGTTCAGATGCACCTCTCTATGAAAAGGCAACTATAAAGGTGTTTTTTCTTTTTTTTTTTAAAGAAGTGAGCTGGCACTTTTATTAACCCCGGTCTTGTTTTTGCTTTTGCAAAGGAAGCTGCAACTGGGAACACTGCACGAAGTCCCAAGTTTAACAGAAAGGCTTAACACAAATCCAGTGTAAGCTCAGGAGGGCAGATAATGGAGACGTTAACGCAAGATAAGGAGAACAAGTGCTGGCTTTATAATGCACACAAGCCAACTCACTGCAGCACCAAACTGTTCAGGTCTATCGGTGAATAGGTGCACTCTTACATGCTTATAGCAATTAAAGTTAATCGAACTGCATTGTCTTTCTCTTAGTACAAAGATGCCTGGATTTAAAATAAATACCCACCCATAGAAATTTTCTTTCGTTAGAATCTTGTTAAAAGGATAAAATCCTAAGCAGCTATTAATACCATTGCCCTAAGCACATTAAATCCTTCCCTTATAAAGGAGGAAAAGCACGCAAAAGGGGAGAACGCGTTTCAGGAGGAAACGCGGCGGTTACGGAGCTTTGAATACAATACCCTTGCTATTTGCACACAGATTTGCAAAAAACAGAAGCTACGATTATAATTGCAAATTACTACACCTGCTCCAGCCAAACTGGGCACCGCAGCTCGAGCTGCGTGATAGCATCCAAGTGCTCGCCGGAGACGTGGTGCTCGTGTGCCAGCCCAGCGCCGACGGAACAAGGGGGCTGCTGGCGACAACAGAGGCTGCCGCGTCCTTGCGCAGGCTGTGCCCACTTTTGAAGCACATGCTGAACAAAATTCCCTGTAATCCACTGCATCCCAAGACCCCCTACATGACATCTGTGCTACCGGACCTTCAAAACCTTTTTTTTTTTTTTTGCTGTTGGATCTTTAATTCACGCAGCTTTCTCCCTACAACACGGGTTTCCAGGCAGACTAGACACATCGCTAATGAAAATACACGTACCCTCACTTTGCGTTTCCACCCCAGCTTTAATGCTGAGGTTTCAAAGGGCCTCGCAGAGCACAAATGGTGCTGAGGTCACGTGTGGGCACCCTGCCACACCGCCCTGGGTCCACCACTACTCACTGCAGTGACTTTTTAAAGGCTTTTGGCTTTTATGTCTTTATGTGCCACCTGCAGGAGGGCCAATGACAATGAATCCATAATACGGGGAGAACATCCTTGACCTAGTCCAAACTCAAGGCGTTGGCTGCCCATAGACACTTTTTGGGAATAATTTGAACTGAAACAGTAAAACTTCTGATAATGGATGCCATGCGCTGTGCAGGACTGCATTTCTGCTCCGCCAAGAGCTAAAAGCTCAGTTTAAGCACCGCAGCCTGAAGTAGGAGAGAAGTGTCTCAGCCACACCAACAACAGATTCTTGCCTTCTAATTGTGGTCAATGTTTTTCCAAACTATGGAAGACAAAGATCCAACTTTAAAACTAATACCAGAGGAAATTCCATTTCACTTAACTTTGGCAATGCTTTAGGGCCAAGGAGGGCTCCACTTTTGCTAGTCACCCAGTCCAACTCGCCTTCTTCTGAGGAAAATCTCTGCCTGCAAAAAGCATTTTTGTTTGTTTCCTTTTTCTTAAGGCTAGGACAAAAGTCAGTCACAAGAGCTGTGGAGAAACAATTTGCTTAGGGAAAGGGTTTCCCAGTTTCTGCAAGACCAGCGTTCCCATTCCACCCACTTACATTCCTGTATTAAGAGAAAATAAAATCACATCCGCAGGCCGGTCATCGGTTACACAGGTCGACATCCAGGCAGCGTGGCAAACAGCTAAAGGAAAATTACTTGCATGGAAAGATCTTGTTTGAAGAAGTTATGCACTCATTCCAGCACCATCATTTACATCAGTCCTTGTTAAGAAGTATTTTATCCCTTAAAATCATTTGCATAATTGCCGCAATCAAAGGCACTACTTTACAGTAATAACTTTAATGGCAGATTTTTCCTTAAACATTCTTTTTAAAAGGTACCCCCAAGGTTGGTGCATCCATATGCCAGTAAAAATAAAGAAAGGAGGTGACACTCAGGAAACGCATGGTGTAGAGAGGGACCAGTTGCTTTTTGTTTTGTGCTTCGTTTATGGAAAATGACTTTATGAAGCTCAAAATGCGTCCCAGAACCTAAACCTTTGTCACTTTAACAGCAGCCTAGTTGGTACATGGGCAATTCACTGGGTTTTTTTCCATTCATTTTGATATTTACTATCTGTAATCTTATAATGGGTGAACGTGGCTTCTTTACAGGCTAGAGAACAAGGTCTTGTAGGCGAGAGCCTGTGTCTTGCTCTTCAACTTGCCTTCCCTCATTACAGGTTAGCAACAAAACCCACAAAGCCTGACAAATGCCTTCGGTACGTACATCAGTGACTCCCTGGGTGGTGTCTCATTACTTTGTGGATATACCATTAACACACGGACAGTCATTTCAGCAGCCGGACAACAAAGAAAACCACCAGCGAAACATTAAATACAGCTTCGAAGTTTTCTATTATTTCATGTCTTCAGTTCGGTAGTTGCAGAGTCTACAAACAGGCAAGCTACTGGGCCAAAAAATATACATGTATTAGAGAAAAAAAAAAAAAAAGGCACCGCAAGTCCCTTCTCCAAAGACCTTGTGGGTTCAGGAGACATTGCTGCACAAGCATCCGGGCACATGGATGGGGAGGGAATATGTACAAAGTTGATAGTCCCTCAGTACTTTTGGGGCATGGGACTCGCTACAGCCATTTTCTTCACATGTCGGAGCTCTGGACTGCTCTTCTCAGCTGCATGGAGAAGACATGAGCGCAAGGACACAAAGATAATGGCTGCAGGGCTTCAGGAGCACTGTAAAGTCTATTTTTAAGATGGGCAAGAACCACTAGCCCGGTTTTGAATACAAAATACAGTCTTCGAGCAAACAAGCTAAGATCCAATGGGAAATTAGCAGCAGAAGCCAGCTGGGATTTCCACCCTCCAGCTCCAGCATGCTGTCCCAAAGCCTACGTCCTTCAGATAACACAGCTTCATTTCAAACCCCAGGGTGCTCCGCCAACACAGCTGCATCACAAAGCTGATGCTGGGATGCTCCTCACAGGAAGCTTAACCAGGGTCTCGGGAGCATCATGGCTTTGTCCGAGCCGGACACCCCGTCTCTAGGGCAGCTCCCTCCCCAGGCAGCATCAGCAGAGGACTTTGGGGGAACACTTCCACTTAATTGAGGTTCTCAAACGAGTCAGGCCTGAACGAAGGCACATTGCCCTTTAACACAGTTCTAATTACATTAAAACAAAATGCTTTCGCGAACATTGAGAAAGGCTGGGGAGAGAATCAGACAAGCTATAAATTAAAGTGGAGGATATGAATACCATGCAAGCTGCAGTGTTAGGGTTAACGTGGGTCTGGAAACAGTTTAGTGAAAACCTGGTGTGGCTAGGGGCCAGCTCCGAGTTTAGTTGCTTTGGGCTAATCGTTTCCTTCAGGCAGGCTACTCTAGCACACTAATAGGTTTTAATAAAAACTTCCAATTGGGCCAGTAAACCCCTCATTAAGCTGTTTTTAAAGCATGAATTTAAGAGCGGCGAGGGTAAAAGGTCACGAGGAGTATTTAATTCACAACGGCTGGCAAAAGGTGCTGTTGTGATTGAAAACACCAGAGTTCAAGTGTCCAGGGCCACATAAACATCCGACTCTGTCACTAGACCTGGTTAAGTGACAGCTTGAAAAATAGATTTAATAAGACAGAGAGAAAAGTTTCCCACTCTTACACGAGAAATAGGAACAGCAGATCACAATATTAGCCAGGAACAGGAACAGTCGGTAAGCAACCCCGTCCCTCCCATCTCGGCACGGGGTGGGGGGGGAGGATGAATAAATAGCAGCCTATGGCCATCTGGGTGTTCAACCCCGCAGCGATTCCCAGGGGCTCGCCGGGACACTCGCGCTGCGGCTCCGCGGGCTCCTGCTGTGAACAGAATAAAGTTCTCCAGGAATAACACAGAGCAACCCGTCCTCCACGTCCCGCTGCCAGTGTCTCTCCCACACGCCGTCTGTACCGCCAGCTACCGGAGTAACAAGTGCCACCGGGTGTTAGCAGGACACGTGTGCACCGCCACAAACCTCTGCCGGTGAATCCTCTTCCATTTGGGCAACCTCCCACCCACCACGCAGACACTGCAGATGGGTCTGCAGGAATGGAGGGGTTAGACCTGGGCACAGTTCAGCCCAGACACGTCCCCATTCTGGTACACCTTTAAATTAAGCTTTGGAGGTGCACTGGTGAAGTTTGACCTGACTCATTTCAACTTACTCTCATTTTTTTCCACGACCGCAGCGCTGCTCACCAGCGTCGTGCAACTAACGTGAAAACTTCACCCCTTCCGTGGAAACACGCACTCACAAAGGAGAAATATCTCAATCTTGTACAGCAAAAGCCAGAACCCCAGCTGTGCACTCTAACATTTAATTTTATGTCAATGCACATCTAAAATTCAAGATCCCTGAAGACCTTTTAAAAGAAAACCCTCCTTGGAACAATTTGCATTGAAGTAAAGAGTGAGGATTTAACAAGTAATGGAGAATTACATACACTCGGTTCTCAACTTTTTATTCTACTTCTAATCAAAACACACTTCATCTTAAATTCTGAGATAATAGATGCAATATAAAATTAGGGGGCAGGCATGGGTATGAACTAAATTATTTGCTTATTCCATGTTTACAGATAATGGAAAAAACCTCGGACTTTAATTCAACCTTCAGCCATTGTCTTCTCTCCATACCAAAATTAACCAAGTTTACTGTAAAAGGGGGAAAAAAGCTCTTATTTTAAAAATGTGCTTCTAATTCTAGCCATACAGTTGGCCTGCAAAGAGTGCAGAAGCAAGGCTCCCTGGAACAATCCCCAAGGCAACATTTGCTTTGGCTCCAAATAGGACACTTTTGTGCATCAAGAGTCAAATAAGATCAGCTGCTTCTCAATCCTTTCTGTTTAATGATCCCATTGATAGCCAAAAGGTAAACAGATGCATTTCTGTCTATTCTGCGTGTTCCTTGCTGTGAATCCAGATTGCTGCTTCGAGAGGTATCCAAGGGCCATGGAAGTGACAACGTGGAGTCAGAATCTCCCCGGACAGTTACATCATTTTCCCACACCACACCTGGATTTTTATTTTCAGAGAGACGTGACTGTCTGTGTACAACTCATGTTTGCAGCTTTTCTGCAGCTCTGCTCAGCTCCCCACCGGTATCTCATTTGACCAGTATCTCCAGACGGACTTAGGGCCACCAAACTGTCTTCTGAATATCTGGGGTTACTTAACACAATAATAAGGCAGAAGAGAAGAAAGAAGGCAAGAAAGCCTGTGAAAGAGTAACACCTTCTGTTAGAATGCAGATAATAAATCACTATATTAAATCAGGCTTCCACTGGGTTAAAAAATAAATAAATAAAAATGTCCCTGGGGGTATCAGACTGAAGCATCATCAGGAACTAGTGCTCTCAGAGAGCACATACTTGCTCAGAAAGGGTCAGAAACAGCAAAGCTGTCAACACCGCAAATCTGCTGAAGCAGCTTTGGTCTCATCCTAAGCCAAGAAAAAAGATGTCCTTAATTTTAAAGAAGGCTAAAATAACAAGTTGACCTTGCTGGTTCTTTCTGGTCCCAGCACCACAGCTGCAACCTTCACGGAGAGGGAGACCTGCCATTTCTGGAACTGAGCCAGGACCACGGGTGCTGAGCGAGGCCAGCTGGGTTGTGGTGGCACGCACAGGTCACCAAGGCACCTAGAAAGAGGCTCGAAGCAGACATGGAGGAAAGGCCTTGATACACCAAAGCTCAAGGAGGAGATTTAGGCTGAGGATGAAGTTGCCATGAAAGCTCAGCTCTCCAGGAGCAGCCTGGCTGCTCTCCCTGCAGATGCGCTCCACTGAGGACAAGCAGAACATCCATCCATCCATCCATCCATCCATCCATCCATCCATCCATCCACCCATCCACCCATCCACCCATCCACCCATCCATCCACCCATCCATCCCCAAGACTCCCAGCAGCCTCAGCTCAGCTAGGAAGACCAAAGCACTCCAGCATGCTCCAGCCAACGAGCAGTCCCACCACAGTACACAGTCCATGCTCCGCAACTGGAGCACCGCGCTGCCAAAAACAGGGAGCGAAAGGGGACATCCAGTCTGGCATTCCCGTCTGGAATGGGGAATGGTAGGGAATCTCGCACGCCTGAGCTGTGCCTACGCGCGGGGAGGGAGCCGATGTAAAACCAGTGCACGCTCACTGAAACACACCGCGCTACATCCAAAGCCACATTTATACCTGAATAACAATAAGTAAAGCTGAGAAGTTATTGCAGTTCGGCTAATTTCAGAACAGCATGAACCCCCGGGCTGGCGCCCGCTCCAGGATTTGCATTGCAGAGCACCTCTTCACCTCCCAAAGATAAATAGTCCAACGCGGCTGGTGCTTCGCGCTGCGAAGGCTCTCATGCGGCTGTTCCGCCGCTCATTCCCTGAAGTGAGGAGTGTTTTTAATAACTGTTACCTGACAGGAGTAAGAGCAAAGAGCAAAACCTGTGGCAATACCAGTTGATCCCATTTGGCCTAACAGCTTGTTGTTATTTCCAGAGTCTGGAGTTCTTTAAAATTCATAGGGACAGCCTGCAGTTTTAATAGAGGCTACCAAAATCCATCCTAAGATGTATCAAAAAAAAGCACACTTCCTGGAGGGGAATAGGAAACAGTCAGCATTTACAAAGATCTCTCCAGGATTTTTTTTTTTTTTTTTTTTTTTTTAAATCCTGCTTTGAAGTAGATGCTACCAAAGAATAAGGCTTCCAGAGCTCAGCAATATTTAATGTACTTCTACAGCAATGGATGACAATGTTGTTGTTTCAGCTATATTATAACAAAAATATTGTGGTTTTCCTGTATTCTAACAAAAGTAACTCAAGATTTACATCTCATTCATCTTATTCAGAAGTAGCCCTTAAGCCAAAACAAGGAAGGGAGAGACCCTACTGCGTACAAAGGACTTCAGTAATCCTCATAGGGTGGCTATCCAGTTGGGACATACAGAAAGACCAAAGAAAGATAAAACACCACTTGCAAAAAGCAGTTTTTCTACAAGCATCAGCAAGAGTGGAAAACATAGACAGAAGATGAGTAACTTGAGGTAAAACTAAGATGCATGTCCTCACTAACCCAACAAAAGCGTGGATTCATATTGTGAAGTCCACCTGGTTACAAAAGCCACACCTGATTTGGAAATATTATCTAAAACACATAGGTGTAGAAAAAATTCTCCATACTCCTCCACCTCTCCACTTGGTGAAGCGCCATCTCGATGATCCCACAGCGCTAAACGAGTCCATCCACTTACAACTGATTAAAATGATCAATTGGTAAACAAGGAGACAGATGCAATTCCCTGAGGAAGGGGAGGCATCCTTGGTCATGCCTTTTGCAGGCCTCTATAATACACAGACACAAACGGACTTCAACTATTCTTGTGCCTTATACTAGAAAAAACAAATTTCTATTTGTGACTGGCTAGTGACATCTTGGGAATATGAATCCCTTTTTCATCCACACAAGGATGCAGCATCCTTCTCCCACCCAACAGCACGAGTAACTGACTGAAGGAATGAGAAGACAGGAGCAAATAGGCTGTTTGAAGACACTGTGCCATGGCAGTACTTCCCAGAAAATCAGAAGTACACTAGCAGTTTTCCTAATACTTCCACAGAGAGAAATGTTTTTTACTGGGACTTCTAACTTTCCATTTAGACACTGGCGGCGGGTTGGAATACTCAATGCTTAAAAAATCCCCAGCCTGTGCAAAGCACAAATCAACTTTCCAGACCTCCAAGGGAGTCATATTTGCACCTCACACCTGCTGAAAAGCAGATGATGTGAGCAAGAGGTTCTTGACGTTCATACAAATCACCAGTGGAAAGGCAACTGGAATTTGGGAGGAACAGGTTCCCTCCCAGGGGATGTTCCTCAGACCTCGCTTCGCTTGGTTCCCTCAGGCTTATTTAACTATTTGTCTTTAATGTCACCCTCCTAATGATGCTATTGGTACTTACAAAACCCTTCTATCAAGTCTCCTTCAACCTCAAGTTACAAAATTTACACCAGTTTTCCTTTCCTTAAGGACACATGGGCAGAAAGAAATTCAGTAAAAGGCAGTGAATAGCGACAATAAATCCTTAAACATTTGACAGAGGAAGATAGAGAAAGCAAGCTAGAGTAATGTAAAAGCTACATACCGACAAATGCATCAATAAATTATCACTTCAGATTTTTTTCTCATTTTTATTCACTTACCAAAGGAATACCTGCAAAACAAAATGAAGAAAAAGCAAAAAAATTAAAATCTCGGTTGATCGACTGCAGGAACGTATGTCTCGTAATAGTTTTATTTCAAACTTTACATGTTTTGGGTTCAAACCATATCTGTCAAGGAGTACGGAACCATGCCTGAGCCATGTAACATGCAACTCAAAGGCACCAAATGGTAAATTTCTGTTACCTGGAAACACAAGAAGAGCAAAACCATTTGTTTCTGGGCAAATTTAGCTGTTATTTGGCACTCCAAGGAACTGGTTAGCTGTCTTTCGATAAAGATGCTAAAGCAGCAGACCCAGAAGAGACAGCATAGTCCCAAATCACAACAAACACTGAGCTTCACAAAATGCTGCTCCTCACCTTCCCTCTGACCTGCGAAACTCCGCCGAGAGAGCCATCTAGTTGATGGTGCAGCTTAACCAGGTTCTCCTGCAAGATTATTCATTTTTGGTTTCCAAAGCACGCTGAGCACTTCCCAGGCAGAAGGCAACAACTGAAGTCGTTAAAAACACAATGCTTACTGCATACTTCTGCGCTGAGGAAGCCCGCGCTGCTGGAAAGCAAGAAGTTACTTCTCGCTGGTGAACTATTCCTTGGGGTTTTTCCCTTTTGAACACAGAAAAGTCTATCAGGTGTCTATCATCTGCTAGCTGAGGGCTGTGTACGAGATGCTCCTCAATCCTCAGCCTCTCAGCAGAAGTGCTGCACACTTACTGTATCGTTTCCCATGTGAATTTTTGCCACAACCTGGTGCATCGTTTAACTTTGCTTTTTTAACTGGTCTTCTCACTGAAATTACCCTTAGCCTTAACTACAGCAGTGATTTTCTGTAAGATTACCCGTTTCAATTAAAAGTAAAACCCAAAGGCTAACAAGTTTTAAGGTGCTGTTCTGCAACAGACAGCTTGTGTTTAGTCCCATTTATGGCTTCAATACCACATCAGGGCTTTATGATTTGTTATCTGCTGCATATTGCATTACATTAACCAAAAAAACCCCCATCAAACCCAGAACCCCACAACAAAAAAATACCCCAGGTTTTTAAAGATTTTCAGAAAGATTTGTTCTTACTGAAAATGTCCTCAAAAGGTGTGCAAATTTTATCCACATACACATGTAGATTGAATTGTTCTACAATCCATCGATCTAAATAGTTTACTACATATTTAACAGCAATTTCATAGAGGGCTACTGACGTATAGAGAGCAATAACTTTAAAATGAACAACAAGTTTTAACTTTCTTAATAAAAGTGGCTCTTTATAAAGATATCTGTCATTAAGGGCAACCTAACTTCACTATTCTCCACCACAGTTGTGGTGCAGTTAAACATAAACTTGTACGAATTATTCTTATTTCTTGGCAGAAGTTAAGAACCCCCTGAGGCTCATTTAAAACACACACACACACAGACACACACAAAATGAGGAATTAATAAAATATTGTATTCTTCTGAACCACATTAAGTTTTCTGACGTGTGTCTGTTGCTGATTACATCAATCTAGGCTCCATAACTTGTCATGTGATGACAGGCAAACACTTGTGAATTTATTTCTCTGAAGAAGCCTGCAATACAAATGCCAAGGAAACCAAACCAAATGGCCCACTCCAAATACATAAAAGCAGCAGGGCTTCTTGCAGGGATTGGCTTTTTTTATAGGTACGAACAGGCAGGTACCCAATTCCCGCGGACTTCAGGTTGGAGTTTAAACCTAATTACCAGTTTTCCTTTTCAATGTCCTCTTCCTTGTTCATATGGAGTAAACAGAAGCGTTTATCCAAAAAAAAAATGGATTTTTTTTTTTCCTATTGCCTGCCTTGGCATTTGAAACATTACTGACAGATAATAACAAGTAAAAACATGTATTTGATTTTGCGGGTTTTGGGGTTTTTTGGCAAATTTCAACAGTGTAACTTTTGATCTGCACATTGTCAGACCCAGAAATTTTGCAAATTCAAAGTACATTCCATTTGGATTTTCTAAATCAAATTAAAACGTGATGTCATTTCTGGTCTCTGGTTGGAGACACAATGTCATTAGCCATGACTTGTCATTACAGGCAAACTTCATGTTACCCTTAGAAAGACTGTAAGTATCAGCTGGGAATCATAAACATCATCAAATATTTGGGTTAAACTGTTTTCACCACATTGTAATGCTGATTAATTCTAGCTCAAGTATATTCCTGGAAAGTAAAAATCGATAGCAAAACATAGTTTAAACTACATTAAACTACATCACTCCTGAGCAAAATACTTTCCACCGCCAGTGCCCACAGCGAAGGGAGCATGGAGCCAAGATGGGTTTGAAGACACAGCTCTGCAAGAGCTTCCCCATCCCCAAACCACGCACAGGCATTGCTGTGCAAACCAACAGGGAGCTCCCAAACCAACCCAGCAGAAAACACCGCCTTTTCTCTATGACAGCTTTTTTTTTTTTCTGCCTGCAAAGGGTGCGGGATGATGGTTTCTGTTTGCTCAAGAAGGAGGAAAAGCAGAATGGCCAGACTCACCCAGTGAATTTACATTCTTTCTCCACTCACCTACCCCGCAGCTCCGCAGATTATTTAATGCAAGAGTTGTCTGGGACAGGGACTACCCTTATAAGTCTATAAGACATGAAAAAATTCTAAACAGAGTCTATTAATAAATAGTATTAGAAATCAGACAGGAACTCGTATCTTTACATCTATTGATGCTTACTAGGAAAACGCAGCTGTATTTATAATCCAAGGGGAAAAAAACCCCAACAACAGAACAGTCCTACCCACCGTGCACAGCCCGGCAGTGCCCACCACCACAAGATCCTTCCAGCTAAACTGATTTCCACAGGCATCCCTAATCTGCAGCTGGTGTTAACAGCTTCTCTCACTGCTCTCCATGGAGAACATCCTCTACGGAAAGTAAACCCAGATGTCAACTTTCATCTCCATTATGAATCTCTCTTATTCTCTGGGCTGTCTGACTTGGGATGGGGAAAAAGGTATTTGGGTAGCACAGACGCGTTTTCTATTCTCCATCAGGATAAAGCTCCAAAACCTGCTGTAATGAGGTCTCCACAGCAGCACAATGGAAACCAGGTAGACCTCACACTGTGAGGTGACCGTTCCCTGTGAAGGATGGAAATGTGGCATATTAACTCCCCCGGTCTTCCCTCCAGTACCCAGGCAGGGAGAGCAGGAAGCAGGAGACCATCTCTCCAGGAGATAGCAGCAGCCTCAGACCATGGCGGGCAATCAAATGGACGCATCACTGGCAGAGTGAAGAGCTTCCTCCTGAAATTTCAGTAACAGGGAAAGTCGGATGGGCTGCCTGCCATAAATCCAGGCATTGCACTAGGGGAGAAAAAAAGGGCTAAGCTGTAGAAGTATAGAAAGTATGGAAAATCCACCTGCCCCATGACAGGACTGAGTGTGTGAGAATCACCTCTGACAGATGCCTGTCTAAGCAGCGATTGAGACTCTACCTCCCTCTCCCGGTATTCAGCCCAGTGTTCCTCCATATGAACATTTAGAAGGCTTTTCCTTATGTCTAACCTATATCCTCCTTCCCACCACGTAAACCAACAGCTTCTTGTCTTAGCCCCGTGGAGAGAGGGAACACAGAGGACACCTAATTTCCATCCCCTCTGCTGCTTTCACGCGCTTGAAGATCTCCCATCTCCTTCCCCAGCATTCCTTTCTCTCAACTAATCAAACTCAGCTCCTTCAGCTTTTCACCACAACAGGCCACTTTCTGCACCATCGCCAAAGCTTGTGCCTCTTCTCTGCCCGGCGTGGGGCCGGAGCCACTTCCAGTGCGATGTGACAACCAGACACGAGGTGCTGGCTGACACCTCCCAGCTCTGCGAAGCGGAAAACCTCACCCACTGCTGCCTTGCACATGATGCTCCTAAAAGTTACTGGTTTACGTGCCTGAAAGCTTGTTTGGTGAACCACAATATACCAACCAAATTAAAGCTGTAAACGCTTCAGGGGGAAAAAAACACCCCATCTTTTCAATGTTATATATATATATACCTGGTACCTGGGGATCCGCTTCCTTAGCACGCTGCCTCAAAACAAAGACGCCAGTTGGCAAACATCACTTGCAAGAGACTGAAAGGCTGAGAGTCCATCAAAATGACATGACAGAATTAGTCTAGTGCACCATTAATTTCAGAACATCATTAACTTAAAAGTGTGGGGGTAAGAAACGTTTTTGACAGCTGGTTTCAGTTGCTGCCAAGCTTTTAGTATTGCACAGCGGTCGCGGGGGGAGGAAATAAGCTAGAATGGTAGTAAATGAAACCACTCGTCTGGTTTCTGGATTCACTTTATTGTGGTCACAGATCTCTAAAAAAGTGGGATTCTGCGCTCTGTAATTACAACATCCACATTTAAATGGAAGGAACAGGGATAACATTAAAAAAAAAAAAGAAAGAAAAAAAAAAAGAGTGCTCGAGGATGAGGTTGGTTGGCACATGGTGCTGGGAAAGGTGCCTGAGCGGAGCTGGAGCCAAGCAGGGGATGAGGAATGGCACAGCCGCTCTCCTGGAGCCACGCTGGGTGCTCACACCCGTGTCCCCATCCGGGACGCTGCCGCACCGCTCTCCCCACCACCGAGCAGGAGGCAGCTCCCAGGCGGCCAGACATCGGAGCACCACTCCATCTTCCCCTTGGAAGGCCGGGAACCAGCCTTGGTTAAGAGACCAAACATGACTTACCCAACTAAGCCCCGGCACTCGCCAACTGTTCTGTCCGTGCTCATTTCCAAAGCTAAAAGTGATTACAAAGCCCTGGCTTAGGCGACTGCAGAATTTGCCAAACTCAAGTGAAGTTTGCTTTGGTTAAATCCTTCCAGTGCCAAAACCAGAGGCTGAAACGGCAGCCTTGGGAACCCTGCTCTGAGCTGCTCCTCAAGCCAGACGGCGAGTCCAAGGCAGGGAAGGGGAGAACGGGAGCCGGCAGCGAGGCAGCGACCGCGGCAGCACCGCAGCTCCTCCACCCCGCGTTACCCTGCCGGAGCCCAGGAGGAGCTGCGCCAGGCTGCCCCACCTGCCGAAATCCCTGCATTTCCCCAGGCAGAAATAAACTTGAGCAAAAGCGTGTGCGCAGCAAGTGGAAACAGACACTGATGGAAAATGAAGGGGTCAGCCTTGGCTTGAACGCATTCAAGAGGTCAGTCCCAGCACGGCGTCCAGGTGTGCGTGCGTGTGCGCACGGGGAGGCAGCGCAAAACGAGTGCTGCAAACCTGCTTTTTCAGGACTAGAAGCAGAAAGGTTTTGTACTTCTGCTGCCAGTGTGCTGGCAGGTAAAATCCCTGGAAAACTGCATTTCAGTAATTCCATACGTTGATTTAAAATAAAAATAATAATAAAAAAAATTAATTGCATTAATTAATCTCTCTCCAAAGGTTGCCCCACCACCACCACCAACCATTCTGCTGAGTGAGTGCGATTCCCCATTCAAAGAGGAAGTCTGCAGCAAGGCTACGGGTTGCACTGAAAGCGTGGCCATTTCTGCTACACTAAGATCATAACGACATGAGTTATTCTAACGCAAGTTTCCACCTACTTTCCACCCCAGACCTTTCCCCCAGGAGAACTTGCTTGTTTTTGCAGTTGCCTGCCTCCCCTTCTCCAGGACAGAGCTGCTGTTTACCCAGACAGACCTGGAACATTTCTCCAGGAACATGGCTCAGCCCTGCAAATAACTCTGGTTGTGCAGCAACCCCAGCTCAGCGATGTGGCGGCACCGCTGGTGGCAAACACTGTTCTCAAGAATAAATTTCTGGATTAAGATCCTTAGGGAAGTTAGTAAACACAGATCCCACCACGGCTTGGACCCTTCCCTAACGCCTGATTGCTTTTCGGCTGTACCAATCACTGTATTAACATTCTTTCCAACCACAGCTGTTTGAGAAGTTAGATGAGTTAAACAACATGAACGTGTGCTGGACCAGACTGGGTGCATGAAGCTATTTGGCAAGTTGTTTTTTTAAAAAAAAAAAAAAAAAAATCATGAAAAAACCATTATTCATTCTTTTTCTAAATCTTTCAGCTGTGGAATCAATACCCAAGTCTACATACTGGATACAGCTGGCAATTAGATGTGCTAGATAATAAGCAATTAAAAAATATTTGTCTCTGTCTTTGGCAAAGCCCTGTGGTACATCAGGCACTGCGCAGCCATGCCACTAACCACATAATCTTCTGATAATTTCTTTGCTCTCATTCTCTCATCGGCCGTGATTTGCAGAAGTGATTGGAAGCTACAGACAGTCTGTGCAAAGTGAACAGCGGGGTGTTATTAACTGTCCATAAAGAATACACAGCTCCCTCCGCGACAGCTTCACCCCATATCCCATTCCAGTCGCCGCTGATGTTTTAACACGGTCTTCTCATGAAATCAAGTTCGGGGCAGGGGAAGCAGGAAGGAGGTGGAAGAATATTGCTACGTGCCTTGTGCTGGCATTTGCTGTGCTATCACAGCATTACGCTCTACAGCATTAAGTCATTTTGTCAGGCTTCCTGCAAAGCCAAGCAGCAGACGCACATCGCTGCTTTTCTACGTTTGCTTAATGCTACATCGAGTTAACAGTCCTGACATTTAGACAGAAGTGATTACCAGGGCTAACATGATAAAAGGTTGTGAACCAGGACTCAGGGGGCAGTTCGGCAGTGCATGCGTGGGGGCAGGAGGAGCTGGCTGGCACTGGGATGCGGCACCAGTCGGCACACAAGCACCCACTGCGGTACGGACATAACGCTACAGTCCCTGCACACACCTGAAGGGCACCCTCGGCACAACACTGTGTTCTACTGTAGGCAAAGACACAATCTCTTCTATGTATGGTGGATTCATTTTTATAGATCTCTGGCTATTTTACAGCAGATTTAAATTAAAAAAAAAAAATCCTCCAAAGGTGTTATTACTAAGTGAAGCGAAACCAGTAATTACAATAAGTCAAAGCTATACATGCAACCAATCAACGTAAAATAAATTCCTCTTTAGACTCCCTCTTTTCAAACCTTTTTTAAGTTCCTACAAGCATCCACGTTATTCAGATAACATTAATCTTAGAGGCACAACTTGCTACTAACACAACAGCCTCAGCAGTCATGCTGCAATCTCCACACTGGAGCTGCTCAGAAAACCCCAGTACACTGTTTCACCAAAGCCGCTGCTCTTGTTTTCCATATCATGTTTCAATGGCAAGTTAGACTGGCCATGGGTCAGTTCTTCTCCAGGAACATATTCACGGAAGCAGGCAACGACCAGACCAAGACCCCACCGAAGCATCCCTTGACAACCCTTACGGCTTTTGGCAGCTCCTCTTCTACTGACAGCTCATGCAGCTCTTCTCAAATCCATGTCATAGCTGGATCTGCCTTCTTCATCAGGTTCATCTCCGCCTGCCAGACTCTCCCAGACTCCACTCTCAGATTCATCTCCACTCTCCCAGACTAATGCATGGATTTTGGAGGCAGGAGCACGCTCAAGCCTCCTTGGACATCCTATGGCACATACTATGGACATCCTTATGGCCTCACATTGTTCCAGGGGAGGTTTAGATTGCATATTAGGAAAAACTTCTTTACCGAAAAAGTTATCAAGCATTGGAACAGGCTGCCCAGGGAGGTGGTGGAATCGCCGTCCCTGGAGGTATTTAAAAGACGGGTGGACGTGGTGCTGAGGGACATGGTTTAGTGGTGGTTTTGGCATAGGTTTATGGTTGGACTCGATGATCTTGAAGGTCTCTTCCAACCCAAGTGATTCTATGATTCTATGGCACTGCATCCTTTGCTCCTACTTGCCCCTTTAAAAAGGCCAAACTAAATCAGTGGCACACAAGCCATTGCCTTAACTGCCTCAACCAAGACAAGTAACCTCACCCTGCAGAGCACACATTTACAGGTTTTGGAGGACTAAGGAAGGCCAACCAGCCACGGCATCACCCTCCTCCTTCCCAGCCATGCTGAATGCCAGGCGAGTAGACGGCAAGGGGCTGGTGCCTCTCAAGGACTGCAGCGAAACCAGAAGCCAGCCTAGGGCACGGAGGGGAAACCTTACACATGCTGGGGGGAGAAACACTAAATGATTCATTTCTGACATCAGCCATGATTAAATTTTAATCTCTCAAACAAAAATATGGTTCTCATTAGCCTCATTAGTTCCCAGTTGTACTGCAAGGCAACAGTGTCACATGGTATTAATCTTTGTTTTCATTAATATGTCATATCAACTGCTCATGCCTGCTCACAGCATTCTTTGAAACCGATACGCTCCCTCTCTTCTGTGCAAGTAGGAAGTGCCAAAAAGCAGCTTCCTCGACAGGAAGGATGACCCCCTGAGATCCTTCAACTTTTGGTTTACGTTTCTAGAGATAATCTTTTCTTTCTGGAGAAAGAGGGAGGAGAGTTCAGAGTAAAAGGGATGCAAGGCTGCGATTCACAATAACAAAGAAATTCCTGAGGTTTATTGCCAAGGCCAGGGACAGATATAGGAGTAAGATATTCTCAGGTTTTTTGTTGTTGTTGTCACTGGGATATTTTGGAGAGCTAGAAAAATAAAGCCAGGTTGCAAAAAGGGTTCTTTGCAAGCAGGTTACTTGCAAAGCCCCTAGCAAACTTCAAATGACTCCAATTTAGCGTATGCATCAAGGTGGTATTTGTTAATGTGCTTCACCTAAAAACCTAGACACTTTTTTTTTTAATATATAAAATTGTATACTGGATTCAGGCACAACATTAATTTTTGCTTGCACTTCCAACTTTAATATATGTAAAGCTGATATCAATTAAGTCATAATCCCTCAGTACAAGCTTGTATTACTTCCAGACAGGCAGATAAAGCAGGATATAGACTGATGGAAAGAGCTCGCCAAGGTCACGCAGTTAAGTACAGCCCAATGCATCCATTCCTGCCTGTACAGTGAGGTCTTGGAGAACTTCCCAAGTGACCCAAGCATACTGATAAAACCCAGGACACGCAAGTTCCTGTTGCCGACTTGCAGGGCTCATGATCCTTCAGTGTTTGCTTGCTCAGGGGCAGTCAAAAAAGTCTTACCAAATTATCCATGCTACTTAATAAAACGTGCGTTAGCTCAAATGTACCCATGTGGATACGTCCCTTCACCCTTGATCTGGCTCTGCTCTGCAGGAAGCCTGAGGGCAGATTCTTCCATCGGTATTTTGCATGTCAGACTAGGAATCTTCTAGGCATACAATGAGTATCTCTGTAAGCACTGGTGCCCTCATCATAAGAGAGTCACAAACCAGCACACTTAAAAATGGCAATGATGCTTTGCCAAACCCAGCCCACAATTCACATGCTGGCTGTTTTACAAGCTGGAATAAGAAACTCGGAAGAGACCTTTACTGGATAGAATGACACTAAACAAAAACCCAAGTGCTTTAGACTGGAAAACCAAAGATGTAGAATGTAAGAGGAAAGAAAGTGGGGAAGAGGTCCATTTAATGGCTACTAATGCCCTCCCAGAGAGTGAAAACACAGCCCTGAGCATCTCATCAGCCTCCTAGCACTTAATGGACTTCAGCCCAAACCAGTCACCAGTTCATCCGCCAGCACACAGAAGACTGTGATTAAAGTCCTGCACAGGTCAAGTGTTTTTTAATGAGACATATAAAACACAAAACCTCCATGACATACAAGTCTTTCTTCTTTCTCTGTTGTAAATGAACTTCTGAGGACGGTATATTAATTGCAATTAAATTACATGCCCCAGAGACATGCTTTCATGACCTGGAGTATACCTGTCCCTCCCATTAGTCCTTCATATTGAAGTTAAAAGCTATTAATATTATGTTCAATATGAATAATTGAAAATAAATATGAACAAACACCAGGTACTTGGGGCCAGAAAGGCAAAGGCATGTCTTCCCCTCTGTGCAAAATGTTGTAGCATCTTCTTGGAAACCACCTGGGCAGACAGGCTTTGAAGGGCACGTAAGCACAGCTCAAATGGCACTCGCCTGCAATCCCTGGGGTGGAACGGTGGTGAGGCACCGTGCAGTTTCATATTCCTCACAGAAAAAAAAAAAGTGTGCTGCTTAGTCTTATTTTACCCTAAATACCTGTTAGCAGTAGCTCCATCAACATTTTCCACAAGGGAAGAACACACTGAAAAGAATGCTGTAGCCACCTCATGCTATAATGTTTTATTTATTGGCTTGTTTAACCTATTCCCTTGAGCTCTTGTAACTCTACCAGAATCTTAGTCGTGAAAGGAAAAAAGGCAATAGGATTTAAAAAACTGGAATTCTAGCTTTTGTATCAAGTGTCTTACAAACTGTACCACTGAATGCTCTCTAACAGTGGGCAACATCTTTATAAAATGAAACAACACAATAACCAAGGGAAAGGAAGGGTTTTCATTTGAAAATGCTGCGGGCNAAGAAACAGGAGATCAGTGGCAGAGTAGTTTAAAAGTTTGTTTATATAAGAAAATGTAATAGCCCTCTGGAGACACCTTACTGTGAGATAAAAGTGATTTTATTCCAGAATTATGAATTCACTTTAGAAGTGCATTAGTTATTCTGGTACAAAAATGATTCAACTTCTGCCGGAACGCCTCTCCCAGAGAGCTTGTCCTGACAAAGGACCTCTACTGCTGATGGTCCATCTCTGCAGACATACACCCTGGCAGAAACTGTAGGGAATAAAACCACAAATGGAGGTTTTCATGAGGTCACCTGCAACAGGTATTTTTACTTTTAAACAAAGGGGCAGCTTTTCTCTTTCTTCTTTAAATGTACGGCAATCCATTATATTAATATTCAGGAGGGAGGAAGCAGGGAGAAAGGCAAAGCCATTTGTATCGGATGTGTGGAGCTGCGCTGCTTTTCAACCACCGAACCTAGACAAGGAGGACTTGCAGTCTGCAAAATGGACGCCGAAGTATGGGGAATTCCCACAAAAATCTTTTTAACTATGTTTAGCTTCATTAAACACCTTCTATTATACTCAAATTAGGACCACTTTTTACTATCATTATTTTACTGAAATTAGGCAGTCTGCAGAAATTACAAGAAAAATCAAGGCTAAAATTAACATAATGACTAGGCACTTCACCCAGCCTATGGGTCAGACGTTACATATTCTATTGCACTGCCAGATTTTTGGATTCTTGACAGTCTCCTCCCACTTCAAAAGGAAAAGTTCAAAATGGAAGAGGAGGTAAAAACAAACAGTATTTTAAGACAGACGCACTGAGCTTGTGATGCAAGCGCAGCACCATCACACGTGTGCCCCGTGACCCAGAAAACACATCCAGGTTTAGTCTGAGCAGACCCTGAATACCACAGCTGTTTTGGGAACAGAGTGCCCAGAATTACAAAAGCTTCCCGGTGCATTTCACTTTCAAATTCAGCAAAGGTAATCTTGGCCCCGCACTTCACAGTTACCAAAATACACAGGCTGTTCTCTGAAAGCTAGCCTAGTTCTGAGATCTGCTGAAATGCATCTTATTTCAGACAGTTCACCTGCGCTTTGGCAGAGCCAACAGTAAACTGACAAAGTCAAGAATTTAGGGCCAGGACAACATCCTGGCACCGGTTCTCAGGATTTTAAGTTGCCAAAGTAATCCTTATCCCACAACATCCATTACAAACAGCTCACATCAGCCTGCTCCAGGAGCAGGTTTCTAAAGGGTTATAACACCCTCGAAGACCTTTAGCTGGTCCCTTGCCACGCTGTCACAGCAGGCTCAGCTGTTCCCAGGCACACAGTGTATTCCCCAGCTCACAGGTGGAGATCGGCAGCACCGGGGCGGGCAGGCAACGCGTCCTGCCCTTCAAAGGAGACAGTTTGCTCTTCTAAAGCTTCCTCCGACTCTGAGCCCAAGCCAGCTGGACAGCAGTTGAAAGACTTGCTCCTTCAGCAGCGCCCGGTATCTGGAGACTCCAGCCCAAAACAAATAGAAACATTTAAAATTAAAATAGAAAAAGAAAAGGCGATAAAAGGAATAAATTGTTCTTCACCGGCCTGCGGAAGAGAACTCTACTCCTCCTTATCACCCCGTATCTTCCTTGAACTGGCTTCCCAGGCAATTACTGCAAAGGATTTTTCTGGATGGGGTCAGCCCACGGGTCCATGCCCAGCCCAGCAGTGCCGGCTTGCAGGAGTCCATGCCTGCCAGCTGAAAAGCAACATGAGGAAAGACTGTACAATAGCTACAAAACAACGTGGCCACAGGTGGAATTTCTTCTTCATTTCAGACGCCTCTTTGCTCAGCTATCTTGTAACTCTCATCAGAGCGTCTGACAATGTTGTCCTTTCCCCCTTTATAAGAAGCCACTGTGGTCTTCAACAGATGCTTTGGAGAACAACTAGAACTCATCAAAACCTCTCAACCTGCCAAATTTGAGAGCAAGACAAGGTTAACAGACCACCTAAGCCCACCTAAAAATAGTGTGAAAAAGGAGTTTTAAAGCCAGCCTGAAGGCCGATGCTGCCACCCACCCACCCATGATCAGCAGCAGAATTAACGAGATTTCAAGTACTCTCAGCTCATCCCTCCTGGCACCACAATTCCCTGAAGGACGGTGAGAAATTAGTTAATCCACTCTTTCCTTTTTCCTCCTGTTTACTCGCACTGTAAGTACCTAGCCACCCAGAATTCTCTTCTCCAGGAACTGGATGTCACACTGTATGCACAATAATAATATGGTTTTGACCACCCAGTGACCCATTTCGGAGGATCTAATGAAAAATGTAACCACAGCTGAACGAACTGTACTGCTGGGTTGCTTTGATTCTTTTGCCTCAGCCCTTTACAAGAAGAACCTAATTTCCTGTTTAATATATTTGATGCCACAATTAAGAAGAGATGAAGTTGAGGCAACGCCTCCTATCGCCCCCCACTTTTCTCTCTCACCCCTTCCCCAGAAGAACCCTTGGTATGTTATTGCTGTATACCAGGAGTCACCTGCCTGTGCCAGAGTAACTTTTAAACTCCAAATCTGAAGTTGCAAAGGAGGAAAAAAATACAGCCTTATCTCAAATATCAAGAGTCAATTCCTTTCAACCACAGCATCCACAAAAGGCAAACTCTGGGCTCCATGTGCATTCCTGCTGGCCAGCTCATTGTCTTCAGAGCTGCAGAGACCTAAAGCTTGACCATGAGCTTCTGACTCCCCTCAGGAAGAGGCATTTGGACATGGTCTGCCAGACACCTGTGGTGGTTCGGTGCAGCAGTGGAGAAAGGCTCCCCTCTCTGTCCTCTGCCCTTTGCCTCCCCTTAAAGACTTGAAAGATGACAAAACAGCCATGCATTCAACAGGCACAACTGGATTTCTTCCGGCAAAAGCCGGAGAGTTCTGCAGGACTGTCACCCCTGCGGCACCAGCAGAGAAGACATCCCAGCTCTGCCTTCACTCTGCCTGTATCAGGAAAAGCAACTGAGAGCAGAGAACCAGCACAGAATGCCACTGCCCAACAAGACCTGGAGAAGACACTTGCGCTAGCTTTTTTAAAAAATCAAAACTATAACGACATTGTAGCATCGCTGCAGCCACAGCACCAGGATGCTGTGCACTCCAGAGTGCCTTACAGTCACTAACGAAGAAAGCCTGTCACGCTAACGACTTACTTAGCCCGTTACTTCAGCAGCAAGCCAGATCAGACCCTCAGCCTTGGGAGTCACTGCAGGTCCAGCTTTCAGCTACAAAACCTTTGCAGCTTGAGGGGGAGATTGTTAGGGGTTTCTCTGCCCGAAACAAGGAACATTTTGCTGCTACAATGACACAAGCTTCTGTATCTCTGGAAATGAGAGCAGGAAGATGCTTGAATTCTTGCCCTGTAACATAAAACACCTAGAAAAATAGACAAGTGATTTTGGAATAACTTGGAAATGGGTAACGAAAAACTATCCATCAAGTTATTTTTCAAATTTTGTGGCTTTCTTTCACAGTCTTAAGTTCACGCTGAGTTAAGAGCTCAGAGAATAGAGCTTTTCAGAAAACTGAAGCTGTTATCGTTCACCCACTTACATACCATCTGGAGTAGGATAGGAATGAATGGGACAGGACAAGATGCAAGGCTGCCCCAGTGCATGCAAATCCTTAAAATTAAACTCACTGAGCCCATCCGTAGGGAAGGTGTCCTGTCATATGTTGTAAAGCCAGAAGATTTGGGAAGAACATCCCAGTGGCTCAGCTGTATCACGTCCACAGCTTGGGCACCTCTTTGTGGTGTAGCCTTTTACCTCCTCAAAGTAACTGCATCACCTCTGCTACAGGCAGACAGGTACCTGAAGAGCTGAACTAATGGAACTGGGGTTTCTAAGGGCCCATTCTCTCTTAACCGATGTATCTGGGGCCTTAACAAGTCTGAGGATCCCCTAAAGTCTTTCCTTTTGCACCACATCCTTTCCCTGTAGCAAGGTGATACGCAGACAGTCACTATTTCTCCTTTACTTTTTCTCCGCAGGGTTCATGAACTTGAGTGTTCCAGCTCTCTTCCAGATAGAACTGAAAACCGAGAACCATCTCAATGGTAATTATTAGGGGAATTCCCTTGCAAAAGCCACGAAAGTACTCCACAGTGGGGACAATGTGTAGCACGGCACGTTACGCAGCCAATTTGCCTCTCACAGAGGACAACAGAAATCAGGGCAGATATGCTGGGTAAGAGAGAGAGCGTGCCCATAACTCCTATCTGCCAAATACTTTCTTTATCTCACATTCCTACATCGCTCCTTCCCAGATTACCAACCTCAAATGATAATAGAAAGTCAATGTGTACAATGAACAGCAAGAAATTACAGAAAAAACACGAAGCAGAGTGATTGTTAACCTACCAGATCTGTCCAACATTGACCAAGGAGAGGTAGAGAACCCACAGGACGGACATGAGGACCATGTTTGCACATCCAGTTATCAATACAAAGGCTGAAGTTGCCAGGCCAAACAGGGAGAGGTAGTCCAAGGTGCTGTCCATGTCTGACCAGTCCAGAAACCAGATGATTGTTGGCGCATAGCTCAGAGCATCCAGGTTGATCTTCCCTTTGAAATACTTTTTGACACTCTGCAGGTACAGTTTACAAGGCAGCAGCCCCTTCTCTCCTATTAGCTGCTTGTTTTGATGATACGCCACCAGGAAGGCCACAACTAGAGGAAAACAAGGAAGATAAAAGAGAAATTAGAAATCATCCAGGCTGAAGCACATATTTTCAGTCCAGAGTTACAGAAGTATATTCATGTCTCGGGAAGGAATTTATTCACATGTCCTCATCTCCATTAAAATACAACACATTCATTTCTATTAACCACGACGGAGAAGGCAGAGGAATTCTATAAATACTGCCTCTGCCTTCACACCAGGAAAGGCACAGAGTCTGTTTTGAGATCATTTTCTCCTCAACAGCTGTAAGGGACATGCCACTTGCTTCAGGCAAACTCAACAATGCACTTCTGGGAAAAGCTGCCTGTAACTGAGCGACCTGACCCAATGTAGAGACAGGAGGCTCAGCCCAGCTCTGTTAGATGCTGCGTGACCCTGGGTTAGTCACATACTCCATTCATGGCCTAACGCAGATGAGGAAAACAGCTTAATTGCACTGCAGAGTACGAGTGAAAGTAATGCGTTAATTTCAAAACTTTCAGACAGAATTTCCTTTCTACAAGCAATTGGAAAGGAGACACGGAGCAGCCCTCACTCAGTTCCCGCACGGCTACTAGGGAGCGCAGCTGATGCCGCCAGAAGGACGTGCACACAACTCCCTTCGGCTTCCCAGCAGCAGCGACACAGCTGGACTTTCTGACCCCTCCTGTTTCAGTTTCACAAAACATTTTGCAGTGTAAACAGACAACAGCTCCAGCACGGGGTTTGTTGTTGATGGTGATTTACAATGTCTGCTATTCCCAGTACAAATAACCCTCCGTGGATCGAAAGCAGGTTGTACCTGCAAGGTTACGCTTTGACTTTAGAGGACAACATATCTCCATTTTGACATAGCGCTATCCGTGCATCTATCAAGTATTGGATAATTTCTTTATACTGAAAACACTTAATATTTCAAAATCTTGTTAATGAGACAGCTTAAAGTCATACACACCATTCTAGAGGCATCCAAAGGACACCATAATTCTTCGGGCAGCATAACGGTTAATGGTTACACGCTGCAAATGCAGAATACAGTAGTTATGCTACAGGTTGACCTTCTGGATCCTCTCACATCCTGGTAGGCTCGAAATACAAAGTCTTAATATTTTCCTGTCCTCTAAATTGCTACTTTTTACATGTTGCTGCAGGTCTCTCTCTCATAGTGTCTACGCTCTTGCACTGGACAATCTTAGAACAGCCAGATGCTTTTTTTAACAGCACATAAGCAATTTAATTACAGATTATAGACCTAGAATTTGATGTTCTACAGAGAAAGTTGGTCAGTTTCTAGGGATTATCTCATATTTTAGGAATCTCCTCCAGTTACCAATTTGCAGTTCGTAACTGCAGTAATCTCCATTTCTCAGAAGAAAATGATGAAGGCCAACATTTCCTGATTAGGCTCCATACATCTTGCTCCCAGCAGCTAACTTACCCATCTTTCAAGCATTATCCAAACACCAGCCACGTCACACGCAAGAGGTCTCGCAAAAGGCCAATTTGTTTCCCCCCAATACTCTGTAGTTAATGATCAAATCTGTTCCCTTCCTTATCTGAATACTGTCATTCTGCAAACAAGAATTCTCGTGTTCATCTGGTTGTTGTCTCTCACTGAGGGAATGCTGGTAGAAAGTCTATGTGAAACTGTATCCCGAGTTCAGGTCCTGATTCCCATTTCTCTGAAGTTTGACCAGCAACCAAAAATCTGCAGCCCTAGGGAACAGAAATAAATCCCCCATTCCCTCCAGACACACACAAAGGTCTCCAGTTAATCCACTTAACACTTACGCCATCTCTTTGCACACGGACTGTATTTTGTTCTCTTTTGAAAAACCACTAAAACTCACAATCCAACGCATATCTGAGGTCACTGGGAGGGTTCCTCTTGATTTCAACAGATCCTGAATCACAGCGCTAACACAATAAAGTTGGGGGTTTAATTGGTTGTATCTCTTTCTGTCCACCTTTAATACACAGTGAAGGATTTTACAGACTAATAAAAGACATGCAGAGTGTTTTACTCCATTATGGACAGGGAGGGACAAGAGGAAAAACCCAACTGCAACATTACAGAATCAGCTTTGCACCACAAATTAACTGTTTTATATTTTAGATTATTCGTATTTTTCTACCACTACTCTGTCCTGCACAACTGTGTAATCAGAAAGCCTGACACATGAAAGAGGCAGGAATATAATGCTTCTAAGCCTCAGACAACTTAATATCTTCATTTTTGGTTCTTTAAAGACCAACTCTGCGTTAAAACTCCGTGGCTTGATTTCCCTTGATTAGCACTGCAGTTTGCTGCACAGTTTTCCAAAGATGCTAATCAAATTCACCTCTAAATGCTAAAGAAATTGCTGTCCCAACCCATAACTGCTAAGCAGTTTTTTTTCCTAAAAAAATCTAAATTAGACCCCTGCACAGTATGCAAGATAAACAAGGAAAGGGTAAATTAGGAAAAACAAACTATAGCAATTGCAGAAAAGTACACATTGTATGTACAAAATACTGTACAGCCTTTTTCAGTCTGAAAGCAGCAAAGACTGCATTATAGGTTGGCACAAGCTGCACATCTAAAGATTGCCCAGTTTGGGCTCCAAGGCGGTTTTCTCCCAGAACATCGATTTCTCACAAGCCGCTGCACTGCTGGTATTTCACATGTTACATGTTACCGTTTCACAACTAAATCCCATCGGCAACAGCCCTAATTTATGAAGAACTCATCTAACCCAAAACAAATCCGGGCCGTTCCACTTACGTTTCGATCCATCACCCTCCCAAGCCACCGGGGCCCACGTCCGGTGAGCGCTGTTTATTGCTCACACGTGTGCAGCATTTCCTAGACGTGCTGCTCCATCCCGGATCCAGCTCCCTCTCCTGGACACTCCCCAAGACGAGCCGCTGTCTCGCACCACACCATCCTCCCACTCCACTCACCTCCAGAATCTTTTGGAGCACCTTCGAAGGGCACGTCCCTTAGGTAGCACCCGCTTCTCAAACCCTGCCATCAAATCATCTAGACCTCTCTAGACCATCTCCACTCTGCCAAGGCACCAGCTGAGTCTTCAGGAGGCTTCGCCCTGTAGGCAGCAGTTCCCACATTACCGGACATGTGCAGAAGTTGAAACTAATGACAGATTCTGCAAAGGATTTCAGCAACACAGGACATGTACAGATCCAGGGGAAAGAAAAAAAGGGAAGTTATTTATCAGCATGTCATTGCTTCCTCTCCCTGAACGCCTCTCAAGAAACCGTATCCTTAAACTGACTGTAACGCAGACCCTGCTCCCTTCTCCAGGAACCCTGCCTTTGATCTTGGCTTAGTCAGGGGGGTAAAAAGTCCCTTTTGCCCCCAAAGCCTGTGCTTTTCTTCCTCTTCCTTAACCCCTATTCTGAAGCCTTGCTCCCTTTGGCCTCATATTTGGGGATTTTCCACTCTCCATCTTCCCACTCCCTCCAGGTAAACACGGTCAAACAAGTTTGCTTCCAGCTTGGGCACTGGCTGGCACGCTCGCTGTGCTGCTGGGGCACAGGGCAAGGTTAACGCTTCTCTTGTTTGTCCTGTAGCTTCTTCCTGGCAAGAGGGTGGCAGTGCAGTGCTGCAACACGAACCAGAACGTGCGGGTTAGTAAGTCAGACAACGCTGGGCAGACCCAGCTAAGCAGCACGCTGGGTTCAACCACGCCACGGGGTCCAAAGCACTAAGTCTGCGCAAGCAACAGCACCACCTCCCCCTCAGCCTCTCCAAACACTCTGTAAAGGTGTGCTCCTGGGGATCTGCAAGGTTATTGCCAGCCTAGGGATGTTCTCTTCTCTGGCAGCAAAGAGACAAGGGTCTTACCCAATGGGGTGCTGGAATGGCGAAAGAGAGCCCGAGCTGGCAGCCACTGAGCGCTGCTGTTGGCCGGGTGAGCGGGCAGTGCCTCAGTCACCAACAGAGCTGCATCTCGCTCAGGAGAAGCCACTTTCCTCCTGAGCAAACCCGACTCCTGGATTTGCAGACTTTGGGCAATGCATCCATCAGTGCTTCCCGTCAGTTCAGGGTTTATTTCTTCCTGCAAGAACAGCACAAGCACTTGCGTTCCTACACACCAGGCAGCCTGCCTCCGCCAGCACCCCAGCTACCTCCCGCTCAGGCATATACTGCACCGAGGAGTCCATGGAGGATTCCCCCAGGATGGGACAAGCTAACGCAGCATCTGATCCAGGGTCACCCACTCCTTCCAGGCCAAACCCCTCAGAATGGCTGTGACTTTCCGGTATCATCTTACAAAACGACAGCATAACTGAGAAGGGCGCTTTTCCAGCGTTCAGGATGCAGTCTGCTGACCAGGACGCAGAAGCCAATGTTTTCCCATAGCTATCCTTTCCGGCATCACAGATGGGAATGATATGAGGCCATGGCTGGGCTCCTAATTCAGGGACAAGCCCTGCAGACTCCCAGCACAGCTCCACACACCTCCAAGTCTCCAAACCCAGCATAAAATCCCACCACTTTGCCCATCAGCCCTGTGGCTGCTCACTGCCTGGACTTTCTACTAATACTTCCTGGATTTGTGTATCTTCAGCCCATGCCAGTTTCCTCTCTTTCCATCCGAAGCATTTTTGCCATTCTTCAGACTGTTCACTCCTTTGCAGATTGAAAAAACTCAGCGACTCCCATGCTCCCTCCCACTCAGGAGGCAGACGGAGCCTTTGACAGCTCACATGGGAGCACGCTCCTCTACCTGCTGCGAGCTGATCTTTACATAAGTAATACATGTAAATTGTCATCAACTGCTAATAGACCTTCACTACTTATTCTCACCTCAGAAGGTGCTTTACTGTACTTTTCCATTAACTCCCCCCCTTCCACCTTCTCCTTCCCCTCCCAGCCTCCTCTGTCTCCCCAAACTGAACACGTTCCTTGTTCAAACCCACATGCTACCAATAAACACAACCCAAGCATGCAACACAAGAGCCACCCATCTGAAATGATTTGGTCTATCCATATTGCCCTGTCACCTCAGTTCCTTTCCCCTAGCCCAGGCTCAGCCTGTCATGGTAGGAGAATGAGAGAATCCCATTCTTCATGCTCTGTAAAGATTTAAAGATGTGAAATCCAAAACTTTCCGGTCATATGGCTTTCTCTCTCCCCCCATTAAAAAAGTCTTAACTTTTACTTAAAGCCCAAACCACAAGAAGAAATGAACCAAGAGCACAGAGCTTTGCATGAAAACCAAACTACATCTTGCACACACACAAAAAAATCTGCCTGGAGCCATATATCAAGTGCACCTTTGACCCAACAAGGCATTCAAAAAAGGCCCTTTGCTGGATGCCGGCAAGCTGAGGTTGTACTACTGAAAAGAAGAAGGGGGAGAATATCTATGGTCTTTTCATTGTTGTCACAGAAACGTATCAAGTAAGTTTTCAACTGATAAATTCCCCTGCAAAGTTTGGCAACACGGCAGCAACAACACTGTAGCACTGAGCAAAGAGCCCGAGTGAAACCAAGCAGCCCCTTTTCATCGTGCAACCCACGGCCACAAATAAACACACAACAAAGTAGTCTGTTCTTAAGACTTTTCTGTTTTGTTGCCATTTGCAGCAAAGCTAAAGACTTTGGGGTGGTTACTTTGGAGGCTTCTTAAGCCCCTATATATCTCCATTGCCTCTTTGTTTGAAATTACATGAAAGCAAACAGAAAAAGCCGGGCTGTGGCACTGCTAAAAAGCTTCCCTGTCGGACCCAGCCTGTTCAAAACCCTGCCAATGGCAGCCCAGCCCGCAGCTGGAGGATGCTCTGAGAAGATCCCTCTGCTCCAGACCGGCTCTGGACAAACAGCAGACTACGAGACAGATTCTCCCATTCTCGGTTCTTGCTAGCATTTCCCTTAAACTATCACTGCTTGCTATGAATTTGTCTTCCCACAGCGTAAGTGCTTTGTTCAGGACCAAACACACTCTGTCCCGCTTACGCGGCTTTTTTCGTGCAGAGATAAATGGGGGGCACGTATCTTGCTAAGAGGACACAGTGCTAACACACTGCCTTTGTTGTGCAGACTTGCTAACAAGCACCGCGCTGAAATAAAACCTTTCAGAGAAAAAGCGTCTGAAAATGTACTATAATCCTGACTAGGCAAGCTGAAAGCTACTGGGAGCCTTTTAATATCACTGAAGGAAGAGAAGGGGGAAGGCAGGGGAGATGGCAGAGAGAAAGAAAGAGGAGGAAGGACACCGGGGAGAGCTAGGAACCTACAGGAAGCCAAATCCCCCTGAGAAGGCTTTAGATTTCAGAATTAGGAAGAAGCAGCACGAACCTCCCGTAGCTCTAGCTCTGGGGAAAGAAAATACTACTATTAAACAATACATAAGGAGAAGGAAGATAAACTGGATTTAAATAATAGCTTTTATTTCAAAGCACTCTACAGAGCCTGGCTGAAATTGGGAAGGGTGATATCTAATTACTTAAACTTCTACATCTCGAATCTGATGAAAGTAATCATCCAAAAAGGGCACTTAACAACAACAAGGAAGGTGAAGGAAGGGAGGAAATAATGCACATTTGTTGTCAAGAGCTTTGGGACCAGCTACTTACCTGTAACAGGACTTCCAACAAGACCTCAAAGACTTTCTGTACTTACCAAATACCAAATCCTGCCATAAAGAACAAACACACAGTGCGAGATCAGAATGGAAAACCTTCAAATCTCAAAATGGCATTTCTCCAAGCCTCCCTGTCCCATGAATTACTGTGTTAGAGACTGCAATTAGCCAGTGACGGACAGGTTGCAATGGTGGAAGTCTGTGAGACAAGTCTCTTCCATTGGCACACCAGTAATATACAAAGATGCCCCTACAGACACAGAGAGAGGGGTCTGGGCAGCCAGGTAAGACCTACACAATTGTTCTCTTCCTCAGTGTTGAGGGCTGGATTCTGTGCTACTTCACACTCTCCTGTTCTGGAAGGGCTTTACCACTTGGTCTGCCCACACTTGGTGAAGTGGAGAAAGAGGTCCCAGATCTGGAAACGCCTCCAAGGGCTGTCAGTTAGAAGAATTTAAGTGCCACCTAATTTACAAGTGCTCAGTGCTAGCTACTACTGAAAACAATATTGCACAGACAAGTGTTTCATCTACCTTAGTGCTCAGCTGGGAAGACCCCACTGGCACAGCCCTGCTGCAAAGAGCAAACCTTGTGGAGCACTTTCGGCTTGGATCCGTTTCCCCCTTCCTTCCCATTGCTGCAAGCAGCATGTGGCTTTGGTCGCTGGCCTCCAGGAATCATCAAATCCTTTCCCACCTTCCCATCTCTAACCTGCCTCTCAGAGAGCAGCTGCTTTGCCAGGGACTTCCCAGGCTCTGGCTGCTTCTGGAAACCCCCTTCAAAAAGAAAAAAAAGAGAAAAGAGGAGAGCTGTTATAACCAAAGGGGGTGGGGGAGAAGGGAGGGCACACAGAAGGACACTTCACACCTGCCTTGCTCTGCCTGTACTCCTTCCACAGGAGGAGATCCAAAGGGAAAGCACCTCCCCAGCTCGCATCAGGCAATAAAACAGCCTCTCAAGAGTGCAGTGGGGGGGCAGGAAGAAGGTGACAGGCCCCCAGATCACTCTTGGCAGTTCTGCCCCTCACCTCAGCATCACTGTACCCCCCAAATCATGTTTCTCTCCATCCCATCCACTCTCCCATCCCTTCCTTTCCACATAGGAGAACAAGATTTCAGCCCACACAGCTGCATTAATAGGCAGGAGCTGCAATCATCAGGGAGTGACCACTTTCCCCATACTTCAGCACAAGATGTCCCCAAAGGATTTGTTGCTTAACACAGCAGGAATGAAAGGGTTACGCTTACAAGGGTGAAATGAAAGAAGGGGGGAAAACATCCCACAACTGAGGAATGTCAAACTGTCACAACGGCATCAACCGTTTCCTCAGCAAGTCTGAGACTCGGCGTGTGCAGAATCGCCGCGTCTGGCAAAAAAAAATAATCTGTCAGAGTAAATGGTTCCATCTTCAGAAAAGAGCTTGGAAGAGGTGCTTGGCACAGAGGCTTTAAATTGTTTTCTGCTGTTTCTAAACCCAGGCTCTCATAAGAGATCAAAAGGCAACGCACCTTCCCTTGAGAGCATCCCACCCCAACAGCCGTGTCATGGTTTTGCAGCCTTTGACAGAGGAATCTGCCTCCTCGAAATCTCTCCATCTCAGACACGCTAATTAGCTTCCACTCCACGAGGGCTTTGGTTGCAGGCTGTGCAGTGTCTCCCCTGTGCTGGGATCAGAGCTGGAGCCCCAACATCGCTGCAAGCAACAGCCCAAGTCAGAATTCGACCTGTCTCAAATTTGGCCTGGGTTTCTGGCTTTGGGTCCCCTGGCTGTTACTCAACCCAAACAAACATCAGAAATCAGTTATCTGATCACAATCACACTGAAGTTGCACAACAAGCAGGTAAACCTTTCCTTTCCTGCGCCTCCTCCATTACCTAGGACAGAGTCATCCTCCCACACTGCTCCTTTCAGCTCTGGTACCCAAATCCTTTCCTCTGAAGCTACCTCTCTCAAAAAGGTATCCTCACTCTGGACTGCGGAAGCATTTTGGGGGTTCCTCCCTGCTTCTGCCACTCCCAGGAGTTCCCACTCCCCTTTCCTCTTTTGAAAAGTGCCGAAAACAGTTCTCCCCATGTTCTGTCATTCCGCTTCCACTCACCATCTCAGCTTCATCCTCCAGCTTACGAATGCTCACCCTCCCTTTCTCCCTGCAGCTCGTAGGTTTCAATCGTTTCCATGCTGTAACTCACCTGATCCTGAATGGGATACTTGCTCCTCACCTCTCACTGCTCTCCTTGTCCCAAAACAGGCCTCCCACTCACCAGAAGGTCCCACATGTTTGACTCCCTCTTCACCCTCCTCTGCCTCATCACCCCCTTCCCAACTCCCACCCCTCCAGCCACCGCCTCTCCCTTCCCACCTCCCCACCAACCCCTTCCCGTCAAACACGACACCACTCTACAGGACTGCGTTTGGTCCCGGATGGGGCATATTTATAACTCCAAATCCATGATCAGAAAGCAGCGGCCTCCACCAAACGCACAGCAGAGAACGCCAATCAGTTTTTCATAAGGAAACGGCAAACTGAGCTACAGAAAACTCAGCAGTCTGGATTTACACACGGGGGAATATCGGAATCGCTTTCATTTTGACTGAAAGAGTCATAACCCCACATTTCACCGAGAGCTGAAACCAAACTAGAAACAGAGCACGTGTCAAAACCATACAAAACTACAACTTCTGCATGGTTTTGATGCAAAATAATCTAAGCAGGCTGGCAGCCTACAAATCCTAACGATTTTGTGGACAAATCTGGGGCAAGTTTAGAATTTGTAACGTAGTGTGTTACATGTCAGTTTAGGTTTCACTGTGAATATTTTTTAAGTGGAGCACTAGTGGGCTCCAAGCGCGGCTCTCGGTGTTCCTTGCCAAAGCGAGAGCCAAACGAGCACAGCCGAGGTTGGAAACCGATCTCACCCTTAACCGTTTTTAGGTCATGTCAGTTCTACGTCCCGACCAGTAGTGTTGGCGCCCAAGGATGTCGTGTTTCTCCAGTCCTACCTAAGATGCTAAAGACCTGCTTCTGTGTCAGGCGAGGAGTTTCTCTCTTGCACAGCTGGCACGCAACATCTGCCTTGAAGAAGAAGGAGGAGCAGCTCCCACCAGCTCTGCTGACAGGTACCAGCCTCGTGGCACGGGACAACTCTCCTTCCAGCTCCACCAGCACAGGAGCCCCAGCGCCACCCACCACCATCCCCGCTGCCGGCGGCCGCAGGGTCACCATCCCACCAGCAAAGCGAGGGTTGAAAACAAGAGGCTCTTCCCGTTTCGCAGCTCGGTCGTCCCCTCAAGCATCGCATAGGCTAACGCGTCCGCCCAAAATCAAGCGGTGCTTTGGTAAAAGGCAGGCAGGGCGCCCCAGCGCAATGGCTGCATCCCTGCCGTGACAGGGTGGGGGCCCGGACCCAGGAGCTGCGGGCAAAGCGCCCTGTCCCGCAAACAGATTCACCCCCGAGAACCTCCGACGGCCACGGGCCTCCTCTCCCACCACGGAGGGACCCCGCCACCGGCACGGATCCCCCCGGGAGGGGACGGTGGGGGCGGCGGGGGGCTCACGCCCTCGCCGGTGGCAGGGGTCCCGCCTGCCCCACCTGAGGCCTTGCAGCGGGGGAGGCCTCGAGGGACGGGACCACCCCATGGACTCCGCGGGGTGCTGCGTGGCGACCGCCCCCAGTAGCCCGGGGCTCCGCCG